>OX101785.1:10666772-11124272 GCA_944452715.1 Ophion slaviceki
CATCGAATGACAAATCCAAACAAGTGGTCGCTTTCCAACTCCCGAAACTGTGAGTTTTTTAGTGAATTCGTCACTTCTTTCATCCAAGGTGGTTCTGATAACAATAAGAGTGATTTACAATTGTCACAAATCATGAGATCGAAGAGGAACGGCCCCTTTTCTATTTATTTATATACGTAACATTATATATTATAATAAAATATGCAATTAAGTTATTTCAATAATACCGTGTTATTATATAACTAATTTACAGGGTGTCCTGTTATGAATGGACAATCCGGCAACTGTCGATAGGTCAGATCATGTCCTATTATATGTTGGAATTTTAGTTGAGTAAAAGTCCCGCGGTTTTCGAGATTTTGGGCTGTTATTTTTTTTTTTTAATCATCTGCTTTTGGTTTTTCGCATGCCATTTCTACAAATGATAAGAATCGACAATAACTAAGCAACTTTTTTAAGTAATTGGCACGATATGCGTAGTACATTTTTCTTACACCGCAGGCTATTAAAGTCAGATGTTCGAATTGATTTGTATGAAAATTCTGCATAAGATCTTTTTTCATTAAGTTTTCTTAACATTTAAGGTTAAAACGAAGACTTTTCTAGATAAAACAAATAACCAAGAGTATTTTTTAAACAAACAGGGTAAAAAAAAGTTATCATTTGTAGAAATGACATGCGAAAAACGAAGCAGATGATTTTTATCTCAAAAACCGTGCGACTTTTACTACACTGAAATTCCAGCCTATAGTAGGACAGTGGTCGGCACAGGCGAGGGTAGAAAACTGGACCGCCAAAAAAACTTTTAAAACTTTAATCAACTCATTCTGTGTGCGATTCGAAAAGCGTTCTTCTTTCAAATTCTTTTTGAGAAACAATAATAACCTGCTTGTTGTAATTGACATTTGCAGTTTTTTTTCTCTGGCCCACAGTAAAATATTTCAAAAGTATCCGGAGCCCACGTTAAAATACTTGCCGGCCCCTATAGTAGGACATGATCTGACCTATCGACAGTTGCAGGATTGTCCATTCATAACAGGATACTCTGTATATTATAATCGTGGTCAAAAAATGGTTCGGAAATTCGGCCGAATATTATGAGATCTCAAGATTGAATAGACGGATAGAAAAATGAGCCAAACAAAATCGATAGTAAAAAATCAGGTTTCATTGGTAAAATGTCATTAGACTTTCGATTCGTCGCCGCATTTTCGCGTAATGTCGATTCAAAGTTAAAAAGTCGTCTGCTAAAGTCCATCTTACTGTATAAAGAGTCGCGGCGTGTTCGTCAATGTCAGTCGTGCTCAGTGGTGTCGAATTTTTTGTTTATTACTTGGCGTCAAGACGCTGCTGCGTCTCTTGATTCTCACTGAAGCATTTACCTCATACTTTCCAGCGGGCATGGCGGATTCCACATGGATAAATTAGTTTCATAATTTATGCCGAGAACTCGAAGTGATGGCACATCGTTGGGCAACCAGTCGCGGGGCCAACATTGGGTTCGGTGAATATTATCGTATTCGGCCTGTTCCATGCACACCGCATCCCTACGAGAAAAACGGTTTATATAACACAAATATATAAAAGAAAAGGGTAAGTACCTTATTTTTTCATTAATTAAAACTTTGCTCATTCCGTGGTGCTCGGAATAGATTTTTGTGCCAGAGAAAAAAAGTACCCTCTGCATGTAAACGGTCCGGTGGCTCGAGAGTTCATATTTTGCGGACAATCGTCGAGTACGACTTCGCAATCGTGACCGACGCGTTTCCATTCCCGCATTTTCAAATCACGCGCAAGATCTCGGAGAAATTCTTGCGAATGGTCACCTATCATGGCGTTCAGCGGGTCTGACGTGAAATAGGCAGCGGGTGATTCTGAAAGACATTTTGGGATACTGTAGTTGGAACTTAATTCGGCTTGTCGATCATCAACTAACTATTGGCGCCTACTCGAGTGCCTAAGAATTATGGATTGATTATATCGTCTGGTAATCAATGAGTTCTGTGTGACGATTTGATTATCGATACGACTTAGTAATCGACCCAGTTATTCATGGTGGAAGGGTAGTTTAATAATAGCCAATAGTCCATAACTTTATCTCTGATATGTCGTGTTCTAATTCAATTTATTGGGACGTTGAATAAGTTCTCGGTGTTTTCCAACAGATGCCGTTACCAGAATTGCGTGCTTATAGTTTCAGATGGTAACGCATCTATAAAGAGGTACCATAAGCAAGCTTGAAATTCAGTGTATGTCATTTTGCCGAAGAGTAAGCAACTTTTTTCCAGTATTAGGCATGGCAAATTTCGGGATAAGGTTCGGAAATCCCCTGCGATCGAGCTGAAATGCACAAACCTTCCTTTTAATATTTTAAGACAATTCCGAAAGGGATTTTTGGCGACTCGCAATAGTTTTCGAGATAGTTAATTGAAATTTTTTTAAGGCTATGATTTCCAAACCTCCCCCCCCCCCTCCCCGTCCGATCAAGCTTAAATTTTACACAAACCTTTCTTTTAATATTTTAAGAGAACCCCGAAAGGGGTTTTTACCGACTCGCAATAGTTTTCGAGATATTGAATTCTAAAGTTTTTTCTTAACGCGCGCCGACTATATCTATATCTGCTACGTCTCCGTTCATACCTATATATGTCATCGCGCTCTTCGTTTTGTCCAAACAAAAATAACCAAACAAACCCAAACAAAAAAAGTATTGCGCGTCGCCAAAAATCCCTTTAGGGTTTGCCTTAGAATATCAAGGAACCTTACCCAAATTTCGTGCCAAAAAGAGTATTTGCGGGGAATATTAGTGCACTACTTTATTTTAAAAAAATCTGCAGTTGAAGCACACAGAATTCTTGTTGAGACTTACGGCGACCACGCTCTGTCGGGAGCAATATGCGGAGATTGGTTTAGACGCTTCAGAAATAATGATTTTGATGTGTTGAATTGGAGGCATTACTTCATGAAGACTCATGTCAGACGCTAGCTGAACGTGCAGAATCATTAGGAGTTGATCACACAACAGTTTCGAAACGTTTGAAAGCATTAGGAATGATTTTCTTAAATAAAGCATTAATTTTCACGAAAAAAACAGCGAGAACTTATTCAACATCCCAATATAATAAAATTTACTATAAAAAAAAAATCAATTTTAAGATAAACTTCTTTCCTAAATCAGGTTGCGCGTTAGTTAATCGCGTTTTCCATTTTACCTACGAATTTCTTAGAAGATGAGTCCAAATCCCTTTGCCTCCAGCTAATAAAAACACCGCCGAGAAGGCCATGAATAAATATAACATCGAGCTTAGGACTGTTCGTGACTCTGTCCCGCGGATGTAGCAAGTAAATTCGACGCGGATACTTCTCGTCCGGATTTTCGTCAATGTCGAGATTCGCAAGTGCACGGGTCGCAGGCCCAGATAGTCTAACGTCGGCGTGTCGAGACCACTCGGCCAAAATACCAATCCAGCCTATGACAAAAAAGGCTAATTATTGCGACAAAAACATCTTATATTTCGACTATCAATTTTCGTTTATTACTCTACCCGATTTAAATATATCCTCGAGATATTCGCGATGAAGCGACAAATTCGAGATTATTTTAGCCAGTAAAATACAAATTTCCACATCATTAGCAAAAATCTTCTGAACGTCCACCAGAATGGGAAGTCCCCCCACGTCCGCGATGTCTAAAACATGACAAAACAGTTTTTCCGTGAAACGATAGTGAAATATTTATTAACAGTATTGATTTATCGAACACTTGATTCTAACCTTTTCCATATTCCTCGATCGAGGAGTGATGGTGGATCGTCGCTATGCAACTTTTGAGCAAGTCGCGATTCCAAATAATCGTCGGCGTTACGGCGAGACCGGCGCTCGCGAGATCGTGATCGAAACCTGCTACCTCCTACAAGAAAAAAACAAAACTTGACACTATTGGCGTATCATTTCTACGGTATTCGTAATGCTACTTTCTCTGATCGTATTTACGAAACCTACGCGATGAAAGTCACGGAACTTTTTACTTAAGAATTGTACGAGGCAGGGGTGACAACCGTCGCACATTGCGTCCAATTTAATCATCAGAGAGTGAAGATACCCGATCAAATCCTAGGAATTGTGAAATATGCAAATTTTTTATAATCAGAACAGGATTTGTGAAATATCGCATGTACATTGATGAACAGCGTTCTGTAGAAAGTTCGTACATAGAGTTTGTGTCTCACGTGATAGTACGGCGGCTTCATAAAAAATCGGAGATCCGTTCCTGCCGTTCTGGCAAGTGCTACTGCGGTTTTGGCATCCATCATTTGAGCCATCTGACAATAGTGCCAGGCTAAAAAAAATTATGAATCATACTAACAAGGAACATCACTTAAGGCCTTAGGCCACAGTAACGGGTATAAAACCATGTGCGAATTTAACCATTTTTTCCGTATGAAAGTGATTCACTCATTAAATTAATTACACATCTATTTAGTATGAATATCAAGCTCGTGAAACGTCTCGAAACAGCTTTTTTCCAATTGGCGTGACAAATAACTTCAACAATTTTCACTCGATTTACGTCAAATTTAAAAGTTATGTTCCTAATTGCATTTCGCAGAGAAGTACGTACGGAATTTCTGATTAATCGAAGACTTTTCATTTTATGAGCAGTTTATGAACATTTATAACGAAATTTTTCACTGAAAATTCATTTCTTAAGTTCAAATACCTACAACTTTTCAATAAAACAATATTTTTTAAATTCCGTACGTACTTCTCTAGGTATTATAATGTAGATTTACGAGGATTTTTGTTTTTTGTTTTAGGTAAAAAATTGTGGATGCTAAATGTTACACCATGAGCGCCTAAAAAAAAAGATAACAAAAGAAAATATTAGTAGTCGCTATTTTGTACATCCAAACAAAGAAAATATATAGTTTCTAACAGCTTGATATTCATACTAAATATATGTGTAATTAATGTTATGAGTGAATCACTTTTTCATACGAAAAAACATTGTTAAATTCGCATATGATTTTATACCCGTTACTGTGGCCCACGGCCTTAAGTGTCCGTCGTCGATTTTGTTGAAGCTCATATATTTGATAAAGCATTGAGAAGTATTAGAAACTAATGTATGTGATAAAGCATTGAGAAGTATTAGACACATTTTTTTTTATCTGTGGAAAAACGCGTTTAAGAGGGAAAACCACCCCTCAAAGAAAGACGTGTCGACGGGTGGTTCTGCAGTTTCACCCACACACAGTCCACCGATCTGAATGAAACAAAAACCAATTCTTCTTGTGTAAAGCGCTGAAAAATCCACTATGGGAAAATTGAAATATTAAATTAAGCATTGACACGCCTTTCTTTGAGAGTTCGTTTCCCCTTTTAAAAACGTTTTTGCACAGATAAAAAAAATACGTGTCTAATAGTTTTCAATGCTTTATCACATATATGAGTTTCAACAAAATCGAAGGTGGACACACGAGTGATGTTTCTTGAAAGCGCTCGTGAGTTTTCTATTAGAATTTATTATTCAACTGGAAATCGAATCCGCCTCACCTTTCAGATACTTCATAGAGCTCAGTGTACAAACAGCCTTTTTTCTCGTTTCCTTATCTCCCCTCTTAGACATAATTAAAAGTTTGTAAGCTATGTTGCGATTGAGCGACTTCCACCATTTAGTGATTGCATATCCGATGCCCATCGGCCTCTCTATTATGGGTGTTTGAAAATTCGCATTCTCATCTTGAAACATGAAAATGTCTGAAAAAATTACTTCAATGTTTTGTTTTGTCCTTTCAAAGCGTTTGAAATATCCAAACATCAAAACAATCTTAAAAACACAAAATATTCTCATCAACCAAGTAGAAATCTGACGGTAATTATTCGTCGAGGTTGCAACGTTTCGTCGAATTTACGTTCTCCGAGCAAATGCTTCGAAATGACATTCTCAAACTACCAAAAATGTTTGTCACGAAAATATATAGCGGTTAGCTATAAAGCAGTTATAAATTCAAAATGCAGCCATATTCAGGATTCTCTGAGTAGTTTTCTTTTTGAAAGTTTCCAGTTATTGGGCGAAATAATTGAATACATTTGATTCTTGCGATTTTCGCGTAATTGGGCGATTATGAGCAACTGTTGTGACCTTTGTAACGGGGATGATCAATGTAGATGTATTCAGCCTGAGGTTTTTCCAAATTAAGTACGTTAGTGCTAACGGACGAGCCGAGGATCCGCGTACTTTGCCTTACTTGGTAGAAAAGCCAGCATCCCCTAGAATTGAATTAATACCTGAATGTTGGTTTTTATTTCTCTTATCGCCTAATGGGCGCAATTAATGATTTTCAAAGCTCGCGAACGAAAATATTTGACGACAAATTTGAGGCGTAATAGTAAGGTTATATTTTGCGTCGTACCCGACTACGAAAGTGCAAGTTCCGATGCACTTGCAGTAATAAACGTATCTTCGACCCAACTGCGTGCCCATTCTCCCGTTTCCGTTATCGATCCCGATGGTACAAACAAAACATTCGTAAAAACCTCTTTATTGTTATTTACATGACACATGTTCGAGGAAAACGCGTTCAAAACAAAATACGCAGCGATGTTTTTTAAACAAGGCATACAGGGGGGCCGGCGTATGCATTTAAGACGGAATGACACCTCATCGCGGTCGGTATGGTAGAACAATTATAGATTCCCAAAAATCTCTGAAACGGCTCTCCAGATCCCGTCGAAACTTTGCCAAACGACGTCAAATAGATAGACGAATAGCTTCTAGCCCCTCAAATTTTCTGAATTTGAGGGGCTAGAAGCTATTCGTCTATCTATTTGACGTCGTTTGGCAAAGTTTCGACGGGATCTGGAGAGCCGTTTCAGAGATTTTTGGGAATCTATAATTGTTCTACCATACCGACCGCGACGAGGTGTCATTCCGTCTTAAGATAATGGCGCGAAATTCAAAAATCGGTTCTGCCACGTGCCGGGATTCCGGGCTAATTGCCGATAATATAGGGATCCTGCTATAGCGAGAACGAAGAACCGTATTATCTATACTTTTGGCGAACGGCTGCTTTCGCTATGATTCACAAGACTGGCCATTTAGGGGTTCATTTGCGCATAATTTCGTGTTGCCCGCGCTGTAAAGTGTTGCGATAGTTTTCAAAACTCAATTTCAACTACCCATGCAAAAGGATTACGATTTTTAAAGCGTCTTTGTTCTATTATCTTCGATTGCTGCCAAGTTGACGCTGAAATATGAAATACGCGAGTAAACGTATGCAAGGTGAGTCGCCGAGGCGCGGTATCGGCGACTTGTCAAAGATTCACGCGCGCGCGCGCATATCTCACTTTTACCGACAAAATCCGGCGCAAACTGGATTATGCTGGTCGCTCTCCTACCGTAACCATGTGTGCACGCGAGCTCTGCGGGCTAACGCCAGTTATGTACCTTGTCCATGCGCTTCGGCCTCTGCGCTCCCATGTACTCGAGAAAGATCGAGAATGCAGAGAAAGAGAGGCAGACAGGAAAGGAAGCGAGAAAGAACGGGACAGGGTGGCCTTGAAGGGGCGATGAAGGAAAAAAGGAAGTCAAGCGCGAGATCGAATGAATTCTAAGCACGAAGTGACGCAGGTTAACCTGTGGCGCTTCAACATTCAAGTCTACTTTTCTCGCTCCCCCTCTCCTTGAATCTGCGACGAAAGTCTCTGCGGAAAAATGGTTACGAGGTACAAAAGCTCGTGATAGAAGCTATTATCAGGTAATCGTACGTAACAGACGGCTGATATATTCAAAGGGAAGGGAGTTTCATTCGAAGAAATTAATTTACTATGCTTCATCTATTTTTTTTCCAAATCTTTTTTCTGTTTTTTTTTTTAAATAAAAAAGTGATTCCCGATGCGATCGAAGGGAAGGCCTCGAAGGCGTGCAGTGGTGCACTGCCGTCGTGCTTCTCCGCTCTCTCAGGAAAGGCAGCACCGATCATGTGTTCTCGGCGCCAAACGAATTTGAAAAATCGCTAATTTGGTGCTAAAACCGGCGAGAAAATTCCGTTCACTGCAAAATGTTCGGGATGATGCAAAAGCGAACGAAAAAAAAACAGAGACAACTAGGTAGCTGACAATTTCTCGCACAGACAAGCATAATAGAAAAAAGATAGAAGCAAGGAAATCGCTCGGATTTGCCGCTACGTCGTCAGCGGTCTATTCCGATGACACATGAATAAATATTTGTAGCTTGCGATTATTTGGCGCCTCTGTCTAGTGGCGCTGGTATAGCTTTCTCCCCCTTGTTTCATTCCGGCCGGTGGAGGGGGCAACAGTGCTGGACGAACACGCACGGCGGTTCGTAGTCTCTTGGGGGCCGGGGGTTAGAGTGCGGGAAGGAGTGTAGCCTCGTTGCCACCGTGTATTCACCCGAGGATCCGTTAGCGCGAATCGTGGAATTTCGTTAAACCCACATACGCACGTCCCCGCCCTATATCCCCCAACGGTCGAGAAAGGTGAACATTTTCTTTCGTTCGTTCTCCCCGCAAACCCGCGTGTCGCGTGGAATAAGGAAGAAAAAAAAGGGTCCAGGGTGCCACGGCGACGAGGCGCGCTTCAGTCCGAAGTAGACGAGGTGTGCGTGCGTGCGCGCTTGCGCGTGTGTGTGTATGTGTGTGAGACCGTGTGCTCGCAACTGCGTGTGTATATTTTGTTCTGCATATACGCGCGCGTGAACTAACACGTTTACAATTTAGCGAATAGAGGAAGAAAAAAGAAACGATCGCGCGGCGCGGACGAGAATTTTCTTATGAAGTAGAGAGAGATCGTGAAAGAGAGAGAGAGAGAGGGAGATAGGTATCGAGAGAGTATTAGGCGAGGAAGAAGGAAAAAGGAGCGAGTAGTGGGCCACGCGATTTTGCACCACGCGCAGCAATGTCCAACGAGGAAACTTCCGCCGACCGCAATGTCGAGATCTGGAAGATCAAAAAACTCATCAAAAGCCTCGAAATGGCGAGAGGGTAAGTCAAAAAATATATTCTTCTTTTCTCGGCGTTCTCTTGAACTTTTTCGTCATTTCCAAAAACAATTGACCCGCGCTTCGGAACTTTGCGCGAGACTAACTCGGTCCTTGTTTCTGTTCCACTCGTTACATTCAACCGAAAAGCTTTCGAAGTATTCTGGCATATGGTGACTAATTCGATCCTCATCCACGAACGAATCACTATTTATCGTTATTTCTTCTCAAAGATTTTGGCCAACTTTGCAAATATCGGAGCAGATATTTCTCCAAGCTTTGGCATATGGATCCCATTTTCTAGATCATTTTTTTCTTTTACGCACAATGAATTCAGATTTGTGGGTTAATGGAATTTGTCACATTAGAACGTGCGTTATATATTTATGCATATTGGCGCGTAAAAACCTGGCAATGGCAAGTTTTTTATTCCCTTGGAGCTTATTTTGGCAACGAAAGAAGCCTTTTTTCGACATCTAATGATCAAGGTCACCGCAGCACCCAGCGACCTACTTTTTCTAATCGTAGGTTAAAAGACCAAATTCAAAACTTTCGAGTAACGTTTCAGTCTTCATTCGTTGTATACGTATTTTTTCAGGAACGGCACCAGCATGATTTCCCTCATAATACCGCCAAAGGATCAAATTTCGAGAGTCAGCAAGATGCTTGCGGATGAATTTGGCACAGCGTCCAACATAAAGTCGAGAGTAAATAGATTGTCGGTACTCGGCGCCATAACATCCGTACAGCATCGGCTAAAGTTATACACTAAAGGTAAACATATCATTTTTCACGTATAAATCCAATGCAGCCATCTTATTTACGTAAAGAAATGTTTAGGGATCGTCACAGTGTAACGAGTCGAAAAATAGCTGATTTTCGCGATTTTTTTTCGACGGTTAAAATACACTAGTCTGATTTTTTTACGTCAAATCAAAGCACTCATGAAGAACGGACAATACATTGTTAAACGTTCATTTTTGTGTTCTACATTTTTTGAACGGTTGAACATGTTTTTGAAAAAAAATCTGAAACAACGTTTGTAAAAAGATTATTAATCAGTATGAAAACCGCTATCTTCCCATGGAGGTTTTTTTGTTATCAAAATTGACAAAATAGCAGTGGTTAGAATTTTTGTTGAATTTATTATTATTTTTGAATATTTTTTACACAATTTTTCCTTTAAAAAAATATGAAGATTAAAAAAAGCTTCCATAGCAAGATGACGTGAAGAATGTTGTGTCAAAATTTGAGACGGATAGCTTGAAGACTCTTACTTTGAGATTGTACACCATTTTGAAAAACGACATTTAGAAAAGAACACGTTTAAAGTTTCAAGTGCGAAATATTCATATAAATAGTCTACTTACCTTATATGTAAATATATTAGCAGCATGTTTATAACCGTCTATAGTATTGGATAATGCGACAAAAAACAATCGATTTTATGAAAATCTTACACTGATGATCCCTTAATCGGTATTCACGATTGGAGAAAATCTGATCGGGCTTACTGGCATTTCCACGTGTCAAGTGCCATAGGCAAATGACAATGCATCATCAAACGTTGGATAGTAAAATTTGATTATCTCTCTGCTCGGCTGCAGTCCCTCCCAATGGCCTGGTAATATACTGCGGAACGATCGTCACCGAAGAGGGAAAGGAGAAAAAGGTCAACATTGATTTCGAACCTTTCAAGCCCATAAATACTTCCCTGTATTTGTGCGATAACAAGGTATGAATTGGACAAATCTATGCCGTTCTCGTACATTTTTCTTCATAAGCTCATCGATAAGCATTCATAATTTTTTGCAGTTCCACACGGAAGCTTTGACAGCGTTGCTGGCCGACGACAATAAATTCGGTTTTATCGTCATGGACGGTAATGGCGCGTTATTCGGTACTCTCCAAGGCAACACGCGAGAGGTTCTTCACAAGTTCACAGTCGATTTACCCAAGAAGCACGGTAATTAAAAAAATTACACAACTACCCTAGCGCTGTACGAATCATTATTATTCTTGCTCACTGCTTCAAAAGATATTGAGACGTCATGAACTGGTAATGTTAACGATTGGCAATAAATCGATTGGCGATAAAAATCGATGGATGTAACTTTTATTTTTATCAGCAGCACTTTGCATTGGTTATTTTGAGAGCGTAAACGTTTTTTTCAGGCAGAGGAGGACAGTCCGCTCTTCGTTTCGCCCGATTGCGCATGGAAAAGAGGCACAATTATGTGCGCAAAGTCGCCGAAGTAGCCACTCAGCTTTACATCACAAACGACAAGCCGAATATAGCGGGCCTCATACTTGCTGGTAGTGCCGACTTCAAAACGGAACTCAGTCAGTCCGACATGTTCGATCCTGTGAGTAAACAAGAAACATCGAGCCCCCGAGGCGTTAAAGACTTTTGTGTGTGTTCAATCGTTTCATTCGTTGTACTTTTTATCCTTCCACAGAGATTGCAAGCCAAAGTAATAAAACTCGTAGACGTTTCGTATGGTGGTGAGAACGGTTTCAATCAGGCTATCGAACTAGCCGCCGAATCCCTCCAAAACGTTAAATTCATTCAAGAGAAAAAGCTCATAGGTAAATATCGAAGCTCGTCGAACTAGTTTTGAATCGAATCGAAACTCGACGTTCAACGGCATCTTGGAATAACCGTTCTTTTCTTCTCTTTCTTCAAGGCCGTTACTTCGATGAAATATCTCAGGACACGGGAAAATATTGCTTTGGCGTTGAGGACACGCTACGTGCTCTCGAATTGGGAAGCGTCGAGACTTTAATATGTTGGGAAAATCTTGATATTCAGAGATACGTGCTGAAAAATCACACGAACGCGGAGGAAAAGGTGCTTCATCTGACGCCCGAACAGGAAAAAGACAAGACTCATTTCACTGACAAAGAGGTACGTTTCTTCACATGCTCCAATAATTTTACAAAATACAAGATCAATGTTTCAGTTAAGGCCTTAGGCCACAGTAACGCGTATAAAATCATGTGCGAATTTAACAATTTTATTTCGTATGAAAAAGTGATTCACTCATAAAATTAATTACACCTCTATTTAGTATGAATATCAAGCTGTTGGAATTTTTTTTTTCGGTGTACAAAATGGCCGACTACTAATATTTTCTTTTGTCATCTTTTTTTGGCGCTCCGCGGCGTGACATCCACAATTTTTTACCTAAAATAAAAAACAAAAATTCTCGTCAATCTACATTAGAATACCTAGAGAAGTACGTGGGAAATTTAAAAAACAGTGTTTTATTCAAAAGTTGTAGGTATTTGAACTTAAGAAATGAATTTTCAGTAAAAAATTTCGTTATAACTGCTCATAAAATGAAAAGTTTTCGATTAATCAGAAATTCCGTACGTACTTCTCTGCGAAATGCAATTAGGAACATAACTTTTAAATTTGAAGTAAATCGAGTGAAAATTGTTGAAGTTATTCGTCACGCCAATTGGAAAAAAAGCTGTTTCGAGAAGTTTCGAGTAGTCAGCCATTTTGTACATAAAAAAATATATATATATTTTTCCTAACAGCTCGATATTCATAATAGATGTGTAATTGATTTCATGAGCGAAACACTTTTTATACGAAAAAAAATTGTTAAATTCGCACATGATTTTATACCCGTTACTGTGGCTTAACGGGAGGGTAGGAGTTGCAGCGTGAAAAAAAAAACACTTTTGCGATTTTTTTTTCATCTATATGCATAGAGTAAATTTATTGAAACCTTTCGTACATTGTTAAGTGTCATTTCAAGAACATTCCGTGAAATTTGTACGCGAAAATATCCACAAACGAGCCGGTGACAAAGCTTTTCCAAGAACGCCTTTGGAAAAACACGATTTGCGGTGTTCACTGTATCTCAGCTAGAAATTATCTGAAATCAAGTACCATTAAAATTTAGTCAAAGTATCATCAAATCCTCCCCCCAACGGTCTATGATAATTTTTTTTTTCATTTCTAAAATTTTAGGTGGTCATGTAAAGTGAAAAGTGATATTTTTCAAGAAAAATTCCGCCATTTTGGGGGTGAAAGACCCCCTCAATGTAAAAAAAATCTCAAACTAACCGTTGGGGGGAGGTATTTTATATGTAGAAAGTGTGTACCAGGTTTGAAATAAATCGGTCATGTAGTTTTCAAATGGCAGTGAACACGGACTTTCAAAACGTGGTTTCGAGAAAAACGCGGCACCGGCTTGTTTGTGAATATTTTCGCGTACAAATTTCACGGAATGTTCTTGAAATGACACTTAAGAATGTACAAAAGGTTTCAATAAATTTACTCTTTCCATATCGATGAAAAAGATTCGCAAAAAAGTTTTTTTTTCTCGTTGAAACCGCTACCCTCCTCTTAGGCCTTAATCTTTGCCTTGAGAATATTCATTATTTTATTCAATTTAATTAATTTCCACTTTGAAATATTTATTCATGATGATTATTCACTGAAACTAAAGAATAGACATCCATTATCATTGATCATTAATAATGCCACAGTTCAATGCTAAGAGATAAGCGCGAGCAGATAATGTACAGCGCCAAATATTATCTGAATATTTACTGGCCGTAAATATTATCTGAAACAAAATTTGTAAAACGATTATTAATAAGTATGAAAACGGCCATCTCGCTATGGAGGTTTTTTAAAATAAAAATTGACAAAATGGCGGCCGCTTGAAAAAAAAAGTATCGAATTCAGCCTATTTTTTAGTTTTTCGTTAAAAAAAACATTAAGATTTCAAGAAAAGCTTCCATAGCAAGATAAAGAATGGCTTGAAGAATGTTGTATCAAAATTTGAGACGGAGAGCTTGAAAACTCTTCCTTTGAGAGTTTACACCGTTGCGACCGTAGCGACCGAAATTATTCGAACTCGCCCCAAAAATTGAACAGCATGTTTATAACCGTCTATACTATCGGATAATGCAAAAAAATTGACTTCAAAAAAATGTTAAACTCTCCTCTCTTAATATTAGTTATTTATGGATGTTCAAATATTACTCATCAATTAATATGCATTTTCTTTGTTTTTTCCCCTTTTCTCAGAGTGGCGTGGAGCTTGAGTTGGTCGAATGTCAGCCTTTGCTCGAATGGCTTGCGAACAACTACAAGAGTTTTGGCGCTACCCTAGAAATAATAACAGACAAATCTCAAGAAGGTTCTCAATTCGTCAGAGGTTTCGGTGGTATCGGGGGTAAGCATTCATCTCCAATCTCGTACCGATAAGACAAAATTACAAGAACTAAATTGAAAAATAAACATATTCAAATTCGACTCGATATTCAAGAGTCGTTGGAAACAAATTGACGATATAATATATATTGAAAAAGCGCATCGAAACATGATAATAAAACCGCACGAGGCGTATTAATCGTGCAGTTTTTTTGTTTGTGATATTTTTGGTGTATAGGAATCCTCCGCTACAAAGTCGATTTCCAGTCACTGCAGGCCGACGAGCCTCTCGATGACGTTGACCTCGACGATTACTAATTATCCAACCGTGCAAAACAAAACAAAAACCATACATACAAAACAATACAAAAAAAAGCGTACTCAAATTCGAATCCAGGTAGAGATTTATCTGTCTCTTTGACTGCATCCGATCATCTTTTATTATTATTATCGTTGTTGTTGTTGTTATAATTATTATTTTATTAGCGTAACTACACTGTGTATTCATCATGCTCTTTCTCCAAAACATTATTCTGGACATTCGTCGTGGACTTCATAATTCAGTACAACTGTTGCGGTTGAAATTTTTTTTAATTATCATTTCACTCGATCGCTTCGCCGTATCGTTACTCAGCAGACACGAATCTTGGCGTTTTTTTCCCCCCTCATTAATCATTATAAATATAAAATATCAATCAATCGCGATTTCATGCTTAACTATTTCCCCCCGTTTTTTGTTTTTTTTTGCATGATAGACAATTGCCTGATGGTAGAGCGAGATATCAGCTGATACGTAGAGAACAATCGTTTTTCGTACTTCCGTTTTTAGTTCGACGGTTATGTGTGATATTCGTAGAAGAAAACATCTATTGATTTGCCGCATGTTGTTGTACCTATGTGTGAGCTCGATTCAATCCCCCGAAATCCTGATAAATCAAATTGTCTCAACAAGAGCAAGAGCTTTTAAAACATTTTCCACCGCTTAACGTTTTTTTTCTTCATTATCGTAAATTTCTCAATTACGATGTACTAATCGATTTGTCGTTTTCTATTAGCTCGCACATATGGAAAGGTATGGTACATGCTTTCTACTAAAGAAAAGTTCAAATACGATTAAGCGATTGTCGCGAATGCGCATATATCTGTAAAAGAAAAAGAAAGGGCGCACTTTATCGTAGGCTAAATTCCTTCGAGACATTCACGTTCCCAGAAGCGAAAAACGTTGAACGCGAAAAAAAAGCCGATGAAAATATTAAAGCCACAGCTTCCAACTGTACAATTATGAGAGAAAAAAAAACTTGACGCGACACAGATTTTAATTTAAGGTAGACTGGGATTGCTATGTCTTGCTGAAAGAAACGATACGTGATTTCTTGCCGGGGTAAACTAATAGGTGTGGAATTTTTCATTTTTCAGGTATTTTGCGGTACAAAGTGGACTTTCAGAGTATGCAGCTGGACGATATTGAAATCGACAATTTCGATCTGGATGATTACTGAGGAACTCGAAACGAAAAAATGGGCAAACTCGAATTGATTTACGAATAATATTAAATAAATTAAAAAGGCGAGAAAATGATATCTGAAGCACGGACACAAACAGAAAAATGAAAGAAACAGAGAGGAAAGCAACGGAAAATTCGGACAACACTCTCCATAGAACATCGAGAAGAACGAAAGAAGAAATTTGTGTGACAAAAACAAGGTTGATAGGGGAAAAAATAAAGAACATTAAAGCAGCCGCTGATGCAGAACAAAAAAATGTTTCCCCCGATATTTCGTTGAACGAAAAATCGTAGAGAAGCTAGTTCAATGAAATAACGGCCAGGAGAATCTTCTCTGAGGGTACGAGAGAATCGTGCGAGAAGACAAAACGAAACAAGAAAAAGAAACCCCAAGGCAGGCATCAGGGACTGACGAATTAGGGAGAAGAACAGCGTAAATAAAGTAAAATAAGATGGGCAACTCGAAGACTGTGACACTTAATTAAGCCAGCTTGAATACGAACAATAATTGTTTACCTATTTCATAAACGCTTTCCCCTGCTCGCGATACTTCTCTATTTCTCGCCCAAACCTCAAGCACGCCGACAATTATTTTGTACAGTATCGTCAAAAGTTTTCTGAATATCGCTAACGAAAAATGGCCAAGCTGAATTTACTTCATTTTCACTTTTTTCCTCGTGCAATGAAATCCGAAAAACGTGAGATATTTTGCTTTCGTTCATCTCTCTCGCGATTTCCGTTCGAGCGATCGCGGGAGCCGGTAATTGAAAAAAAAATTAATACTGAACGTACATGCATTTAAAAGACGATTTTTCATTCCCTTGTTTTTTATGCTCCGTTTTTATTCTGCCGAGGACGTTATTAGCTGTGTATTCTCTCATGAGATTGCACGGGTCCCATCCATACACGTCGGGGGAAAGGAATATTATCTCGCTAATTTTCACGCTGGTTTTCTCTTATCGTTCTTCTTGTCTTCATTATAATCTATTTGTGTGTATATACAAATGTCCGTGGCAAATGGGTGATCGTAAATGCAAAAAAATTAATGTGCAATTTGTAAGTGTTCTTTTTTTTCGATCTGCATCGATGTTACGAGGCCTATTTAACGGCGAAGGATTCCCGAACGTTTTTTCAAACCAGACACCATTGGTGAACGAAGTTACGCGAATTGAGATGAAAAGAAAAAAAGATTGTCGAATTTGGAAAGCCTTCGCTCTCGTCATCGATTTTTTTTCGTTTCACTTTTTCGCTAGGCAGTATTTTGTATATCGGTATAGTCGTCAGTTGTTACAGGAGTGTTATTTTTTCTTTTTCTTTCGTGGCAATCGGAGTTCGAACAGAAGGAAAAAATTTCATTCGAAATTTGATAACCGCGCTCGACGTGTCCCTGTAAATTTGTTTTTTTTTTTAACGAGGCTAAGCTCTGGTGCACAACAAAACCAGAAACGTGGAAATAAAAAAGAAAGCGATGTAAGGTTAAAAAAAAAACAATTCAGCGCGACGAAAATACAACGAGATGTGTTATCCGATATTCTCGAAGATAAAAAAAATCCGAATATAATGGTGTCTTGTACAGTAATTAAATTAACGAGAGGAACGAATTACAAAGAGAAAATAAAATGGTGTCCTGGGCGGGTCGCGTCAGCAACACTCAATATTTTTCACACGATCTTAAAGAAAAAGTAAGGAAAACGCTGATTACGGATAAAAAGAATCATTATATCTTGTTAAAACGAGTGCTAATGGTAATCGAGGCACATTCCAGCGCATTGAAAAAAAAAAAGAAACGACAAAGGAATATTCATTCGTCCGTCGATTGAAACTGACGAAGAAAAAAAAATTATAGCAAATTATCATATACATATATTTTACTCAAATTTCTCAATATAGCATGTATCGCCCATGTTCCTGAGCTTGAAAAAAAAAATTACCAAATCAACCGAAATAAATCGTGTCAGTGCATTCTTTTTTTTTCTATTTTTAACAAATCGATTCAATGTAAAAACAAGGATAGGACGGAAATTTGGTTTCGTCCATTGGACAATTTATATAAAAACCGACATAATTTTCATCGCAAGCTGCCGCCGCTGCGGAAAAAACCAACAACTTCGCGGCCAGAACACGATTGGAAAAATACGGTCGTATTTTGTTCATTAAAGAATATTTACTTCGCAAAAAAATACCCCGTTTTTCGTCACATTCCAACATAAACGATTTCATATCTAAAGCTTACATCTAAAGGGGAAAGAGTGTATAAAATTTACAAAGTCTCTATAGGGGAGGGAATTCTCAGAAGCGAGATACTCTTGTCCAACTCGGTCGTATCAGCTCCGAACCAGTTCGAGCTGCTCCTTGCGTCTTCAAGTGTGCGGTAGCGTGCAGAGTAATATCTCAAAAGTCTGATAACATGAGTCGATCGGCTACAATTATTTTCTTCGTACACATCGGGAGATAAAAAATGTTACTCGAAGGAAAAAAAAAACATTTCAAGACTCTGCCGTTCCTGAGTCTGGTACGAGAAGATTGATGTTGGCGTCCTGCGATGTGGAACCGATGAATTTTTCCTCTCCTCCTCGAATCGAGAGTGCCGCCGACGGATTACACGTGTTCTTCTCCGCCATCATGGCTGCTCTGACCCAGTGCGAGCCCTGACACTTTTTGCAGCTTTCCGAGGGTATTCTATCGAGGCTGGTCGTTCTATTGCCGCAGTCGTTGCACTTGAAGAAGCTCTTCACGGCGTTGACGACTCGCAGCGGATGTTTCCGCTCTTTGCATAGATCCGAACCCGAGTAAGCCGTGTATTTGCATATGAGACACTTGACGGCTTTGCACTCGACTTTAAAAGTGTTCATCATTTTTTCCTCCATTCTTTCTTTGATCGCCAATTTGTCGAAGTACTTTTCCTGCTCCTGCTGCTGCGACTTTTCGACGAGATCAGCGTGGGACGATTTAGCTTCCATCATTTCTTTGAATTTCTCACTCATCGACACCTTCTTACGATTCTTCTCGACTTCGAGATCCTCGTCGGTGGCCTCTCGTCGACGTTTCGTGCCCGCGCTGACTTTTTTGTCCCTACTCTCCATGACTTTATTCGGATTTGATTGCTTGAGCGTGCCATTCTCCTTGATCCAACGTGCAGCATTTGCCCGAGCACCGTCGATATGCCTCTTCGTTATAGGCTCGGAAAAATCGATTTTCCCGCCGCGTGCACCCAAGCCCAACCGAGGAATCGGTGAATTCCCGTTACTCAGCGAGGAAATTGGCACACTCGATTGTTTTGCCGTCGCCGAAGCAGGGCTGGAAGCTTCCGCCGTTGCCACGATCGCTGGGTTGGATACGCTCCATCCTCTCAGTTTGTTCAGTCTGTCCAGGTCTTTCTTCACCTGTGACGCCGACAATTCGACTGCGAAGGACTTTTTTTTTGTCTCCGTGCTTTCTACTTTGGCAGGGACTTCGGGCATCGAAGCTGTGCTGCGTAAGAGAGCCAGTCTGGCCGAATCTTTCTGGTGAAGTTTTTCATTTCTTTTGGCGAGGATCGGTGTAAAGTTCTGGTTATTCATACCCTGAGAATACATGCCGGAGAGTGGAGTTTTTTCTTTTTTACCAAAAGACGACGAAAAACCGCCGCTATTGTTGTTTGCCTGAATGTCCGGACGTCGCGACGCTTTTTTGTATTCTTGCTTAACGTGATAGATGCAATACTCGCACCGAGACAGATTCACGATGCTCGAACAGGGCTCGCCATTTTTTTTCGTCGATTTGCATTTGCCCATGTCGCGCGAATTTCCCAAAATCATCACCTTCTGCGCATTGTCCACCGACAGGGTCGCCAGATCGTTGTTGCCCTTTGACTCCATAACTCCGGGATTCAGTATTCCCACGACTGTGCCTGGCGACGTTTTCCAAAATAACTTGTAAGCTCCGCTAAACAAAAATATCGACACTGCGTTCATCTCGTCTCCCAGATCGCTCAATTTCCAGATACAGTATTGACTACCTTTCTGCGAGGTTTTTGTCGCGGAACGATTAATCAAAACTCCCGCGATTACCCAATCTTCGTGCATATTCTCCGAGGACAAATGATGCTTTATTTTGGAGACCGTCACAGCTTTCCTGCCTTGCATTCTGTTTACTAGCTCCGACGAAGATACCAGGGGCTTGACCATTCGGAGACCGAATATAGGATCGCAGTAAACGTCGTGGGATTTCGAAGGCTCCTTTTGCGTCGTTCCCTTTTTCTTGGTTGCGTTAAAATCGAACGAATTTTGTGCATTTGTTTTTGAAGATTTGTCGATAGTATTGGACAATTTCTGCAATGCGTTTGGTGACTGGTTGTATGTTTTCGGCGACTCTCCCGATGATTTTGACTCTTTATCATTTTTCAACAAGTTCTTCAAATCCCTGCCGTACTCGGAATATTTCTGTTCCTCAAAATTTTTCTTGTCCTCATCGTCGGACGAGTCCGCACCGATCTCTCGTACCAAGCTCGATTCACCCAGGTCGGCTTTAGGTGTTTCGTTAATATTACCCTGAGAATCCAAAAAATTGAATTTCATTTCCTCCAATTGTTTTTTCGGTGCTATTTTTTCGGTGTCATTGGCGTTGGCCAAAAGATCATCCAGTATATCACCAATATCCGAATCGTTGTCGCTCTCCATTATTTTTCCTCAGTTAACCTCGAGTGGAATATTCGATGGCCGAACGCTGAAAGAAAAGTGTTCGTTGTTAAATGTAAGATTGGTTCATCGTGAAAAACGTTATTTGAATCTTCATCCCGTGGCTCGTCCGCTCAATGTTATTTATTTAAAGATTTGTTACGAATGTGAATATATCGAACAGTGACAATTACCTCGAAAAGACGACGATACACTTTTCCCGCGTAAATTTTCACACACAGCGGCATCTGTAGACTTTTCGGATTGCACGTCCGGTCGGTAAAAATCCTAAAGCCAAGTTTTTTCCTACATGGATTATATTCTGGACAAAAAAAGGGATACGTCATGGAGACTAGGTAGACGAGCCCAAACTCCAATGGGGATACAGCGAATGAACCTCTCCGAAAACAGCCTCGCCACTTGAACTATTTGAACTTTTTTTTACCGATCGTTTGCCGGTCGTTTGGTACCGTATTTAGGCCCGGTTCCACAACTCTCGGTTAACCGAGTTAACCGAAGTTTAAAGGCGACTGGACCAATCAGAACCACGCTGAGCTGGCTAAACTCCGGTTAACTCGGTTAACCGAGAGTTATGGAACCGGGCCTTAAGGGGCTACATCTACCTAGAGGCACGAAAAAAATGTCCCAATTTCGATTTTTTTCTGGGAAACAGTTGGCGAAAAAGAAACGCATTTTTTTCTACAAAGGTACAGGTGAGATCCTTTAAGGGTAAAATCACAAAAAAATGCAGAAAAACAACAAAAACAAGGCCGCCGGCAGATGATTTTTTTTCGCAACGTTTGGCGGTAGACACTCCGGCTTAAACGATCCAACCAAAATGGAAAAATCAAACGGGTTATTCAAGTTAACAGTAAATACGCGTCATTGAAGATCGTCCATTTTTTTTATCATATTTTTTAACAACGTGGCGGCGAATTGAAATGAGCATGCAAAATCTATGAAAAAAGTCGTTTTTTTTAACGTACGTATTAAAAAATAAAGATCGATCAAAGAAAAGTGAGATTGTCAACGACCTTTGAAAGTTTCTCATTGTATCTATACCACGGTCTTACATACAGGTCTCGAAACGACCGTGGTGGGGGTAGGCACCGTTAACGAACGCACGTTTGTTTCCAATTTTCGCCACTACGTGGCATTGCTATCGGCGTGTACGGTGCGACAAGGACAGAACAGCTTCCGTCCGTCTCTCTCACTCTTCTCGATGATCCGAAATACACATTACCTTTTTCGTGGGGGGAAGGGGGAATAGAGGGAGATGAGAAATAATTGTGGAATAAGGAGGGGGGATTGTGGAAGAGAATAGAAGTGGGGCTTGTAAAAAGGGGAAGATCCTGTATGGCTGGAAGAAGACCAATATAAAAATTTTAAAAATAATTAAAAATACTTACCTTTTTCGAATGAAATGGATTTTCATTCGAATTTTATTCCGAGTTTCTTTCGATGATCGATATACAAATACCTTTATTGAACACCCGGTGTGACACGTGCGTACCGCACACACCTTCGGCATGTCGACAAGTTTTCAATAATACCCTGAAACAACGGTCCGCCTTCCCAAGCTTTATGAATATTTTAAACTACAAATGCTCGTTGACGCGACGCAAACAGAGGTTATCGAGAACGTGTAATCAAAAAGTTATGACAAGGCAAGGGGCGAAGGGAGAGATCACAGAAGACCGTGGTTGGGAGGTACTCGCCGATAGTAGCGACGGCGGTGGCGACGAGCGGAATGAAAAGTGAAGCTCGTAACGGTGCCTCACGACTCCATTGAAATCTGGCTTCGTTTCCAGACCTGTGTGTAAGACCGTGATCTATACTATCTGTAACCTTACTATCTGTAAATTTGGAAACAATCCATCAAGTGGTTAGAAGCTGTAGCCCGTTCTATTTTAGAAATATTTCAATGAAATTTTCAGAGAATATAGCTAAAGTATTATTGGAAAGTTCAATTTTTTGACGCAACTAAATAGATGCAGCCCGGTATGATTGTTTACTAAAATTGCATTCTTTTTCTTCGACAAATCAACAACAAAAATCCGATCCATTTGGTGAAACTGCACATATGGAAAGATGACTTCATAATCAACGCCATCTTTCTCAATAAGCAATCGTGCCCACCCACTGCACGCAATTCACAACGAGAGATGAGCGATATCCAATGGGAGCTTGGCTTTCCAAGGGAGTTTCCCAAACGGCTCAGATCCCATTGGATATTGCTTATCGCTCGTCGGAAATCGCGTGCAGTGTGCCGGCTCTCTACCGATAATGTTTAGTCATTCCGATAGCGCTGCAACCTGTTCTTGCAAACTGTTTTATCAAGTCGAGTTGCCGTTCTCGACAGGTTATGTATTCCTCACAGTTGACGCGATGTACTGGGCGTGGGGCGCGACTTTTCCCGCGTTTCCCGCCACAACACTGCACAAGAAGCGTGCTGTGGCATTTTCGGCGCCAAATAATCACGCGCGTTGATGTGAGTCGCGTCGTTCGTCGGTGATTTCGACCTTACGAATTGTATTTCACGTGCAATTGGGTTTACGCGACGAGGCAGTTTACATATTTTTACGGATTTATTATACACGTGAGTTCAGGTCTTTGAATTAAAACTTCTAAATTGAAGGATTCTTTTCGGGTTACTATCTCTTGAAGCTTTGGCCGATGGTAATTTTGCCATCCGGCAGACGGGCGCATCCTTCAGTCATAATAATCACGTTCTCGATATTTTTTTGCACGCTAAGCGTTTACCATCGCGCACAAAGTTTACCAGCAACAAAACCGAACCTTCTCAATTTCTTACCAATTTCTAGCTTTTTGTTTTTGTTGTAAACAATTGCAAATTGTGCTCCATCTTTCTTTCGTGTTTACATTTTTTTTTCATTTCAACCTGAAAATTTACGAAGTGGAGTTAAATGTGTGTGAACTCTTTTTTTTTTCAGTCTACTTGAGGAAAGAAACACAGAAATTTTGCTGAGATGTTGAGCGTCTCGGCACCTACCGTCCACCAGGCGATCAGGCCAAAGACCCCGGAGTCCAGCCCGAGTCCGCCGAGCCATGGTTTGTTGTTGATTTAATAAGACAGAATTTTGCCGATTATTGATTAAACTCTTCGACTGCACGCTGGGTCGTTTTGACCCTATTTATCGTGCAAGTACTTTTTTTAACGCAACTCCCACTTTGAACGAATGTTTGGACACTTAAATTTTGTTTTTCTCAAGATATAAATTTTGGGTCATAAAATCAGGATCATTGACTACAATAAACGTCGCTGCAAGAGAAAATGCATATTTACCAAAATACGACGATCTGAAAAACTCCTGGGGGTTTGATCGACCCCCCATGCAGTCAGAGGTTCGTGGCGGAAGTTTCAAAGCAATTTTCTTCTTTTACCAGGCATGAAAAACAGCAATCCATGGAACTGCGAATACACGGTATACACAAAGCGGCGATGCCGGCCCAGCCCGGCGAGAAAAAAGATTATACAAAGCATAGGTGAAGAGGCGACGATCGGTCTCGACGTTCACTGTCAAACAGTGCGTTTCGATCAAGTGCCCCTCATCGACCCACTGTTTACCGAAAACAAGACGGAAGTGAACTCTGCGACGTCCACACGATCGACGCAAGAGGAAACATCCCGTCCGTCTCGACCTGTTCCATTTCTCAAGGGTTCGCAGATGCAAAAGCGCTCGAGAGTCAGTCGAGAATGCGACGAGGATGAAAACGCTATCGTTGACTACAATTTCTCTGACGAGAAGTCGATGGAAGATGATAGATGTAACGAGAATGACACTGAGGAAAGTACGCTCGACGTCAAGAGACCAAAGTTGGATAACTTGACGTCCGAGGATAAACAGAATGCCACTGAGGTGTCCCCGCGAATGGCGAGTGCACTGAAATTCTTGCAAACTAAGCAAAGCGACACGTGCAGGAACGAAGAGCCTCCTTCAAATTGTAGCGTAGCGGAAATAAGCGGCGACGACACACACAGAAAAGTCGACACGAACGATTTTCCACCGATAATGGAGGACAACGGTTGGGATTCGGACGCAGAAATCTCGAAGTTGGAAGACCTTCGCGAATCTGTTGGCACTGTCGATAATTCGTGTAAGATCGATAACGACAGCTTTCTCGATGAAACCATTACCAAGGATGAGCCTTATTACATGATCGGCTTTCCAAATCCACCGGGTGAAAATCGTTGCTGGTTGAACGCCACTCTTCACGCTTTATTCTCGGTCCCACTCATCGATCACATTAAACAATTCGAACGCGAACAGTGGCGCGATTGCTCGCGCCTCACGAAAACATTTTTAGCACTGAAACTGTTTTGGACACAAGGGAAGAAGCAAAATTTCAACCAGGCTGTCAAGTGAGTACACTTGTTTTCTTCCCATATGAAATTTCTCTCTAAGGGGCTATACCAGTGTGAACGCCGAAAATTTGGATGATTTTCGGGAATTTTTTGAAAGAAAAGTACTCAATTAAATGTTTCGGAAAATTGAGAATATATTTGGCTATATTTGACCTATATTACATAATTTTTTCATAGAAAAATATTGAGATCCAAGCGACTTATGCGCTGCCTTCGGAGGCGCAAAAAAAAGTTCCTCCACTGCTGACATGATTCCGGTGGATTGAGTAGCTGAAACCGAAAAAGGAAAAAATGTCAAACTGGAAGGTATTTCCTGTACAATGACGTAGAATTTTCGAAAAAAATAAAAATCTAACAACATTGCGTAGTTATGAAAAAAGTCTGTTCTCTTGCCTATAAAATGGTCGTTTTTTTCAATACCAAATCGTCAATTTTCATCCAATCAAAAATATCCTACGTCATTGTAGAATAAATATATTGAAGAGGACTCAGTTAAAATTTCAAGTCAATCGGATAATTGCTCTTTGAATTTCAATGTCAGCAACTTTGGAAAATCTCATTTCGAGAAAAAACGCGATTAAAGATTAAACTATCGATTTTTGCAAGATAAAATTATATTGATATAAATGATATAAATGATAATGATATTCTTGAAAGTATGAACTGTGGAAAAAGGCAAAAAAAATCGACTTGTTGAACGTGTCACACTGGTATAGCCCCTTAATATTGTTTCTTTTACTTTGAGGATGTTTGAATTGGCATATTTTCCTCTAGTACGATGCAAAAGTGAAAGGTTGTTTTGTTCGTTTATTTGTTGTACTTTCACAATTAAGGCGGGATATACATTTAGACGGGAAAAATTAAGCAATTTTGAGGCGTTTTTCAAACTAGGAAATAATTATTCTACACTCATTAATCTGTAGGTATACTTCAATAGTATATTTAAGTGTACGCAACAATTTTTTACGATCATTTATCATAAAAATTGTGGAGCTGTGGCAGAATGTGCGAATCGGCGAGCAATCGAGCTTCCAGTAGACTTGGATTTACAAAAAATTTCAAACATTTTTTCAGCAAGTACATATATAGTTTCTTTTTGACAGTAATTAAAATAAAGAACATGCAAATTAAAAAGAATGGCACGTATTTACAACAAAAAATCAAAATGTCACGCAATATTTAAGTAAAATTTGGATTAGAGAAGATAGTTTTGTTTTCTAATTTTTTTAAATCTATTCTTGTCAAGGAGGGAGCAATATTATCAATATTTGTACCAAGTTTCAACTCAATGAGCTTAATAGCATTTGAGGAACCCTGCACGCCAATTTCGTAAATGCAGTTTTGAGAAAAACGCGTTCAAAGTTAACATAGAATTTCAATTAAATTTCACTAGGTACTTGTAGTAACTCACTACCTAAGTAATCTGTTACAAAGAAAATTATCAATTACAGTAGTAATTGTTAATGTGAGTTATTAATTTAATTACTTTTTGCCCATTTCGGCCTACCCGTTTTCAAGTTTTTCGAATTTCGCTTTGCAACTTTGCGAAAATATTCTACTAGTAGTTGTATAGTTGAAAAAAAATCGTCTTTTTGACGGTTGTACATATATATCCCGTCTTAAACGGCTCGACGGATAGCAATGAAAATTTGTATTTACATGAAGAACACTCTTTATAAAAAGATAGTCTATAAATGCATCGAAATTTCGATCGAATTGCTGATCTGCAGGTTAAAATCCGCTTGCGCTGTTTTTCTTTCCATTTCGCGGTCACTTAAAAAATGTGCAGTGTCTACATAATAGAGCTGCTGGCAAATGATATAATTTTAATACGTTCTTCACCATCATTCGCGCATTTCCGATCGATCAAAGTCACAACTTCTCAACGCATTACGTTTATCTTAGCTCGATCGGTCCCATTTAAATTAATCTTTGATTTTCCGTGCTTGGCAGATTGTTCAAAGAAAGCCTGGGAATCCTGGACGAGTCTTACCCCTCGCAGCGTCAGCAGGACGTTTCCGAGTTTCTCACGATGTTTCTGAACTATTTGAAAACGGACTTCGAAAAGTTCAGACCGGAAGAAACCGTGAAACCGAGACGCGCCAACGAGGACGCGGAAAACACAACGAACAATCATCAAGAGACAAGAGAAACACCGCGGTCTCCGCACACACCAACCAAACGTCCGCCCCTCGCGGACATATCGCCCTGCAAGAGAAAATTTCACGAGATCAATTCGGAGACGAGAATCGAGTGCAGCCCAAAGACGCGCAAAAACAACCTCACGTACACCGTACGAGATCTAATGAGTCCACGGCTGAACAGACTTTCGAATCCTACCGATCCAGCGTACAAAGTTCACACACCACCGCACAATCCTGACAAGGGCTTCAAGGAGAACGTCGATAGAACGAGTTTTTGCAAAAATCCCATAGATCATTACTTCTTGCTACACATGATGGAGCATTACGTGTGCAAAGGTTGCGCCAAGCATCGTCAGAGAAAAGTCGACAATCTCATGCTTTACGTGGATCTTTTGCACGGTAGCGAGGACGAGATCGTATCCCTCGACAAATCAATCAAGAATACTCGGGAACCGGAGGAACGTACTTTAACGTGTGGCAAATGCAAATACGGCAAACATAAAGTTTTCACGACGTTTCGTTTTTCCCCGAAAATCCTAATGGTACAGATCAATCGTTATGGCATGTGTAGCGACGGATCTGTCGCTAAATTCAACACACCTGTGGAAATACCGGAAACGCTGCAGTTGGATCTTGGCATGTCGTGAGTTACTTTTTATTTACGTTGATGAAATAAAACGTCCATTGCCGTTGATGCAATGCAGCGGCTTTCCGATTGATTGCACCTTCTATAAAGCTCAGCTACACTGAGAAAACAGTTCATTTACAATAAAGAAATACATTTAGTTGGCACTTGTATTCAAATATTCATTAAGTGTTACAAAATTTGTTAGTTACGAAATATTCGTATTCTCATGACAAAATTTTATAGTTATAGTATTTCTTTGAAAAGAGTGATTTATTTGATCACTTTTATTTTTCTTAACCCAGTAGATGTTTATGGTAATCGAAAAACGAGTTGAAATTGTGATATGATAATACAACTCAAAGGAGTATAGATTTGTTGACATTTAATATATTTGGATTTGGGGCTGTTAACGTATAGTTGCCGCGACAATCCTGCGTTCAATGCAAATGAACATGTCACAACAATTAACTTATCTTCATTGAAAATGACTATCTCGGCCGCATTTGAGCCAAGATTCACACAGTTGACGCGACACCTTCTCTATTTAACGCAAATAAGGATTTATTAGCTATTAATGAATCTGTATTTAAGATGTTGGCCCAGTCGTTTTTTGAGAAAACAGTCGTACACTTGTTACAAAATGAATATTTGGTAATAATTAAAAAATCTTCAGTTGAATCAAATATAGTTCTGTTAATAGTTAGCAAATAACTATTAAAAATTTGACGACTCGGCTTAAATAATGATTTGTTAATAGTTCAGAAATCTGTACTTGACTTAAGTATGGTACATTTGGCAAGACCGTTTACTTTGTACGCTACTATAGCCCTTTGTCGCGCAAGCTCGTTCGTGCGCAGACGCGACGTAGATACGATCGAGGTACACTGGAGACTGTGCGTAACCGCGTGTCTACTTACCTAAAGGATATCAGTTTGTGACCGTGAAAACGTGAATTCATTCTCCGCCCCGATGGCATCAATTAACGATTTGCTTGTTTCGTTGGTTCTGCCAAATCTTTAGGAAACTTTCGAAAGTATATATAGAAAATATTAAATTATGCATTAGAGCCGGGGGGGGGGGGGGGGGGGGGGCTAAAGCCTCGACCGCCTATTTTCTATGAGAGTTGTTTCTTGTGCACTTGCCCACTAGCAATATAGTGCTACATTGACTTAACTGCACATTCATCTGCCGACAATCAATGAATGCCTTTATCCAAATATTCATTTGGTAACTATACACGAATCTTGATTTGTGCGAATATAAAATATCGATCATTCAACTATCCTTTACATCTGGGACAACTTTTCCACCGATCTCATTGAATAAATGCCTCAGTTATAGGAAAAAAGTATTTGTAGTATATTAATACGAAGCATTGGGTTAGACATACTGTACATCTATTAGCTGTTAAGAACGGGTATGTTCCATTAAAGTACCCATTTCTTAACTATTACCAAATCTTTATTTGTGACAGTCCAGTGGCTCAAATGAATGATTCATTAACTGTAAGAAGATTTTTAGTTTGCCATATCCAACTTTGGTATTTGTTAATAGTTAACAAATCCTGGTACGTAGAAATATATTGTTTTCTCAGTGTAGAATACTGTTGAGGTATACTCAGCTCAGCTAGAATACCGTAACATCTACATCTACCTAGAGGCCCGGAATAAATGGCGAAATTCCGTGAAAAAATTCTGATAAACGGTTGGTGAAAAAAAAACGCATTTTTTAAACACAATGGTAGATATATTTAAAACCTTTTTAAAAAAATCACCATCAAATACAGAAAAACAACAAAAATATGGGCGCCGGCGGATAACATTTTTTCCGCGATGTTTGGCGGTGGAAACTCGGGCTTAAACGGTCCTTTCGAAATCTAAAAACCGAACGGGTTATTCAAGTTAAGAATAAGTGCGAGTCATTGACGATCGTCGATTTATAAAATCTTTTTTTTTTTTAACATCGTGGCGACGAATTGAAACTCGAGCATATAAAATCTGTGAGAAAAGTCGTCATTTTTACGTAACTAGTGAAAAACAAAGATCGATTTTCAAAAAGTGATGTCATGTCCACCGACTTTGCAAACGGTGTTTCGTGAAAAACGCGTTTAAAGTTTGAAGTATGGTGCTGCTGCCGCTCGCCCGGCCGACTGTAAGAAGCTGCAGCTCATTCAATTTTAGGAATATTTCAATGAAATTTTCAGGGAATATAGTCAAAAAGTGATACTATCGAATAAAAGTATTATCGGAAAACGCAATTTTTTGACCCATCTAGGTAGATGTAGCCCGTTAAAGAAATTTTACTTCCGGACGTTTAGTGGTTCAGTATAACACGTAGAAAATAAATATTCCGCGAAACCGGAATGAATCGTGCAATAAAAGATGTACCATTGAAAGAGTGCAATTGATACGGCTTTTCGACCAACACCTTTTTCGCTACTAGTGTCAAATAATAAACAATTGTGAATTTCACAGAGACGGCGAGAACGGGAACGGAGCATCCGAAAGCTTCGAGCCCGTGTGCGTGATAGCTCACGTGGGCAGTGCTATGGACTGCGGGCATTACACGAGCTACGTGAAACACGAAGAAAATTGGTACCATTACAACGACCTCTTGGTGACGCCCATGACAAGGCACGAGGCGTTAGCCGCAGCGCAAACGACCGCGTACGTCGTATTTTTCGCAAGTACAAAGCTCTGAATGATTGGGCTTAGGAAAAGAGCCAATACCAATTTGCTCTTTGTTTTTCAATTTTATTTTTCATAACTCGCAACCTTAATCATAGCATCTTCTGTTACGTCCTGTTTTTTCCTGTACACGTTCGACTATTTCAAGCACTTCCAAGCGTTCGTTGTTAAAAATCGTATAATCGAATCGAACGTCGTTCGTTACGAATTTCTTCGAATCTTTTGTACAGTTTGTAGTGGATAAGGTCGGGTATTAATTATTAAGATTCTCGGTTGCTGCCTATTTCTTCCTTGGCTCTCATCTTCTGTTTAAATAGGAATTTTAACGGCATGATTTACTACAAAGGCAAATTTCTTTCACCAGTAAATATACCTAGCTAATTGAAACCCTCCATTTTGCCGATTCAAGGTGCGAAAGAATTTTACTCACACAATTGCCCGCGGGGGAATTCCGCATTGACTTCCGTACACGGGCAAATGTATCGTTTAGTGAACCTTTCTTTTTCCCTCTTCCTTGACTTTCGAAGAAGCAGTGGGGTGAACATGGAAAAATTTGCGCCAAAGACAGATTTGTTTTTTTCTTCCCTGTTTGCCGTTACAGCATGCTCATTTACAATGATTTTCGCCGGAAAGGCCAAGGAAGAAATTAGCCACGCCACAATCTTTCAGTGAATTAACAACGATTCATAATCATAAAGCGATTACGTAGTTTTAAGTAAAAGGACCGAAGAAATTGCCATTTCGGTGATCTTGGTCATTTATGTCTCTCCTAACACAGAAATAATAGCTTTTCTATATGGTGGATGCGGAAATGGTAGATAATTATACAAAATGCAAATTGTACGAACATCGAATAAGAGTCATAATAAACGATATTTTAAATTATTAAACAAGTAGTTTGATATGTTTTGAAAACCTCCCTTAGCATTGGGTACCGCCTAAAAACGTAATGCGTGGCTAAACCATATTATACGCAGATCCGTTATTTACTAGGTGCGCAACTAAGTTTCCGGGTTTCACACATGGATAGCGCTAGCGACACATGTAGTCGGCATACAGGTCTGAAATTGGGTGTCTTTATAGCTTGGACATCTGTTAAGAATACCCATTCGTAATATAAACAAATATCGCAACACAACGACCTTTTTTCTAACCTCGAAAATGTCAAAGTTTGTGCCAAATAAACAGCATTTGCGGGAAGCATTGCTTTTCTGCTTAACCAAAAAAAAACAGCACGTCGGTTACTTGAGGAGGCCTACGGCGAACATGTACCATCAAAAACAAAGTGTGAAGATTGGTTCAAGCGGTTCAGAAGTGGCGATTTTGAGACTGGGGACAAGGGGCGCTCGGGAAGACCGCAATCATTTGCGGACGCCGATCTGCAAGCGTTATTGGATGAAGATGACACTCAAACAGAAGATCAACTTGCTGAGGCATTAAATGTGACTCGGCAATGTATTTCGAAACGTTTGCACGCCATGGGTAACATTCATAAGGAAGGAAAGTGGGTGCCGCATGAGTTGACTGAGAGACAAATGGAAAATCGAAGAGCCACTTCCGAAATTTTGCTTTTGCGGCAGAACAGAAAGAGTTTCCTGCATCGAATTGTTACTGGCGATGAAAAATGGATATATATTACGAGAATCCCAAACGCAGAAAATCGTGGCTTTCACTTGGCGAAGCGTCAACATCGACGACACGGCCAAATCGCTTCGGAAAAAAGACAATGCTCTGCGTTTGGTGGGACCAGAAAGGAATCGTGTTATGAGCTACTGAAACCGGGCGAAACTATCAATGGGCATCGCTACCGACAGCAACTAATCAATTTGAACCACGCATTGCTCGAAAAACGGCGAGAATGGGACACGAGACACGAACGTGTGATATTGCAGCACGACAACGCTCCGTGCCATCGCAGTTCCATCGTTCAGGACACCATAAAAACACTGAAATGGGATCTGCTACTGCACCCGTCGTATTCGCCAGATTGGCCCCTTCAGACTATCACTTGTTCCGGTCGATGACGCATGGTTTGGGTGGGGTACACTTGGCCAATTACGATGCAGTACAATATTGGTTGGACGAATGGTTTTACCCTTTGGGCTGAACGCGTCCAAAGACGCAAAATACGCATCCTTGGACGCGTATTTTTATCGTCCCGGTATTTATGTATTGCCAGAGAGATGGCAAAAATGTGTAAATAGCGAGGGACAATACTTCGAATGAACCATTCTTTGTATTTGGCTTGAAATTGTCGATTTTTTATTGGTAAAACGAACCCGGAAACTTAGTTGCGCACCTAGTATAAAGAAATGTCGCAGCTGCAAGCATTTGCAAGAGAATGCCTCAAAACCGAGGCTCAATATTTTTACCTTTGTGTTTCTGGGAGAGTCAATGGCAAATTAGATAACTATTTTGAAAAATGATATTAACCACTTGATCATATATTTTATAGGCAATTATTGTATGTTGGTACATGTAATCTCAAAAGCAAGTTGAATATTTATAAAATTGAATGCAAGTATCTGATCTAGCTTAGTACAACTCATTTAAGGTGTAAACTAATCGTAAACTAATCATATTGATTTTGACAAATTTATAATCTGTTAATGATAACATTAATTTTTCTCCGATTAGTTTTGATGACTTCGATAGTAAATTAAAGTGGCGCTAAATAAAAATAAGTCACAATCAATTATTATACCCAGCGATAAATCGGAATAAAAAATTGCGGGCAAATTGAATAGGTTTAGACATTTTTACATTTTCTCTGAAAATTCGTGGCTACGAAAATTCTTCTGCGAACCACATTTTTCTAAGTTTTATCATTAATATTTTCCTTAAACATTTGGTGGTCCGCTGTTTTTATTGTTGTTACGAAATCTTCAGATTTTTTTACACGCGTGAGCAGCTTATCCCAGGCTTCTAGAGAGATTTAGTGTATAAATCAGAAATATGGCCAGCGTGTCATCTCCATAAAGCGCCGTACAAATGAGACGATTTTTAGGGTCGTAATTGTTCGTTAAAAGTTCGGTAACTTGGCTTGAAATTTTACCAGTGTACTGGCATGTATTTTTGCTTGATTATAGACGAAAATCAATAAAGTGTTAAATATTCGGGTTCGTGAAAAGAATACCTCAAGTTTCCGCCTTCGATTTCGTTGAAAGTTCATGTATGTGATAAAGCATTGGAAACGATTTTTTTCTGAGTTCCAACGTATCACGTGCGCGTTTTTAAGTATTGCTATACCCAATTGAACACTTTCTTATCACCTGTTACCCGCACTTCGCTAATCTAACTTAATTTCACAAGTTACATTATACCGCATTTGCCGAGGGTACGGGGAAACTGTGAAAAACCTGCACCTATAGACGGCCCCATATGATCCTGATTTTCTGGTACACAAACATTTACTCAAGTATCCACACCAAGGTCTCAGAAGTACTGGCCTTCCGCTCACTGGTTGACGCGCCGGGTGGTGCACGGCTAAGCGGTGTCGGTTACACTGAAAACTATTAGACACGTATTTATTTTATCGGCGGAAAAACGGTTTTAAGGTGGGAAGGCACCCCTTAAATAAAGACGTATCACCCCTTATTTTAATTCTTTTTCAATGCTTCTGTAGTGGATTTTTCATCGCTTTATATTCGAAGAATTTTGGTTTTATTTTATTCAGATCAGTGGACTGCTTGTGAGTGAAAGTGCAAAGTCACCCTTCGACACGCCTCTCTTTGAGGGGTGGTTTCCCCGGTTACAATGTCTTTCCGCCGATAAAAGAAAAATACGTGTCTAACAGTTTTCAACGCTTTATCACGTATATTAGTTTCAACAAAATCGATTGCGGACAAGGAATTAAGGGGGTTGGAGCGGTCCAGTTGAGTCAAATGACGGTGTACGCATTTTTGTCAATGAACGTCAAAAAAATTGATACGAGATATAGATTTATTCTGTAGATGCTATGTTTTCATAAAATATATAAATGAAGGACATAATTATGCATTTTCATATTTTTATCACGTGAAAAAGAACAACTTTTGTGTTACTACCAACTTGACAAAGTATAACATTTTCAATTATTACTATGAAAAAACTGCGTCGGTGAATGTTTTATACAACTAAGAATAAAATGTTGACTCATTTATAATTATACCTGTTTATATTTATGTCACGAGATTATGTATTATTTTCATTAATTAATATTAAGGCAAAATACGGCAACTTCGCGGACATTGAGGTTGGCAGCAATGCTTTTCATTCGCCAGTGAAGATTCTTAATCTTTCATCAAACCTTGATGGTTTAACACTGAATTTATATGATTTACGATTGGCAAGATGGGTTTCTTTCTTTGTGAGTGTTTACAAAGGTTTAGTTTGCGTTAATCCGTTGTAAGAAATGGTTTATCTTGGTGCTAAATAGCCAAAAAAAATTACATCATTTATAGTGTAAACGTCTTGCCCATCTAACCAGACGTGAAATTGCATACACTAAACTATTTATATATTTTATCTCCGTCGTTTTGTGGTGAAAAAAAATTAAAAAATTCGTAACGATTCACTATAGTCTATTTGTACAATAATACATTTTTTTATTTCCTTAAATCTTATATTGTGGCCAACGCTCCAACCTCCTAAAGTGACATTCTTCTCAGTGTTATAACTTCTAGAAATACCAGAAAGATATACCACTTTTATGCCTACTACCCGACTTTACCGAGCATCGCCGGGTTTTCTAGACATCATTGTTGATAAAGACGAACTCGCCTACACTGCTGAATCTACTGGTCATTTGTTTGGCAATATCTCAAAGTGTAGTTTATCTACACCACGGTCTTACATACAGTGCTTGCAACTCGATAGAATTTCAACGGTGAGGGTGACTCACGTAATGGAGCCGTCTTTGGTGTCGCTAGTATCGCGGGATGTTGTTTCGATGGCGAATCGGTGGATATGAAATCTCGTGGCAGCTTGATCCATGCTAATTTCAAGTTCTTTTATCTTAAGGCTGGAATAGACGTCCGATTTTTTCTTTCCGATTCCCAGCCTAAACGCTATGTCGAATCGTGTTTTGCGAAGTTTGCCTTAAAGCGGGATATACATTTAGACAACAAAAAAATAAGCAATATTGAGGGATTTTTTACACTACGAAATAATTATTCTACAATTATCAAACTTTAGGTATACTTTAATAGTATATGTAAGTATACAACATTTTTTTCAAAATCAATTCATCATCAAAATAATGTAGCTGCGGCAGAATGTTACAGCAAGTTCGCCGCGGAAGTTGCGAATCGGCGTGCAGTCTATCTTTTCGTACACTTTGATTTCCAAAAAAGTTTAAACATTTTTTTCGTTAGAACATGTATAGTTTCTATGTGACGGTAGCTAAAATTAAGAAAATGCAGATTTACGAAAGTGTTTGAAGTTTTTCGAATTTCGCTTTGAAACTTTGGGAAAATATTCTACAAATATAGTTCTATCGTTTAAAGGGAAAAAAAGAAATTGATTTTTTGATCGCTGTAAATGTATATCCCGCTTTAAATTTTTGTGTTTTATTTCGTGTTAGCAATTTATAAGTTAACTTTTCTATGCGAACAACATGGCTCGGATATTCTATCCTGCGCGATTGTTTATTAGATTCTGCTGCGCATGAGACAAAATACACTCCAGTAAAATATGAAATGAAAAAAAAAACGGTTAAACAAAATTGTCTAAATTGACTAACCAATAGAATGTTGATTATTTCGTTGCATTGTACATTTTGTCTGCGAATATTTTGTACCTGCACTACAGCAATTAATAAATATCCGTCCATCATCTTGAATTTTAAGGGATAGATAATTGCTTTTATAGGAGTTATCCACTCGAAATTATTTTTGCGTGCAAAACATAAGGTGCTATCTGCATATTGGGTGTAAGAGAAAATAGCTGTTGAATGTATACGTGTACATAGAAATATTTGCGGGCAGTAACCTCAATTATTCGTGCCATTCACGATTTATTAAAATTTGCATTTTTTTCTGCAGCTAGATATGCATTGAAGAGGAAAAAACCAGTACAGAGGGTTTGAACCGAAGATAACAAACTTTTCAACCAGTCACCAACCTATTCAGCTAGAATGTATTTTATACATGAAAGAACCAAATGACTATATCCCTATTAAACTCGCTTGGATTTCAATGGTCGGGTTGATAGACTATTCGCCAATTAAGGGGCTATACCAGTGTGAAAAGCTTCAGCCTCTCAGCAGGCATTATTCGAGGAAGAGGAGGGTCCATTGTATGGGCCAGGTATAGCTGATTAGCAGTTTTTATGGTAAATATGATTTTATCTTGCAAAAATCGATAGTTAAATCTTTAAACGCGTTTTTCTCGAAATGAGATTTTTCAAATTTGCTGACACTAACTCAAAAAGCAATTATCTGATTGACTTGAAATTTGAACTGAGTACTCTTGAATATATTTACTCTACAATGACGTATATTTTTGATTGGATGGAAATGGACGATTTGGCATTGAAAAAAACGACCATTTTATAGGCACGAAAACAGACATTTTTTTCATAACTACGCCATTTTGTTAGATTTTGATATTTTTCGAAAATCCTACGTCATTGTACAGGAAATACCTTCCAGTTCAACGACATTTTTTCCTTTTTCGGTTTTAGCTTCTCAATTGGCCAGAATCATGTCAGCAGTGGAGGAACTTTTTTTTGGTGCCTCCGACGGCAGCGCATTAGTCGCTTGGATCTCAATATTTCTCTATGAAAAAATTATATAATACAGCCAAATATATTATTAATTTTCCGAAACATTTAATTGAGTACTTTTCTTCCAAAAAATTCCCGAAAATCACCCAAATTTTTAGCGTTGCAACTGGTATAACCCCTCAATTACTGGATAGATTTTTCTGATTTATACTCGCCAGTTTATGAGTTTATGTATTTCTATTTTCATACGAATATAATTATTTTTTTCATAGCTTGTGGAACATTTAGATTCTTAGGTTAGGCTACACCGAGAATGTTTAGTTATTGTTGTCCTTGTCGCACAGAACATCCCGCGATTACAGCGACTCTAACGGACGGCTTCGGCAAATGAACTATCCCCTACCACTAGAGTTGTAAAACCGTGATCTACGCATGCATTTCGCTCAGTCTATGGATGGACACTATTCCCCCCACTTGCGTACATTACAAGTAAGATGACAAAAAGAACGATAATCCAACATGGCGTCGCGCATAGCAGCGACTGCCACGGTTCGAGCTGTCAAAGCTAAAAGAGCACTTCCAACACGAGCTGCTCTTGTTCTTGTGAGTTAAAAATCATCATTTGAAAGCAACTTTATGTCCCTCATCACATTTGACATTTGTCGGCAGATTGATCAGTGACAAAAGAAAGTGAAACGTCAAGCCTAACCTCATAGCAGAGAAAATACGCACTGCATCTTAACACTTGTCTTTGTTCTTCTTTCAGACTCCCAATGCGATCAAAAAGATCAAAGAGATACTTAACGAAAAAAATGAATACGTGAGTAAAAATGTCACACGTTTCTCAGTCTCCTTGGTAAAAATGGAACATACCATCGTTCTATTGCGTCTTGTTGCGATATCGTTGCGAAAGACGTTCGCGTCGCGAGAATAGACTAATAATATCCGCTGTAGATTGCAGGCGTCGTTAATGACGATTTTCTTTTTTCTCTTTCACGATATACCATGCTTTTACGACAGATTGGCTTGAAAGTTGGCGTACGCCAGAGAGGCTGCAACGGACTTAGCTATACGCTCGATTATGCCACTGAGAAAAGCAAACTCGACGAAGAAGTCTTTCAGGATGGCGTACGAGTGATTATCGATCGGAAGGCTCAACTCTCCCTTTTAGGTACAGAAATGGATTACGTGGAGAATAAATTAAGTTCCGAATTTGTTTTCAATAATCCAAACATCAAAGGCACGTGCGGATGCGGCGAAAGCTTCTCCGTCTAAGTTAATTTCATCCTTCGTCGTTATGTAATATAAATGCCTGTGCTATAGAAGTATGTACCACAGCTTGTTCTCGACAAATTATTATTATTAGCGAACAAATTCGTGCACATAATGCTATTGAGGATAGATCGCGAAAACACAGAGAATTATTTTCTTCTACGACTATTCAGCTGCAACTGATTTGCATCTTCGAGTGAAATGCACACTCGTGACATCTTACACGAAGAAATAAATACAATCGATTGTACAATGTGTAGAAACGGCAGGAGTGAGAGTGGCCTTTGCGTATTTAAACAAAATTAGCAACATGTCTGGCCATATCAAGATGGCTAGATGAGTAGAAAATTTCAAGTCTACAAAGCTCTCATTGTCTCCCGGTGATGGTTTACTACATAAATAATCACTGGGTAGTATGAAAAAGAAACTCAGTAATTGTACCAACTAGGTAGTATGGAGTTTTACGTATGTGTATGATAGTTGATAAATAAATTTAAAAAAAGAGTATGCGGAATGATCAAGTTACTTAAGACGCAACGCAGCTGATAACGAACAGAAATAAAACTACGGATTGACCCAAACTTAAATGTGTTTGTAAGATAGATTTTTATTTAATTAACGTAGGCTTCTTCCCACTACATAAGTAATTGGTACAATACATTTATTATTTAACACCACACAGGAAGCTACCACGTTGTTTAATCACGAAATATTGTACGAACAACGTTTAATCGTAATACAATATTCGGCGGTTTTCCTCAATATCTGAAAGAAAAAATGCAATCGAAGCGATATACAAGACATCGATTTAACGAGCAGTCAAACAAAAAAACGACTACAAATGAAATAGTAGCTGTTGCAAGTGGGATTACAGACCTCTGTAAGTGGGATTTTTCAATAATATATTTACGGCGAATTCTCGAGTTAACGATCGCGTCTCACCGTTGGAAGAAAAAAAACGGTTCTCTTTCATTTTCTTGCACAACTCGTGAATTCGCTCTCACAACGCACTTACAAACGACAGATTATTTTCATTAATTTAACGCATTCTTCGTTTCTTGATAATTTTTTTTCGCATCATTTTCGCGTTATCCCTCTCTTTTCCTTTAATCTTCGATACACAGATATATATGTTTACGAATTTGTTTTCATAACTTTTACATTTTCTTTTATAATTACAATCGGCAGTCAACGCTGGTGTCTGTGACAACGCTTCCACGCGACGGTCAACGAGATTCGATCTCTGAGCGATCCACGATAAATCGGCTCATGGAGAAGATCTCAACCGTGCGGGAGCGATTATCGGCTCAGGTCCCCAAGTAATAAATCTCTCCCTCATCTCAATCCTTTACATATATACAACAAAATTTTGCTCTCCCTTCAATTGCGAAAAACGAAGATTTCTTCCGGAGTGTCTTTTCGCAGGATAAAATTTCTTCATAAATTGCACTCTCATGCATATTAACCTTATTTTCCGTAAACGGCATCGCATTAACAACTCTCATATTTGTAAAATTATTTAATTTCTTTCGAGTATAGGTTATCGCATTCCTTGTTTTCTTCAAATAACTTTGATTATCTCGAACTTCTTATCCGGTTCCTTAAACGTTGATCTTTGGTACATTCTCGTTCCTCTCGTCGCCATTGTTACCACACTACACTCAGACTTTATGGCTAAAATTACTTCAATTAAATTTCTGTTCAGTTTTAACGATCATACATTAACAGTGACGTAAAGGATTATTTTGTGTGTTTCGCACAAGCACTTTAACGGCTACGAAACTTTTGTAATTTGAGAAAAATCCGCCAATATTGCGTTCGATAAAGCGTCGCTCGTAAGTTTGTACTATTCCAATGATATTGGGACACGACAAAAAGGAGAAAAAACTGTTGATGATACTCTTTCCGGGCACTACATATTTTTTATACGTTACGAATGTTAATTTTTCTCGAGATTATTCGTTCTTACAAAATCTACGTTTGATCGAGACTAAACATCTTCGTGTAAAGACACGTGAGTAAATTATGTGTTTTGTATAATGGCCGAACGGAAGAAAAAAAAATTCGCTGTCTACGTGGAATAATTCACGTGATTACGGTCGGCGCATCACGACCCGTGTGTTTCTTAAGGGAAGCAAGCTCTAGAGCAATTTCCACCAGTGGTTTCAAAACCACTTGCGCGTCTTTCTCAAAATTCGCCGGATTCGTCTCGTTACGCTCGACATAGAGACGAATTGTCGCGCCGGAACTTCCGGTACCTGACAAACGATATATGACTCTCGAGCCTCCCTTGAAAAGTACACGAAGTCCCTGAAACAGCGATTGTCGTGCAACTTCGTTATTTTCGAAATGATGTAATTTTGAATTGCTTTGAATTTTGGGTAATTATCGAGTATGAGGACTTTTCCGAAAAACGACGGGAAATTGTTTTTCGCCATGATATTTATTCCATTATAGTAAGTGATATTCCGTCGGGGGAGGCTGACATTTCCCATTAATTCCATACGTTATGGGGTTTTGAAGTTTCCGGAAGAATGTAATATTCCGACGCCTCGCTAAACACCGTGTTTTCTTATAGATAGTGTATTATGAATGTAACAATGTGTATATTTTGGAACGATGAGATATGTTTTGATTTCGGTGACCACAACTGCCCTCTCTCACACTACTTGGATTTCTATTACTTCCCGAAGGACCGCAAAGAAAAGAACAGCTCAGTCTCGATTATATCGTGAATAATCAAACACTTTTCTTTCGAAATGAATTGTACCAATTGCTCGTACGGATTACGCCAATTTCATCGATTGTGTGAAGATTCTGAACAATTTATGCAATTCCCGCAAGCCCACGACGTTTTGTTTCGCACTGTGAAGTGTCAAACTTGTGGGGAACCAGCTCAGTGGAACGCGGCAGGTTTGGGTTTGTTTGGGTTGAAGGAGCCATGAATGAAGAATAGAAATTTCGACACTTTTCGACATCAGTCTTCTTCAAGATTTTCATCAGCCCTTATTAGGACCAGAAAAATCACCAACGTAGTACAATTGTATAATACTTCATACTCTCCAATATCGGCGTCGAAATATTCAAAAATTCCCTATTTTATCACGTGTTTCCGCGAACTTCAAAACCCCATAACTTATGGAATTAATGGAAAATGTCAGCCTCCCCCGATGGAAAATCACTCAATATAATGGAATAAACAAGTTCACGGTGAAAAAAGAAATTTCCCGTCGTTTTTTTCGGAAAAGTCCTCATACTGCATAGCTACCGAATTTTGGCGTTCCAAAGCAGCAGAAAAAAGAATGGTTCGTTACCTGCTTCGTGGCGACGCTTCCGTCTATGGGATCCTTGTACGAATAATTGTCCGCCTTCTCGACTTTGTACTCCCCGAATTCTTTGCCCGCGAAGGACGGATCGGTAATAGCGTTCTCGAGTTCTCTCATCATGTCGTTAGATTTATCAGAATCGCAATTCTCGTAGTCATAACGAGTGAAAAACGTGCGGCCGAATTTTTTCCAATGATCCTTGAGTATATCCTCGATGGATTTTCCAACTTTCGCTGCGACATTGAGCCAAGCTAAGCACGCCCATATGCCGTCCTTCTCACGTATGTGATCCGAACCCGTGCCAAAGCTTTCCTCACCGCACAACGACAGACGACCAGCATCCATTAAGTTCCCTGCGATTATTTTCATCCATTCACGTTTTATTTTTACTTTATCGCGATACGTTTGGTATTTCGAGAACCGGAATAATAATCTGCCGGAAAAATTACCAAAATATTTCCAGCCTGTGGGCACTTCGAAGCACTCGACGCCCATTTTAGCGGCTACTTTGTCCACGGCGCCGCCCGTTGGCATAGATCTTGCGAAACCCTTGATACCCGTTTTTTGGAAATAGGGAATAACGTTGAGATGCTCGGCAAGAGCGGCCAGTGAATCCGAAGGTGTCACGAAAAATGCATGTTTCCCGATTATCTGGAAAACACGCATGAATTATACGTATGAGTAGAACTAAGATTTTTACATGCAATTACGAGAAAACTTATAAGTGGAAATATTGAAATAATTAGCTGTGATGTGCATTTGTGGCTGAAAATAATATTTTTATTATTTGGATAATTTTCGATTAATTCATTATGGTAGCAGCAAACAAACGATATTAATGGAGCATGAATTTGCATTTATCGACATTTTTTTTTGGTTTTCGCACAAACGTACAAAAAAATTCGGGTAAAACGTTGTTTCTTTCGAAGAGAATTTACCATGTTTCTGTCCCCATCGCCGTCGAAAGCGGCACCAAGGTCGTAGGTACCACTTTTCACAGCGTCGACAAGACCGGCTGCGTACGTGAGATTTGGATCGGGATGAAGGCCGCCAAAGTCCTCAAGCGGAGTGGAATGCACGAGGCACGTCTCGTCGACGCCGAGCTCAGCGCCAAAAATACGTTTCACATAGGGCCCGGTGACTGAAAAGCAAAAAAATTAGGTAACATCTAAATCGGTTTTATTCACATTGTTCATTGATTCTCTGCGTTATACGGAAGTACTTATGTAAACTTTTAAGGTTACATAAGAATATGGAAGAAAAACAAAATCCAAGTAAAAAAATTAAAGGGTTATAATTTTTTTCCGAACCTCCGTTCATGGCGTCAATTAAAATTTGGAACTTCGGCCTCTCATTACTGCCTTGGAGCAATTTTTTGATGCTGTCGAAATCAAATATTTCTTTCATGAGAGTGACGTAGTCGTCGACGGAATCGATGACATCAACGACGAACGGTTTTCCGTCGACAGTCATCGTGTTGGTTTGTATCTTGCCAATGTCGACATTGATGCCAGGCACGATTTTGTAGAGCTTTATGGACGTCGTGATTTCGTAAATTTTGTTGGTTACATGATCCGGGGCCGGACCCCCATTGTCGCAATTGTACTTTATTCCAAAATCAGCGTTGGGACCGCCTGGATTGTGTGAAGCCGTTAGAACTATTCCACCAAGGGTTTTGTACTTCCGTATTATCGTTGAGACTGCCGGAGTCGACAGAATTCCATTCTGTCCCACGATAAGTTTGCTTACCTGCAATAAAAAAAAAATACAAATAAATTAACGATTGGAATGGAATTCACTTTTTTTTATCAACCAATTTCACATTGACCTAAATTTTGACTATTTTATTAAAGGCCAAAAAAATAGGCTTTTTGTGGATGTTTTTTTCAGAAAAAGTACAAAATAAATCGAGATTACAAAAAGGGTGTTTATCATACATATCAGTGACTGTATACAATCATTTTTTTGAAACGATTACTTTCAAAATGGCGGCTGTGCAGCATTTTTTAAGTTGGCCGGAAACATAACTCAGACAATTTTCAACCGATTCACTTGAAATGTTGAATATATCTTGAAAAATACATTGTCTATGGAAGTACGTAGGATTTTCTTTTATATTTCATAGTTCATTTGTTATTAACAAATATCTGACGATTTTTGAGGCAAATTTTTGAAAAGTGAAAAGTTTCGTCAGATAATTGTTAATAACAAATGAACTATGTAATATAAAAAAAATCCTACGTACTTCCATAGACAATGTATTTTTCAAGAGATATTCAACATTTCAAGTGAATCGGTTGGAAATTGTCTGAGTTATGTTTCCGGCCAACTTAAAAAATGCAGTTTTGAGATAAACGCTGCACTGCCGCCATTTTGAAATTAATCGCTTGAAAAAAATTATTGTATACAGTCACTGATATGTATGATAAACACCCTTTTTTGTAATCTCGATTCATTTTGTAGTTGTTTTGAAAAAAAATCCCCAAAAAGCCTATTTTTTCGGCCTCTAGAGTGGCCTAACCCCTTAATTCTCGATCGCATCAATTAATCGAGAACATTTTAATCGAGTTATTCATGTAGAATATGGTATTTCAGCTTTTTTAATTTTAAAGATATCTAAATGCAAATTGCTTATCTGTTTTTGAGTTTGATGATTTTTTTTAATGTTTATTTTGACACGTTGAAATTACGTGGAAAAGATTGATAAATTCTGAAGTAATAAGTTTTTGGGTTGGTTCATGTTTCGCAAAATCATGTTTCAGCCAGATGTTGGTTCAGTGAACGCTTAATGGTTAATGGATTGAAAATGTCTGTAAATCATTTACGTGGGTATGCATGTCTATACAGCTGCAGCTCGTAAAATTACAATGATCACATCTATCTCTATTATGACTGATTTTCCTTTAGTGATAACATGAATCTAGGACAAGGAAAAGCAAGATGAATATTGATAGTTGTCATTTGGCGACATATTTTCTTATGAAAAAGCATGATTTGGATTTTTATCTGTTGAACTGTAACGGGAAATCGTGACCCTCATGCCATTTTTCACCATTTTTCGCATAGTGACAATCTCTTTCTCTAGCCAAGCTATTCTAAATATTTAACTTATCGATCATTTTTTTCATTAGTTTATTTTGCTTACCGAAAGCTTCATATTATTTTTCACCCTGTGTTCTAATTTGAAAGAGTCCGATACATGTTTCTTATAAAATTGTAGTGTTTATCTGTACATAGGCTTCTACAAGCTAAAAGTAAGCCGGTCGGGTTACAATACACCGCTGTGATGAAATCTAGGAGGTTGAAGTTTGCATCGTTGGAATGCAATGAAAATTAATATTTCTGTATTACTTTAATTTATTTCGGCAGATTTTGCGTACAAAAGGCCCTCAACCACTTTGAAAAATATTTATTTAGCCATTCATAATATAAATCTCTTTAAAAAAAAACATAATAATAAAATACGGAAAACAAAATATAAAAAATGAAACTTTCGTTGTGTTCCAACGATGCAAACTTCAACACCATTGACATCTATCATTTTTGGAAATGTCGTCAGTCTATCTGATCCAAGTTGGAAAAACGGCTGCTGCAGTTTCTATCAACCTTTAGTAGGTGAAAATAAATGCATCTACTGGAGTATTTTCATGCTCTATTATCAAATCATTTTACTTGACGGTACAGAGGGTTTACAATAACGCGATTTCCCTTGAATATTAGAATTTTCGTTCCGTTGAGACTATGCAAACTTCAATGCTGTTCAGTTTGAAAGTTTTTATTTTATTATTTTCATTGCTTCCTTTTTGTTATTATTCAAAATCGTTTTTCCGCTGATTCAGGTAGTAGATCTCTAACAATGGTCCTGAAAATTGTTAAGGTGATATTCACAGTCTGATTTCCATTGCATTCCAACGATGCAAACTTCAATATTGTTCTACTGAATCATCCAATGAGAGTTAATACACGAAATAATTATGTGTATGTGATTCTTTTCATTTGCGCTTAGTGTCATTGTCATAATTACTGTGTACTGTTAAATTTTGTTTTTCTTCAAAGAGAAAAATTCCTCAACAACAATAAAAACAAGGGGTCATAGAATGTTTAAAGAAAATATTAATGACAACACATAGAAAAATGTGACTAGAAGAAAAATATTCATAGCTTCAAAGAAAATGTAAAAATTTCGAAATCTACTAAATTTGTGCGAAATTTTTTATTCCAGTTTATCGTTGGATATGATCAATCAAATTGAATTTTATTGACACAACTTTTTTTTAAATTTTTTCTACAAAATGCTATTTTCTCTCTTACGTATTCCTTAACTTATTTTCCATTCTGCATACTCTTTCCCTTGTCACTAACACTTCTCTCTTTTTCTTACCTTAATCCTCTCCTCTCCCTTCCTCCTTGCACATCTTTCTGCCCACTTCCTCTATTTCCCTAAAATACTTGCATATCCCTTTTTGTATCTTCCCACCCAACATATTTATAATTTCTCCCTTTATCGCCAAATTATCCTATCTTTGCACCCACTCCTCTGCTTTCTTTCTTGTTTTCTCCATTACTAACTCCCAACCTGTTTCACATACTAACATGCCCTCCAGTGTCTCATTTTCTTCTTTACAAATCCTGCACATCCAATCCTTTTCCCCTCTCTTTCCTGGCCTTCCCATGTTTCCGCATCTTAATCTCGCCAACATTTCCTTATCCCTTTCTTTTACTCCCTCTTCCGACCAGTATTTCCATGACCTTTTTTCGTTTGCCACAATATATTTGTATTTTTCATTACACGTTGTTATCTTATTTTTTCCTCTTCCTTCCTTACAATTCTCTTTTTCATGTTTTCCAATCCATCGATAGGTAGATAATTGATTGTGACTTATTTTTATCAAGCGCCACTGTAATTCAACTAATGATTCAGAAGGGCCCTCACGCCTCCACAAAATAAGGCCCTCCGCGAAAGGAATACCTCAAGACTATTTAAAAGGCCTTATACTCAGTAGAAATTCGAAAGGTATATCCGAGGTATAAAAATATAGCTACCTATAAAATACTTAAGTCAGAGACTGGAACTTCGTCAGTTTGGAGAATTTTTTAATAACATTCACCTGGAACTTTTGAAAGTTTGAATACCGCCGAACAAAAATATTTTTGAAAAAATCGGTCTTTTTTCACGTAAAAATAAGTACACTCCTTTGAACTTATTTTCGTTTGACGCGACAGCCTCATTCGTTTTGTAACTTTCCTCACAATGTATGAACGTTTCGAAATTTCGAAAGTTGGCGGTTTTCCTTTGTAAACTTCCATACAATTTAATAAATATATATATATATATATATATATATATATATATATATGTACAAGGACCTAAACTGCCCGTTGGCGGCGGGACTTGAGCCTTGCAAGACAAAGTTACGTCCTGGCTGCGCATTCGGCTCTGCGCAACGGACAAAGCAGCTACTGCCCCGGCACAGGCCCAGAATTTCTTCCACCACACGTTGCAACGATCGATATGCGTTGCACGGTGGGCAACTGACGCTACGATTGAAGCGAAAACCGAAAAAAATCGAACAATGTTTGGTCTCACATTTGCTTAGATAATTTATTTATAAATTTATAATTAGGGGTTACGTATAATGAATACGTCAACTCTTAATGGGCTAGACCATGCTTCGCATCAATTACCACTACAAGCTTTCAAATATTGTCATCCGTACGCATAAATTGCGCCTCTAAGATTTAACAAATTTTCGCGACAAAGTATTTTATTCTATACTTTGTCGAATATATTTTCGCGAATTCACCGCCAGATTGCTCGTTCGATAAAAATATAAAAAGATACGCGACTTCAAGCGAACGCGTTGAAAAAAGTCGCAAGAAAGGTCAGGGTGGGTTAGAACGAGGGCGCGGTATCAAATAAAAGTTGAGGCATAATACTTCAGTGTGGTGCTGCATCGCGTATTTTCAAATGTAGCAGTGGCTGAATGCCAAAGCGACGTTGAAAACCGACGCTCGAACCCCCTGGATACGTTTTATGCCTCGAAGCTCTGTGTTTGTGTGCGCACGCGCGTGCTTATGTGTGTGTGCATATGTAATTCTATGCGATGGCTATATAGCATTTTTACAGTTGGGAAGATATCAGATGGCCTCGTCTCAAAAAGAGGACGCTGTACGCCTGCGCTCGCGGGCCGGTATCATTCACCTTTGACCCCGGGACAAGGTTGTGCCCCATACATTCACCCAGACGCACACCCACACGCGCGCGCACACGCACACACATGCAACTTTAATCTGACTTTCGTCTGCACGGCAGTACGAAAAGATGTAGAATTGTCAAAAATCGAAAGAAATGAAAATCGTGATGTGAAAAAATTGAAATAAGGAAAGAAGCAACGTACCCCATTGGCAGCAGCCATTCTAATGATCTTTTGCACAACATCTTTGACGTAATAGCGTCCATCGCCGCCGACAACGAGAGTACAGCCGTTCAACTGATCGCCGATAGCTTCGAAGATCGATTGTACGAAGTTTTCCGTATAGTGCTCCTGCTCGAATACTTTGACGGCTTTGCGAAGTCCCGAGGTGCCGGGCTTCTGACCCTCGTAGACTTTCGTCGTTATCGCTTCGACACCCAAAGACATTTCTCGTAGCGTTGTACAAAATGAAAACCAGCTTCAACGATATACCTTCCTAGCACGATTAAAACAAGAGGAAAACGAAAAAAAAAAGAAATGGTTGATGTTGCGCTCGCTTTGTTCGGCGATGGCTGCTGCTTCGAAGTTGCCTACTTTTCTAATGTATAATACGTATGTACATATGTACAAGAGCCCTGGAGACTAGCCGGCCCGAGAGCTGATAGCAGACTGAGCGTACGATATAGCGAATGTGCCAATGACATTCAAGGACATGGGGCATGGACCTTTTCCTCATAATAACTATATAACTTCTTCTTCTTCTTTTCACTTCGGATGGAGTCCCGTCGGAGTGACGCCAGCCTGCCCATAGAGAACTGTATAACTGTATACACGTTCGTCTCCGCGCCGGCTCGACGAGTTGCGTTGCGCGTGTGTGATTCGGCACGTACATGCGTATTATATATATAACTTTTTTTTGCTGAAAACGCGCATGCGTTCGCGATTTTCGGAGGTAGCGTCATCGCGCACTCGACTTGCGAAGCTTTAGGGCTGAAATTGCGTTTGAATTTTAGCGCCGTCTGTACCAGAGGACGACAGATTTTGATTGGACAAACATGGGAATAAATCAGAATGGAATATATGGGGCGCATTGTAAGCGGCCGAGCGATTGGTCAAAGTGCTCCGAAATAATTGTTCACCACGGTCTGCTGTAAACTGTAGATTAGATAAAATAATCTCTCTTGCCCGCCAATTGATATAAAGGGTGTCTCAAAATGACCTGACATTTAAATTTGTTAAAGAAACGTATTATTTATTTGAAAAGTACGATTATTTTAATTTTAATATAAGGTACAAACATGTAGGTTATGTGTGGAATGTCCGATAAATGGCATAAACGGCATGAACTTGGAAGTCATGTTCATTCAACAAGATGGCGCAACCTGCCACACTGCGGGCGAAACAACGCAGTTGTTGCAGGCGAAGTTTCATGGTCGTGAGATCTTGCGCCGCGGCGATGTGAATCGGCCACCAGGATCGTGCGATTTGACACCAATGGACTTATTTCTTTGGGGTTTTTTGAAAGGAAAAGTATGCCAATGATCCTCAGACCCATGGAGGCTAGAGTGGGAGGAGGCCGATCTGTGTATTTCAAAGTGGCTACAAAAATGTGATCCGACCGGGATGGCGCCACTATCTCTAAAATCTCGAGCAGGAAACAGTGCAGCCAGACAGTGCAGCCAGATCGCGCGTAAAAGTTACCCCTTCTCTAGTCTCTTACGCGCCCATCACACAATCATAGTAGCGCGTGTCCGTGAGCGAGCGACGCTCGGACGTCTTCGGAAAGAGTCGAGCACGGTCGAAGTTTTCCGACTGCGCCTTCGGCAGCTACACCAACACATGGAAGCTGAGCACGTTCATGTGCGGCCAAGCCGAAACGAAGGCTTCGAGGGAAAAAGCAATCTGAGCACGACTCGCGCGTGACTTCACCCGACGGCACGCGGGAGGCTTTTAGATGATTTCAATGCTTATTTAGCTCTTGATTCCCTGCGGTATTAATGTATAAAAGAATGTATCGCGCACTCTGATCGCTTATTTTTTTAGTTTAAACGTTAATTTAAATATAATAATAAATCTAAATTACAACTTATTTATCTTATATAAAATTGTTTACGCTTTACTCACACCCGTCCTTATGTCAAATAAATTATAATTCATAAAGGTAAGAGGAAATATATTTATATTCGTATTTATATTAATTCTCATACTTTCATCAAGCGATAAAGCATTATCCCCCAAAAAAAGCTAATCATCCATGCGGCCGCGAATCCTAAGTACCAGAAAGTGTACATATTCTACAAGCGATGAGATGGTCCCGTTGGTAGCGTTCCTGACTTCGGTCCGCAGGGGTCCCTAGTGCAAATTTTTCTCCAAATTTTTCACAATTTCTCATATTTTAGTCGTATTTGAGATTTTCGGAGAAAAAATTATTTAAAACATATTCAAGTTCTGGTCCATTTCCCAAAAACACATTTTTTTTTACTGAAAATTCATGATTTCTCATTTTTTTCCCGGAAATTTCTCTTTTTCATATGCCCTGAGTGAACGGCTCTGGACATATTCGGAGAAAAGTTAACGATGAGAAAAAATGAGATTTTCGTAAAAAAAAACTTTTTATTGTTATTTATTTCCGGAAATTTCCCTTTTTCCTATTACCTGAGTGAACGCTTGCGAAGATATTCGGAGAAAATTTAAAGATGAAAAAAATGAGATTTTCGTAAAAAATTGTTATTATTTTTTTTCCGGAACTTTTTCTTTTTCCTATTAACCGGTGCGATGGTCTAGTGGTTAGCGTTCGAATCCCAGTCGCGTACATTTCGTTGTGAAATGTTTATCTTCGCCATTTCGCGGCGAAATAAGACTAGTTCCACGACTGGGGGGCGAACTCAATGACCGGCTGTATTGGTGTACGTTTTCCGCAGTTTCCCTATACCCATGACAGAAATTTCATGATGAATATAATACAGAGAGGGACGTCGGCTGCGGCCGCAAGAGGGGGGAACAGGGAGAAAGATGGAGAAAAAAGGAGTACAAAACAGTAGAGGAAAGAAACGGGCACAATGAGGGGAAAGAATAGGTAACAAACGCGAAAAGCGTGTACGTAAGGAAAAAACCAATAACAAAAAAAATGAGATTTTCGTAAAAAAAACTTATTACATTTTTTATCCCTCATAATTCTGAGAAATAATGAATTTCCGAAATGTGAGCAAACATTATTTTCCTTAAGGGGTAACACCACTGTAACGGCCTGCCACGAAGCGTTTTAGACAAATAATACTTGGGGTAATTATTAAGCATATATTGAAGTATATTGGAAAAAAATGTTATGGGAAAATATTACAAAATTGCGACACTGCAGCAAATTCTTCCGAGACATATTGAACTTACGGTGCTCTGCGTCGCGCAATATTACTTGTGCCAATTTTAATCTGGACAAAATATTTTTTTTAATTAAATCTAGATGAGTGTAGCTAGTGAACCACGTAGGGAATTTTAGAAATATTGATTTTTGAGTAATTGCCGGGTATTTGACTAAATATGTTCAATTTGTTTTTTAAGACATTTATTTGTTAATAAATATTGTTTAAACTAACTTATCGAAAATCCCCTACGTGGTTCAGTAGCTACACTCATGTAGACTTAATGAAACAAAATTCTGTTTTTTTTAATTAAAAATGGCAGTTATCTGCGTGCCGCAGAGGTTCGTCATGCTTCGGAAGAATTGCTGCAGTGTCGTCATTTTGTAATATTTTCGGATAAAAATTTCTAGCAATATACTTAAATATATGCTCAATAAATACCGCAAGTATTATTTGTTTATCACATTTTCGTCCGCCAAAAAAAATATCAAAAAATACGCTTCCTGTAAGGCCGTTACAGTGGTGTTACCCCATAAAGTCTCGATATAATTTCCAAGATTTTCCCGTGATCGTTTTTTCGGAAAATTTTTCCGAATTTTTCTATGAATTGGAACAAATATGAAGAATTCTGAGTTTTGCGGATTTTTACGCAAACATCCGAGTTTCGCCGAATTTCTCCGAATTTTTTCAAATTTTTCCGAATTTTTCCGAATATTTCATCATTTTAATTACGATCACGGGAAAATCTTGGAAATTATATCGAGACTTTATGGGGTAACACCACTGTAACGGCCTTACAGGAAGCGTATTTTTTGATATTTTTTTTGGCGGAAGAAAATGTGATAAACAAATAATACTTGCGGTATTTATTGAGCATATATTTAAGTATATTGCTAGAAATTTTTATCTGAAAATATTACAAAATGGCGACACTGCAGCAATTCTTCCGAAGCATGTCGAAACTCTGCGGCACGCAGTATAACTGTGCCAATTTTAATATAAAAAAAGAATTTTGTTTTATTAGGTCTAGATGAACATTTTTAGTCAAATACTCGGCAATTACTCAAAAATCAATATTTCTAAAATCCCCTACGTGGTTCACTAGCTACACTCATCTAGATTTAAAAAAAATATATTTTGTCCATACTAAAATTGGCACGGGTTATACAAGTTCAACATGCCTCGGAAAAATTTGCTGCAGTGTCGTCATTTTGTAATATTTTCCCATAATTTTTTTTTGCAATATACTTCATATATGCTTAATAATTACCCCAAGTATTATTTGTCTAAAACACTTCGTGGCAGGCCGTTACAGTGGTGTTACCCCTTAAGGAAAATAATGTTTGCAAACATTTCGGAAATTCATTATTTCTCAGAATTATGAGGGATAAAAAAATGTAAGTTTTTTTTGCGAAAATTTCATTTTTTTCATCTATAACTTTTCTCTGAATATCTCCGCAGCCGTTCACTCAATACGAAAAAGAAAAAGTTCCGAAAAAAAAAATGATAAGTTTTTTTTACGAAAATCTAATTTTTTTCATCTCTAAATTTTCTCCGAATATTTTCGCAGCCATTCACTCAGGTAATAGGAAAAAGAGAAATTTCCGGGAAAAAATGAGGAATCATGAATTTTCAGTAAAAAAAAATGTGTTTTTGGGAAATAGACCAGAACTTGAATCTGTTTTAAATCATTTTTTCTCCGAAAATCTCAAATACGACTAAAATATGAGAAATTATGAAAAATTTGGAGAAAAATTTGCACTAGGGGCCCCTGCCGACCGAAGCCAGGAACGCTACCAACGGACCATCTCATCGCTTGTAGAATATGTGCACTTTCTGGTACTTACGATTCGCGGCTGGATGGATGATTGGCTTCTTTTTGGGGATAATGATTTATCGCTTGATGAAAGTATGAGAATTAATATAATAATACGAATATAAATATATTTCCGCTTACTTTTTTGAATTATAATTTATTTGGCATAAGGACGGGTATGAGTAAAGCGTAAACAATTTTATATAAGCATCATTTATTTCCATCGCTGACCTTGGAAAACCTCTATTGGCCGGACTGAAGCCGAATCTTCAACTAGCAACTTGTCATCAACACGGCCGCACACATCTTTGACTCATTAATTCTCATACTTTCCTCAAGCGATAAAGCATTATCCCCAAAAAGAACCAATCATCCATCCGGCCGCGAATCGTCAGTACCAGAAAGTGCACATATTCTACAAGCGATTTTCCAGACAATTTGTTTGAAGATCAATCATAACGATGTTAGATAGTATTGGAGCCAGAGGTGAGCCCATTGGTAACCCTGAGATTTGTTGGTAAATTTTATTTTGAAATATAAAGAAAGTTGAGAACATGATGTATTCTATGGCTTTAATTATTTCGTTTAAAGGAGATGTTTTTGAAAATAGATTTGATCTTCTTTGAAGGCTTTGAATAACAAGTTGTAATGGGATGTTGGTATAGAGAGAAACAACATCAAACGAGACCAATTTGTAGTTGAGTGGAATTGAGATGTTATTATGTGAATGTTTTAGGTCCAAACTATCTTTGACGTGTGAATTAGTCGTATTGATTAATTTAGAAAGTTTAGATTGTATAAATTGAGCTGGTTTATGTGTTGGACTATTTATTGATGATACTATTGGACAAAGTGGATAATTATTTTTATGAATTTTTGGCAGACAATAAAGACGAGATAGGTTGCAATTTTTAGCTTTTGAGTATTTGTATTTTGTTTCATCAATGAATTTTAGGGTTTTCCATCTGGAGAGAATATTGTTAATGCCTTTTTGTAGAGTGTTGTTGGGATTTCTATTTGTTAATTTGTAAGTTGAGGAATCTGCGAGTAAATTATGAGTTTTTGTAATATAATCTGATTTGTTAAGAATGACTGTTGAATTTCCTTTGTCAGCTCGTGTAACTAAAAGTTGAGGATTGTTTTTTAAGAATGAGGACGTGTGTTTGATAATTTGATTAGTGTTGGAAAATGATGTTGGAATATTTATTTTGTTTAAGATTTTAGTGAATCTGGTTCTAATTTCGATTTGTCTAGGTTTGTCGAGTAAAGAATCTAATTTGAACTCAAGTTCGGAGATCGATTTGTGGATATGAGTTTTTATGTTTGAGAGTTTGAGGTAAGGAAAACAAAACTTTTCACCTAGAGACAACAATGTGGAAATGTGTAGCGGAATATCAATGTTGGAGAGATTTATAAGCCATTCTTTCGTTTTATTTAATGTCATTGTCGAATTTATATTATTCAGAGGATCAGTGGAAAGATTATTATTTGTGTCGTGTTGTCTATTAGTAAGCGTTGAGTATAAGATGTTGTGATTTTGTGTTGTTTGATTTATGTTTTGATAATTTAGGTAATGTATATTGTTTTGGTTCAGATGTGTTTGTGATGATATTGTTCTTAAAAATTCGTCATGATTGAAAATGTGAAGGTTCGTTGAAATCTAAGGTTTTGAAGTTTTTTTTTGTGTTTTTCATATGAGAGTTTTGATATGAGAGCTATGAGAATTAATATAATAATACGAATATAAATATATGTCCGCTTAATTTTATGAATTATAATTTATTTGGCGTAAGGACGGGTGTGAGTAAAGCGTAAACAATATTTTAGAAGATAGATAAGTTGTAATTTAGATTTATTATTATATTTAAATTAACGTATAAACTAAAAAAATAAGCGATCAGAGTGTGCGATACATTTTTTTGTATACATTAATAACGCAGAGAATCAAGAGCTAAATAAGCATTGAAATCATCTAAAAGCCTCGCTCGTGCCGTCGGGTGACGTCACGCGCGAGTCGTGCTCAGATTGCTTTTTCCCTCGAAGCCTTCGTTTCGGCTTGGCCGCACATGAAGGTGCTCAGTGTCCATGTATTGGTGTAGCTGCCGAAGGCGCGGTCGGGAAACTTCGATGGCGCTCGGCTCTTTCCGAAGACGTCCGAGCGTCGCTCGCTCACGGACACGCGTTACTACGATTGGATGGGCGCGCAAGAGACTACAGAGGGGGTAACTTTTGCGCGCGATCTGGCTGCACTGCAGCTCACTTCTCATTATTTACTTGTTCCGTCTCTGTCACACCCAGCTCGTGTCTCGAGATTGTAGAGATAGTGGCGCCATCCCGGTAGGACCATATTTTTGTAGCCACTTTTTTCAAGTCTCTCCATAAGAGATCGGACTCCTCCCACTCTAGCCTCCCTGCTCAGACCATTGCGGAGCTCAAGGAAGCAATTGGATGCACCATTAATAAAATTAGTCCGCAATCATGCCAAAATGTGGACAATTTCGTCAAAACAGTGAACTTTTGCAAACAGGGACGAGGCGGCCATTTATCGCATGTGTACCACACATAACCTCCCTGTTTGTACCTTACATTAAAATTAAAATATTCGTACTTTTCCAATAAATAATACGTTTTAGCAATAAATAAAAATGTCAAGTCATTTTGAGACACCCTATATAAGAGGAGATAATTGGTATCTTGATATTTCCGAATCCTCGACTATTGGGGAGAAAATTTGCAAAAGTTGTACCGTTTCGGGGCAAGGTTCCGAAAACCCCCTCCCTTTGATCGGGCTGAAATTTTGCACGAATCGTCCTTTTAAGATTTTAAGACCAACCCCTAAAAGGATTTTAGGCGACACGCAATAGTTTTTGGGTTTGGCTTTGTTTGGGTATTTTTGTTTGGACAAAACTGAGAGCGCGGTTACATACATACAGTGGGTAAAAAAGTATTTGTACATCTCACACGATACTGTTGTCAATTTGGCTGTATTTTTTGTACGTGTTTTCCCAAGATTTTTGTAAACAGACACCATATGTATTTAGGATAAGCTATCGAACACAGAAACTTCAGAAAGCATTTAATTTTTTTCGAATGATAATTTGAAAAAGGCGACGTGTACAAATACTTCTTTTACCCACTGTAGGTATGAACGGAGACGTAGCAGAAATATATATATATATAGTCAGCGCGCGTTAACAAAAAAACTTAAAAATTATACTTTTTCAAGTTGGTTTCAACAAAAAACATAAAAGTTATACTTTTGCAAGTTGGTAATAACACAAAATATTTTCTTACTTACGCAATCAAAATATGAAAATGCACAATTATGCCCTTTAATTTGAGGGTTATTGAAGAAAAAAAATCATAAACAGTCATTTGACTCAACTGGACCGCTCCAACCTTCTTAAGCTGCTGATAAATTCGTTTTCGCGTCCAACGGTCATAAGCATGTATAATAAACTCAGGCATCCGTGTATGAGCGTATCTATCGAATTATGCAAAAAAACGCTTTTCAAAATTTTTTTCATTTTCCTATTTAATGTATTTTGCATGACTTTTCTTGTGGCCAACGAATTTTTCGTTGACGCGAAACTTGTTTTTTTTTTCTCGTTTAAAACCTTTTTGCGTACTGAGGTCTTACCGAAATATCGGAATTGGGTGCAGCGAGCATAGATTTTTACACTTTAAATTTAAACATTGACCCCATATAGTTTCGACCTGCTATTACCGACTTGAATGAATGAATTCCGACTTAAAACGTTCTCAGAATAAAAAAAATATGGATAAAACCTAGCTTCCAAAATAGCAGACATATTGGCAATTCGATGGTTTTCTTAAAAAGTCACGCAGTTATATTGATCAAATGAGAAGCTGTTAAAGCCCATACCCGATATAAGCTGCCAATGAAATTTTTTAAAATTATTCTGGATACACGTCATCTTTGCATTCTTTGCTTGCGGCTGTCATTAAAAAAATGCTAAATATTTAATAAGCAAAGCTCGAAACCACGAAAATAACGATTGGAGAAACATACATGAATCTGCAACTGATACTTTTACTCTTGCATCCTGCATAGCAACAATACTTCAATCATAAACGGCATTTCAAAATGACTGATGCCAAAGTTAATTCCACGCCTTAACGAATCAATTAAGGATGAGCCTGGAGTTAATAAAAACGTTTCAATGGACACGCCCTTTTTGACACAGGAGTCCGATAAGAGATTAATGTTAAACCGGTGGATTCAATATAGCTCGGATCAAAGCGATCTTGACCCGTATGTGATACTATAATTTTCACGCGTGCGCTTACGTGAAGAAACGTTCAAGCGCTAAAGACAAAAATGGTGGTTAAATATACAAAATTAGATGTACGCGATGTTTTTATCCAAATCCGTCCAGGAGTTTTCTTTGAATGTAAAGCCAAAATGGCGTGGCCATGGAGGTTGTTGTTCAGCTGGCATTTTGGCCTTTCAGTATTTGATTAATATCTCTGAAACGATTGGTCCCATGACAAAAATCGTAACAACGATCCACTTGGGCTTTCAAAGCCAAGATATCTGACAACGCTTTCGAGTTCGGACTCTTTCGAGAATTCAATTTAACGCGGTCCTCTAGTTTCTCGGCTGTTTTTTTACGGCTTTTTCAATAATTTTTTACGGGCAAAGCATCGAAATAATCAATCTCATTGTTTTTGCATAATCTTTATTAACATTTAAATAAGCTTTACAAATTTTTTGAAGTCAAAATATATAATAGAATAAACGTTATAGTGGCCGACAGGAAGACATCAAGTAAAAGAGGTGCTTGACGGTGCCAAGATTGCGGCTGTTCTGCTTATCTGAAATCAAAAAACCAAACGGCATTTTAACCTTCATATTTAAGACTAGCGATTGAACTAGAGTGAATTCTAAATTACAAAAATTCACTTTTTTATACACTTTTGAAAATTACAATCTATTTTTTACTCATTTTTTCTTAAGGCAGGATTCTACTTTGAAACCATGAAAAAACGCTACTTTCGTGAATTTTTTCTGAGAATACTATTAAAGATATCGATATGGGGTTTAAACTGTTCAATAAATACACTCTTTAAGTACATAAAAAAAAATTTTAATGTATTTTATTCATTTTTTGTACACGTAAAATATGTTTAAAGCCAACGCCTCGAAAAGCAGGTACCGTTGCCGTGGTCGTGAAATCTTCCCGACGGATGGTCTGAAACAAAAAAATCAAATAGTTTCATGTTCAGTATGTCTTCAGGAACCGACCTAACTAGAATATTTTATATACGTGCAAAATTAACAAAATGGCGGCTAAAATACGAAAAAAATGCGTTTTTTTGGGTCTTTTTTTGCAATAAAAAAATAGTTCTAATCAAAATTTTAAATTGATTGTAGTTAGGTCGGTTGGTACACACATATAGAATATGTGTTCCAAATTTCATAAGGATCGGTTCAGTACTTTGTGAGTTATCACGACCACGGTACTTGAAAATGTCGTTTCGAGAAAAACGCGTTTAAAGTTTTGGTGAGTGATAGGTAGATGCTCAGGTAGGTGCGTTCGAAAGGCGAAAAAGGATAGTTAGACTGCTTGGAACTCTATAAAATTTTGACCGAACATTCTTGAACATATTTACTTTCGAAAAATGTAAAAAAAAAAAAAAATTTTTTTTTTCAAAGTTTCAATCCTGCCTTAAGTTTTTCGCTCGTACAAAAAAAACTATCGAAGCAATCATGATAATCCTAGTTCAATCGCTGGCTTATAACATATTAAAGATGCTGTATAAATTTGAACAAGATCGGTGCAGTAGTTTCTGAAATATCGTGGTCACCGTTTCGAAAAATGGTGTTTCGAGAAAAACGCGTTTGAAAGTATATCTGCTCCGTATACCTGCTCCGTTCCAGGGCCGTAACTTGTGAACCACTTCGAATATCGAAAAATCCTTTGGCACACATTTTCTACACATGTTGTAGATGTGATTTATGAAAAAAAATCGATTTTTTTCGACCCGAGAAACTAGAGGACCGCCTTAACGGGTTACATCTACCTCGGTCGGGGTCTAAAAACCGCATTTTCCAAAAATACTTTTATTCGACCGTATCACCTGTCAGCTGTATTTCCTAAACATTTCATTGAAATATTCCTAAAATTGAATGAGCTACAGCTTCTCAAGGGGTGAGATGCAGTCAGAGGCGTGAAAAAAACGAGCATTTTCAATAATTTTTTTTTCTAGTAATTAAGTTTGTTTTACAAAAGTGGTTACACAGACTTTTAATGTTATATTTCAACCTGACTTGTACACATTTTCAAAGAAAAATATTGATTATTTATAAAAATATCGCCATCTTTGTCGGACCCCCTTCGGCATGTAGTGCTTTGCGGTGACCATCATAAAATTTTACTGGACCATCTGAAATAAAAAAAAAACCAAAAAAAATCATCGGTTTAATAATAAATCTAGTCCTTAATCGAAGCTTTTTTTTAATTAACAAAATGGCGGCTTCCGACAGATAACTTTCGATTTTCGACCAAAAAATCGCTCGTTTATTGTTTTAAAAAATAGAAATTTTCAACAAAAATGAAAAACCTTCGATTAAGGACTAGTTGTTAACGCCATCCAGTTAAAAATCCATCGAGTGGTTTTTGAATTATAGTGGTCACCGACTTGAAAAACATAGTTTCGAGAAAAACGCGTTTAAAGTTTTTCGATGTGGTTACGGTATTATATGTTCGTACAATTTTGAGCTCGATGGATGAAGCTAAACTTTTTTTTATGTATTTTGATCCGCAAAATCCGAATATCACAATTTTTGCCGAAAAGTCGAGCATTCAATTGTTTATAGCCAATTGTTAAAACGATTTTTCAAAAAATTAAAGTTTTTCGGGACGAGTTATTATTTTTTAAACATTTTGGACAATTTAAAAACGAAAGTATTCTTTATAAAATTTTGCTAAAGTTTATAGTTTTTGAGTAATACATTTTTGAAAATTTCTGGAAGAGTTTTCCAATTTTACACTTGGTTTATGTATAGAAATACTAATTAAAAAATTACTTACATCGAATCATCAATTCCTGGCCCATACAATAGGGCTTCTGCCGATGTGGTAGCTTCCAAAATATCAATTTGTCGTTGTCTTCGAAGCATTCTGCCTTCCCGGGTATAATCGTTTGCGCGTTTGTCAGCCGCTACCTGCCATGGGGACCTGACGCCCCTTCACGAATTGTGAGATATCCCGGAAACTATTCATCGGATTGACTTGAATTTTTCAGGGAATATTTTCGAAACATCATACTTCAAGAAAATGTAAATTAAAAAAATCGATTTTTTGAAAATTCTGACTGCATCTTACCCCTTAAGTCGCTTGCGAGTAGTACGCTTTTAGAATATTTTGACACTCTACTTATAGGGGGATTTTTCTAACCTACATTTTTCTAACCTCATTGTCTAAAACATGACCCAAAATGTTCTTGAAAATTACAAAAAAAGTCTCTTTTCATTTCAAAAGTAGCCATTTTCGGAATATTCTATCTTTTCGTTTCGAAGCGTACCATTTAACCGATTTTCAACATTTCTCACTTTTTCTTGGTTCATATTCTGCGTATTAGTGTTAATGAAAGAAAAATCTTCGTTGGTTTTTTTTGTTCAGATTGATCCCGCTGACGCTACGTGTCACGCCGTCGAAAAACATCCGTCGCAACCCGTTTAGAAGACCGTGCCAGACCTCTGTCATTTTTAAGGATTAATAAAAAAATACCATGTGACCGTTAAAAGTAGTAAGAAAACATACCCCAAGTGTAAAAAAAGGCGAAGAAATCTTTCCTTAAAAAAATTATGAAAATCAGCAAAATCCTTTCCTTAAGGTAATTCCCCCCTTAAGGTAATTCTTTCACGAACCCGAATATTTAACAATTGACTGATTTTCGTCTATAATCAAGTGAAAATTCGTAAAAAACTTTTAACGAAAAATTGCGTCTCTAAAAATCGTCGCATGTATACGGCACTTTACCGAGATGACACACTGGCCACATTTCTATCAAATAATTTATACACTAAACAACTCTAGACACCTGATATAAACTGCCCAACGCGTGTACAAAATTCTAAAGATGCCGCAACGACAATAAAAACAGGGGTTCACCGAATGTTTAAAGAAACTATTAATGACAAAACTTAGAATAATTTGACGAGCAAAAGAATTTTCGTAGCGGCGAAGAGAAAATGTAAAAATCTCTGAACCTACTAACTTTGCGCGAAATTTTTTATTTGAGTTTTTCGTTGGGTATAATAATTGATTGTGGCTTATTTTTATTAAGCGTCACTGTAGTTCACCAATGATTGGGAAGGGCCCTGCTTATGCCCCCATAAAATACGGCCCTCCGCGAAAGGAATTATCTTAAATGTATCCGCTTAAGCCGCGGCATTTTTTAGCATTGAAAATTATGCATAGTATATCAAGTCGCTGACGCACTTACATGTACGTACATATCTCGGTGTGTGTAATATATATGTATCATATAAAATACAATTTTTCAAATAAATTAATAATTCAATTAATTAACAGGTAATTGATACACTTATCTTATATATTTTATATTTAACAATCTCATGTTCAAATCTCTCTCATCAGCTATTTCTTGTAGATATTACCTTCGGTATTCGCTTTAAACCAGACAGTAAGTACATTTTGGTTATATTCAGTTTTTTGCATCTGACAGCCGGTTTGACCTTCCGTTGACTTATCTCTGCCCTTCGGTCGGTTTTTGTTTTAAAACATCAGGAATACACTTTTAACACTCCTCAATATGTCTGCATAGTTGAAATTCGGAAAATATAAAATCAAATGGTCAAACATTATTGAAAATGATCAAATTTGGAAAAGTGAGCATTTGATTGAAAATTCCTCCGTTTCAAAATGCCCCAGTGTGCCAAAGGAGGGTTAAATGCGTATGTCTTCAATTCTCGACTACTTTAGTATACATCACGTATATCATATATTGTGACTTGATCGCACAATAATTATAGCAAAATGTACTAGACACGATAAACTACTGGGGTTGCCACTTTTTTGGTATTAAATAGAAAGAAAGTTAATGTGTTTTCAATTACAAAAATAGCACGCCCCATTATTTGTCAATCTTCGTTTGTTTGTTTATTTAGCATATTTGTGGTTGTGTGTGTTGGTTTTGCCAGTTTTGATACTTTAGGTATTCGTTTGTTGAAGATTCAAATATTACATACAGCCTCTAATTTTTTATATTTTTTTGTTAATTTGTTTGTGCTGGTTTGTTATTACCGTTCGTTTAATTTTCACATGTCTTTATTTCCTTTGTTTGTTTGATTATTGTCAATGTAATTAATGGTATGGTGTAATGCAATTGTATGGTGAACTGACATCGAGTACTATGTTAGTACTCGATGTTACTATGTTAGTACTCGATCGAACGCTTAGCTACATTTCTGTGAAAGATTAAGGGGCTATACCAGTGTGAACGCTGAAAATTTGGATGATTTTCGGGATTTAAAAAAAAGTACTTGATTAAATGTTTCGGAAAATTAAGAATATATTTGGCTATATTCGACCTATATTACATAATTTTTGCATAGCAAAAAATTGAGATCCAAGCGACTTGTGCGCTGCTTTCGGAGGCGCAAAAAAAAAGTTCCTTCACTGCTGACAAGATTACGGCCGATTGAGTAGCTGCAGCCGAAAAAGGAAAAAATTTCGTTAAACTGGGAGGTATTGCCTGTACAATGACGTAGGATTTTCGAAAAATATCAAAATCTAACAAAATGGCGTAGTTATGAAAAGTCTGTTTTCTTGCCTATAAAATTGTCGTTTTTTCAATGCCAAGTTGTCCATTTTCATCCAATCAAAAATATCCTACGTCATTGTAGAGTAAATATATTCAAGAGTACTCAGTTTAAATTTCAAGTCAGTCGGATAACAGCTCTTTGAGTTACAATGTCAGCAAATTTGAAAAATTTCATTTCGAGAAAAACGCGGTTAAAGATTTAACTATCGATTTTTGCAAGATAAAATGATATTGATAAAAATAATAATGATATTCTTGAAAGTATAAACTTTTGAAAAAGGCAACAAAAAAACGATTTTTTGAAAGTGCCACACTGGTATCGCCCCGTAATTCAAATTGATCTGATAGCTCTCCAGTAATAAGCAGGCAAATGTACAGCCAACCAGACTTGTTTCGACATAGAAGTTTTCTACTTTCTTTCATTAATATCATCGCTCAAAAAAAATGTTTTACACTTTTAACCCTCGAACTGAACACTATTTATCGGCACCTTTTAACGGAATACACGGGTCATTGGCGTTTGCAACATATTTAACAACCTTAAATGTTACAAAAAATTCTGAAAAAAATGATGGGCGTTCTTTGTGGTTTTGACTATAAGTTTAATCAATAATAGTATCGTAACATTAATTTTGGATTGTTAATTTAATCGCTGAAAAAAATTCCGCAAATGCACTGTCATGTTGAAAAATTCATAATTTCTGTTAAGTATCTTCTTTTAATAAATCCTTCGCGTTATTTGTACTTAAGATGATGAACTTTCAGAAAGAAATATCGGAGGCTTCGGGAATTCAAAAAGGGTTGAATATCGCTATTTAGTACGGACACTTGTGAAAGATAAAATTGATAATAAATGTAAAATGGTGATGGATAAATTGATAAAGAAACTTCCTGTTCCTGATAATCTTCTACTTCGATACAATCTTCATCCTCAGAATTTTCTCCGCCGAAATATTCCACTTGTTTCCGAGGATGAAGTGCGATGGACGAAACGCCCTCACCTCTTCGCTGGTTCTCACATCCATTTTCGCTTTTATTTACTCAATACCCTCATGCAAATTTATATTTCGAGTCAAAAACAGAATTATAGAGAAAATAAATGTTTTCGTGAAGTCGGTTTTACTGTTGGAGCTAAATTAACCGATTCCAGCGGGCCGGTAGCAATGAACTACCCCTACCTCAAACTTTTATTTACAGAACAATACAAGCGCGCCAGGTAAACGGACCTCCACGGGATACCCCATTGTTGAAATGCCGAGGACGCGAACGACCAGTGTTCGGTTCGAGGGTTAGCTTAACCTTTTTTTCATTGTGAATTTTCAGATATTGGCCACATTTATATGCTCAAATAAATATAATTGGTTGGGAAAACGTGACGACCCTATTTTTTTCTGGTAGTGTATTGTGTCTACTGTGCGTCTATATCGATTTCTCCAGTCAGTTGATTGGAAAAAAGATCCAGTTTTCGTTTAGAAAAGTCCCTAATGTGCTTGATTTTTTATTGCTCAAAGAAAAATTTACTTTAACACCGCCAATTCATTTGCCCCATTATCGCTTACAGAAAGTGTTTTATGGCGAGGAACCATCTGGACTAAAGATGCTTGGGAACCGTCTGGACCCCACAGCCCCTATAATAGAGCACAAAAATTTAAGGCCGTGTCTAAGGCCGGGTGAAAAATGCCCACGTGCTTTAACTCGAAATATATTAATCAACCAATGAAAACCTGCTAAATAGGCGTACTTTCTGGTATCACGAAGGCTCCCGGCTCTGTCGGGTGGTTTTTACTACCGACGTACAAACAAATCTTCTTAGAGGGACCGGCGGCTTTTAGCCGCACGAGATTGAGCAATAACAGGTCTGTGATGTCCTTACATATATAGAATATAATATTATATATTCTATAATGTAATATACTATTCTATAATAATAATATTGTATAAATTTTGGAAAATCTGGAGAAATATTTCGGAAAAATTGAATATCAGTATGGCGACTGAATCCTGCCTCACGCAATAATTCGATTTTAAACTTAAGGGTCATCCCCGAGCATGTTCCAAAAGGAAACTCAGATAAAAAAGATTTTGCAGAAAAAATGTCTCCGAACTGGAGACATTTTTGCTGCAAAACCTTTTTTATCTGAGTTTCCTTTTGGCGGCTCAATTTTTAAGGCTTTGGGACGAATTGGAGACTGGCCTCTACAGCGACGCTTGCAGCGCTACAGGTTGTAAACTACTAATCCTACGACAAAATTTAAATATCAAAGTTATACAGAAATTTTTGCATCATAAAATTGATAATATATTTTTTCACGGTGTGATAAATCCTTCAGGTGAAATTTTCAAAATTTGAAAAACTTGAAAAAAAGACTAATGCGATAAAAAGTTTTTTTGCGTAAATGATAAACGAAAAATTATTTTCTACACAAATGGTCATGCCCATTTTAAACGTTTAAGCGATGTTTAGCAAGAAATGAGTTCCAAAACGGCGGCCGAATCACAACCCCCACAGCCAGGCCATTTTTGTTTTGCACTCAGAAACCACCTCTCAACAAGTTCAAAAAGTAAAATTGTCTCTATGTGGTTTTGCATAAAAAATGTTGCTGAGGTTTTTGGATTTTCAGATTGCATAAAAGAAATCACCAGAAAATATACAAAAACATTATGTTTTATTTTCGTAGTTCGAGCCAGCTGGCTAGTTATTTGCTGCGTGAAACAAAATTCTTAACTTATCACGTACTACAATATGTTACAACCTTTGAATTCTTCGAATAAGAGATAATGACAGAATCTCATATAAATGCATGTCTGTTTTTAATCCATTTTCGTTCACACTTGCCTCGACGATGTTTGTCTTTGATTGGCGTTAGTGTCGGAAGCGTAAATTGTTTTTTTTCTTCGTATACGATAAATGTACATGTATAACAATGTATAACATTTGTTTCGATACTCATATTTCCAAGCGGGAGGGAAGTGAGAAAGAAACATTTTCTTCGAAGAGTGGGGGAGGGGCAAACGTATTATCGAGAATATCTTTGTTATGTCATTTTGAAAGAGAGCGATATAAATCCCTCGTTGCCGGAGCATAAGTCTGCAGTTTCTCGGCTGACTTAATCCAGTATCGTTCCAGACGCCGTTCAAATCAGTCATGAACAACAAAGCACGACTCGATATTATTACGTAGAAAAGTGAACGGCAAAACGCGCGCCCTTTTCGACCAAATATATAGTCACAAAAATGAAGACAATGAAAAATTCCGAATGCGCAAGTGAAACGATCATCGTCTCTGTGATAACGAGTGTTGTTCTGCATTAGTGAATTTGATTTTTTTTCGATATCTCCTTCATATTTACGGTACGGAAATAAAATATCAATTTCGAGACGAGAAATAACGAAAGTTGTGACTTGCTTGAAATGGAAATGCGTTGCGTTAGCGATAACGGACGGATTTCGGGCGATGTTTCGTTTAAATTTCAAAGGCTATAATGCAACGACTTTCTTCCCCAAATATTTAACGATTAATGACACCCAAGAGGTCGAAAGTGAAGTGGCTATCGCATGGACGATAAATGTGTGACCATGCTTCAATATATCGATCACGTATTATGCTATGCACTATTTTTTACTTCACTGTTATTATTACTATTTATGTTAATAATTGATAAATGACAAATATTTTTTGTTTGGCGAGGATTTTTTTCTGCTCTTCGTGTATGCGCGTCGTGAAATAGCTTGCCGTAACGTAAAACGTCACATATTCATTACGGAGACACAATCTAATCACAAGACGACCGAGACTCGAATTAGAAAAAAAAACCTTGAGAAATTGGACCAGAAGCGATTACAGCGTCCATTCCCTAGACGGCGCCGTCTTCTTCCGTCACTTATATCGCGCTGGACTTATTTTTTATTTCCTCATACGTTGCGAGAAACTCGCTGACGTTTCGAAACTATAACGTTTTTACTATCGAGTTTTTTCAATGCTTCAACGTGTCATATGAGTATCAAATCACATGTAGCCATAAACAGCTGGTTTCATAAATACGAATTTCAGCTTGATATCTTCAAATTTACGGAAACTAAAACGACCACAGAGAAGAGGAAAGGAGACAAGAGCATTTTTGAAAATACGAGATTCTATGAAACGAAAATCTTTGCATCCATTTTAGCGAAAGTATTATAGAACGATAAGTCGATGCTCCAAATATGTGGAAAATCTCAGCTCGTTAAATGGCGTTTTTTACACGTTATGTCGATTGAATTTTTTTTACGTCCATCCGGCCACTTGCAAATGCGACTTTCTTATTTTTGGAACATTCGGATCACTCTGGCATGGAAATCGCACTTGGATAGAAAAGTAACGAGACTGCATTCAATATTACTGCTTTTCGACCAAATTTTGAATTTGATCTAAGATAATTTATTATCTTTGATGACCCATTAGAGTCAGAAAATACGTGGTGTTCACTCAAGGGGAGATTTACACCTAGGAGCGGAAAGAGGTCATTTTTATGAATTTTTTCAAGGAAACCTATTTGAAATTTCGGATTGAGGTTTTAATTATCTAAAAGTATATACATTCGAAAATATGTTTAATTTTCTTTATTTAAAAATATCCAAAATATACGAGGATATTGTATGATCCTTGGAGCGTCGTAAAAAATCTGCGTATACGGTACCCACTGGCGTTTTTTCAAAAATCATTTGAAAAAAAAAACCAAAAAGATTATTAAATTAGATACTATAATCTAGTACTTGTCATAGCCGATTTTGAAAATATCGATTTATGACAAAATGGCGGACGTTTGAACATAAATAGTGATTTTTGAGCCAAAAATTAGTTATTATTTTGCCTATAAAACAAAAACTAAGTAATGGAAAAAAAAAATCCTATGACAAGTACTAGATAATGGTGTATAGAATAACCACAAAAAACCTCAAGGCAATCGGTTGATTGGTTTTCGAGAAATTTTGGGTACCGATTTGAAAAACGTGGTTTTGAGAAAAACGCGTTTGAAAATTTGGGAATGAATAAGTCATGAAATTTGTCAACTTACATGGAATCATCGATACCAGGCCCATAGTGTAGGTCTTCTACGGTCGGCGGAATGTTGACATCTTCTAAATCGTCGACCTCGACCACGTAGGTGTATATCTCTCCTTAAGGACGTCGTAGAACAAAACGAAGACAAAAAATCTGGTCGCTTAAGAGGGTCGAGTATTTCACCGATTAGTGTTAAAGGATAGTGATTACTACAGACACATACGTTCAATAAAAGTTACCCTTTGACGTTTCCGTAAATTCGACTACATCATTTTCGAGATTTTTTTCAATTTTCGATACTTCAGCGCACTTTGTTATGAAAAATCACGCCTTCAGCTGGAATTTATTTTTAATGAGCGCAATTAACATGCAAGCGGATGATTTTGACTGTGGGTAGATTCGTGATTTTCCTAACGAATTGCACAAAATTGCCAAAACAAAAAAAACTCTCGATAATGTAGTGGAACTTCTGGAAACTTCGGAGTTGAACTTTTATCGGCCATATCGACGTCTAAATTCGTAAGAGACAGGCTCGTCCCTCTTCAAATTCCGGTTACAAAAGCAAAATTGGAAATATTTCACCTCGAGCACATATTATTTAAGGGGCCATTTCACTTTGGAGCCACGAAAAAAAGCTATTTTCGCGATTTTTTTGAGGATTTTATAAACGATATGAATATAAAAGTTGTTGGGCTCGATAAATAAAGTCTTGAAATACATTTTTAAAAATTTAATTCATTTCTATTAATTCTTAAGTACAAAAACTATAGTTTAACGTAACGTCTCAAAAATAGGTGGGCTAGGTAGCTCCATCACAACTCGGCAACGGCTTGTCTGAAACAACAAAATCAAAGTCCATTAGATTCAGTATGACACCAGCTACAAAATGACCCCCGGATATAAAGTTTTATCAAAAAATAAAAAAATGGCAGATAAAAAACGAAAAAAGAAAAAACGCGTTTTTTCCCCAGTTTTTCGTAAAAAAAGAGTAAAAATCAAAATTTTAAAACCATCGAGGGTCATCTTGTTGCGAATCGTGTTTACAATATGTGGTTCAAATTTCAAGAAACTCTGTTTATTAGTTTTAGAGATACGATGGAGCTAGATTTTGAAAACGTTGTTTCGAGAAAAACGCGTTTGAAGTTTACACTATGAAAAACTCTTACCTAAACTCAATCGGCAATTCCTGCACCATACAAAATCCCTTCTGATTGCTCATTATCGTCGATTTCTTCAAGTCTTGCTTGCTTTCGATTTTTTGAAGTTTTCAAAGTGGACTGGCCCCTCAACGTAATCTTTATTTTCGATTGTAAAAATTCGAAGATTTTTACAACACTATTTTCATTGCTTTTGGACTAATGTTTATGCTTGCAGAATTGGTTCACTCACTTATCGAGTCTAGCTATGTCGTCCGTACGAGAAATTCCACCAGAATCAGACGACGGGAAGTCAAGTGCCACGAGGCCGAATTCAACCGGGAGCGAAATGACGAGGCCACACGTTGTTGGTTCAAAAGTCGAGTCTCGGTCACCAACTCGGCGAGATTTGTTGCCGAAAAGCCCGGCAGCGCAAGTCCGCGTGGTGACGGCTGGTCGCGATAGAGCTTTCGTATCTGGAGGGAAATACTCGTCTCCCAGTGACACTGACAGCCCTGCCGAGAACCAAGGTTTCAGTATTAATGCCACTTTTCCAAAAAAAAAATTATTTTCAAAATATAACGATTTTTATTAGTATTTTCTAAATATGTCATTTGCAGCGATAAACTTGCAAATAAAATTTGAAAATGTTTTTTTTGTCATATATGGAAAATGTCCATCGGAAACAAATTCGTGTACCTATTCAGCAGGATTGTTGATGACACTCAAATTCGTATTTTTATTCGAAAAATCCCACTGTCCCAGACCGCAATCGTCTCTAGTCGCGTCCTCTTGTTTTTACAAGCCTTCGGCTTGGGGATCTGAAATAATTCATGAATATAGCATCTAGTGGGTTCATTCAAGTTAAAATATTGCCATCACAGGGATAGTACGATATGCGGGGCGCCAAGGTTTGACCGTTGTTTCTTGATATTTGAACCAGAATAATGAGAATTTAAAGAATAAAAAATTGCCGTTTTGGGTTCCTTAAGGGGCTATACCAGTGTGAAGGCTGAAAATTTGGGTGATTTTCGGGAATTTTTTGGAAGAAAAGTACTCAATTAAATGTTTCGGAAAATTAAGAATATATTTGGCTATATTTGACCTATATTACATAATTTTTTCATAGAAAAATATTGATATCCAAGCGGCTTATGCGCTGCCTTCAGAAGCGCCAAAAAAAAAGTTCCTCCACTGCTGGCATGATTCCGGCCGATTAAGAAGCTGAAACCGAAAAAGGAAAAAATGTCGTTAAATTGGAAGGTATTTCCTGTACAATGACGTAGAATTTTCGAAAAATATCAAAATCTAACAAAATGGCGTAGTTATGAAAAAAAGTATGTTTTCTTGCTTATAAAATGGTCGTTTTTTCAATGCCAACTCGTCAATTTTCATCCAATCGAAAATATCCTACGTCATTGTAGAGTAAATATATTCAAGAGTACTCAGTTCAAATTTCAAGTCAATCGGATAATTGCTCGTTGAGTTACAATGTCAGCAAATTTAAAAAATCTCATTTCGAGAAAAACGCGTTTAAAGATTTAATTATCGTTTTTCGCAAGACAAACTTATATTGATATAAATGACATAAATGATAATGATATTCTTGAAAGTATGAACTGTCGAAAAAGGCAACAAAAACGTTTTTTTTTTTAAGTGTCACACTGGTATAGCGCCTTAAGGAATTACGAGCGCTTTTAGCGGTAATTGGAAATGCGCCAAAATTCAACGATTGTTGTTGACTCAAGGGCACAATATTTTTATTTTATCGCAAATAATGGAAATTGACCGGGCGAGCGTCAAAAAGTATTTCTTTATTTGGGTTTGTTTAGTGGTATCATATAAATACCACTCACGTAGTATTTATATGATTTTCAACATAAATTCCGAGATTGCAATGCTTTATTTATTCATATTCTCTGTTTATTTATAACAATAAGAATTGTTCCATATAATTACTGCACCAAATAACTAAACGATATATTTTACATAAACTTAGAGCCTTACGAGTCCGAAGAGGAATGAACCGTATAGTTTCAATCCCTCTCCGGACTCCTAGCGATTAAAAGTACTACTTTACTTTGTCTAGTCGCACTTATAAGCGAGGGAAGCATGGCAATGGTATTTAAAATACATTTTTGGCTTCTGACGCACTGTTGAAACTATGAATTTCCAAGTTACCTTGCCTGACGTTCCTTGAAATTTTCAAATTTGAAAAAATCATTTTCGATAACTATCGAAAAATTCTAATTTGAAAGTAAAATAAGCGAAATATTAATATTTACTACTCTTCATATTTTGTTTATTTTGACTTGATAACCCTAAATTCACCGTCAAATCTTGGCGCCCCGAATATCGTACTCTTGCTGCGATCACTGTAAAGTAACGCATACCGGATGAAGTAATGAATCCCCTTTTTTGATTCCTCAACGTTTTATCTACCATATTTTCGATAATACTCGAAAATTGTACACGTAAAAAAACGTCATGAGGTTGCAGTCAAATATTGGTTGGGTTCCGAACAAGCTGCGGAAGTGAACTCCAGACTTGGTTCGACCGTACATGACTCTTTTTTTCTCGACGAATCACTCGCGCATGCCCAGCTGAATTGTTAATTTTTTCAAACACAGATTGGTTTGTTCATCAGTTTCGCCTGTCTCTCTCACTGGTATGATTTTATGCTTGTTTCGCGAAGAGGATAGCAGGCATCGACCGTACAAGAGGAAGCACAGAAGATGCTGGGACACGAGTAGAACAGCTCTCCAACAGGACAGCGGCTCCGAGAGTGCTCCGCTCTTATCCTCGGCGTCGCATATGAGCACTGGTTCTGTCATGTTCCCAAATTCCGAGACCAGCGATCTTGACGATAGTCCCGTCGGTGATTCGTCCAGGTATTAAGGGGGGAGAAACCTTCAGGCGAGGAAAAGATTGCCAATTTTTTTAAAACGATAGCTTTCTTCACCATTTTTTAGAATTAGGGTATGTTTATTACTACTTTGGCTGTCAGATGGTATTTTTTTTATTTATCTTTAAAAATAAAAATCTATCTTTGACAAAACAAACGATGATTTTTCTTTTCTTAACACTCATACGCAGAATACGAACAAAGAAAAAGTGAGAAATGTTGAAAATCGATTAAACGGTATGCTTTGAAACAAAAATATTGAATTTTCTGAAAAAATTACTTTTCGCAATGAAAAAAGACTTTTGTTATTTTCAAAAACATTGAGCGTCATGTTTTAGACAATAAGGAAAGATTTATACCAAATTGGATCAGAATCGGTCGATTAGTTTTTATCTATCCGTCACGCCAGGTTTGAAAATGCAATTTAGAAGACCGGGCCATATCTCCGCCATTTTGAAAGATTAATAAATAAATAGAAATACCATGCAACAGCCAGAAGTATTAATAAAACATAGCCTAAGTCTCAAGAATAGTGAAAACATCTTTCCTTCTAAAAAAAATCATGAAAATCAGCAATTTTTTTCCTCGCCTAAAGGTATCACCCCCCTTAAAACAGCCCGCAGTACATACGACCAAAAATGTTTCATATACTTTTTTGACGATCCATCTCTCTATTTTACTTTATTGTTTTTCATTTATTTAACCTTCGGGACACAAACGCCATTTTGGACTGTCGTTTGTAACGTCATCGGTCGTTCAAATGCTTACGTTCCGTTTGTCCACTATAAGCATTTCTGGAATATTTCATTCCGAGCTCAATTTTGAATGATCGATGAAGTCGTATCAATTTTTTCCCTTACTACGAAACTTTAATTGGCATACAGTGGGTAAAAAAGTATTTGTACATCTCACACCGTTCTTAATTTGGCTTTATTTTTTTGTTCGTGTTTTCCCAAGATTTTTGCAAACAGACACCATGTATATTTCGGATAAGATATGGAACACAGAAACTTAATAAATCATTTTATTTTTTACGAAGGATAATTTGAAAAAGAAAACGTGTACAAATACTTTTTTCACCTACTGTAGCAACCCAACAAAAATGACCGTTACCTACGCATGTGCCAATAAAAACGAAGTCCCCTTTTGTACGATTGTAATAATAGCAATTTTGAAAAAATGATAGCAATAACGATCGGTATACATTAAACGGCTTAAATTGTGCGTGATACATTGTACTAACGTGAAAAATGTTTTTTTCCGCTCCCGCGGCCAGATATGGAAGTATCGGAGCGGCTAGTCTCAATTCCGTCGTAACGGTATTGCCGAGGAGATTACCGCCCCTCGTCCAGGACAACTCCACGGTCGCTATTGCGGATCCGGCAAATCCCACACCAGGTCGCCACTTTATGCAGCGTCAGCGCTACGAGATACGAGACATGGAAATAGTAAAATTACCCGTTTAATAATGACATGTAATAAAAGAATAAAATGTTGTCGCTCATTTTTTTTTAACGAAACATTCACCATATTTGCCTGTTTAGTTGCTGTCTAGTGAAAAGTACGATGACATCGAGCCTCAGCAAGACCCTAGAGAACTACGAAGAGGATACGATAGAATTAATTTGTCGAGCACCCTCGAAATTGGTGCAACAATTCGTCACGACCCTAAGCCGAAACAGAGTTCACTCGTCACTATGTGAGTTGTAAAACTTTACGATGTATATTCAAAACTGAAATATCCACGTGACAGAGTTTTTATACTTATACTTCGAAGTCGTTGAAGTTTTTGTACTTTACAAATGTACATTCGTGAAATTTCGTTTGATCTCGCATTCAACTTCCTGACTGCAATTCATATTTGCCTGTTCGTTCATCCCCCTTAAGGGAAATGGCCACAGTAACGGGTATAAAATCACGTGCGAATTTAACAATTTTTTTTCGTATGAAAAAGTGATTCACTCATAAAAATAATTGCACATCTATTTAGTATGAATATCAAGCTGTTAGAAAATATATATTTTTTGTTTCGATGTACAAATTTTTGACCTAGAACAAAAAACAAAAATTCTCGGCAATCTACATTAGAATACCTAGAGAAGTACGTACGGAATTTCAAAAATATTGTTTTATTCAAAAGTTGTAAGTATTTGAATGAATTTTCAGTGAAGAATTTCGTATAAAACTGCTCATAAAATGAAAAGTTTGCGATTAATCAGAAATTTCGCACGTACTTCTCTGCGAAATGCAATTAGGAACATAACTTTTAAATTTGAAGTAAATCGAGTGAAAATTGTTGAAGTTATTTGTCACGCCAATTGGAAAAAAAGCTGTTTCGAGAAAAACGCATTTAAAGTTTTAGGTACTTTATGGCCGTACCAGAGGTGGGCTTACGTTATACGCTCAAAGTCGGTGAAAAAAAATTCTTGCTATAAATCGAGAAGTAACTTATTCTTATGATGATAAAGCACCGTTTTTGCGAGAAAAAAATCGATTTTTTGAAAATTCTACTGTGGCCTTACCCCTTAAATACCTTCTGCCCTGATTTGCTATTCCTATCGGTGTATCTCCGGGATACAAAATATTTAAAATTTGAATATTTCGAAAGCTTCTAATCAATAGAAGAACCTACATCTATCGCCAATCTCGATCGTATCACGCGCGCGATACTAAAGAGCTCAGTTGATATTCCCTCCTGCCTCAACTGCTCTCTGACACCAACATCCTTCACACAATTTTGTGACCGGAAGAACCCAAACAACGCTTTAACGTTACTTGGCAACCTAGTTTCATTAGATTATTTATTAATTTACTTCCATTGATTTCAGATTTTTCCACTCTGTTCCTCATTCCAACTTCATTATTCGTAGATCGTTTTGCTTCTGACTCGTTCTTTTTTTCTTCGATATCACGAACTTGAGCTCTTGTTCATCTTTGTCTTTCTTTGTTACACTATTCATATAGCGAATTAATTGCACGATTCGCATTATTACAATCGCACGCAAGTTGGATGTCGACACAACAAACAGAAGTTTCATAAGAACATTGCGTCACAAGGTTTATATGCTTTTGAGGTCAACTCGGATGTCGTAGGTTTTTGAAGACTTTTTTTCCTTTATCGCCCGGAACATGCACTCTTTGTGATATGACAACTGTTAAGTAGAGAATATATTTTTTTGTTGGGAATGTGATATAGCGCGATCTTCTTTTCTGAAATCAATTTTTTTGTTAGCTACTTTGTTTTTGAATTAATTCGGTATCGCAAACAACACAGCGAATATGTGGTCGTACTTTTCATAGCCAAAACACGGGTTCGTATAACAATTTTATTCTGCATGCTTACGAGAAAACGAGTCAACCCGTTATCAGTTTTTATTCTCGACTCGTATTTTCATGCCTGGAAATTGTATTGTAATATAATAATAATATATCTTATACGAGATTCAATGGCTTGCCTTTATTTTTTTATGCGCATAATTCACGATACACAACTCGCTCTTATCTACTTCAAGTTCCCTCAGAATTATTCCACCCTAACGTTTGCTAGGATCATTAACTTCTTTAAATACATATTTTTGTACTCTTATTTTCGCGAAATTTCACTTTTCGAAGTGAACGTGACGAGATTCGATAAACGGTGGTACATTTTACAAAATTGAAGATCGTTGGGAAAACACTCTCGCTTTATTTTCGCGAACGATTGAACGGCATTTGAAAGTTCTTGAGAACTATTTCTTTTCAGTAGATGCAGCAATATCTGGTTAAGGGGTTAGGCTACTATGACAACCTGAAAAACAGGGCAAATTTTAATTTAAAAAAATTTAAGGAATAAGTAAGATGATTGAAAAAGGTTTTTGACATTTTTTTGTATGTACTTCAACAATGTTGTGTGCCGAATTTCATTTTCAAATATTAATAATTAAAGAAGTTATAAACAACTTCGTGAAGGAGCTTTGAACCCGACGGGCTCAATGGTGTACTTGATTTTGGCCATCAGGTTGATCTGAAACAAAAAAAAAACAAGTTTTTTTTTTCTTAAAATGGACATTATTGGTTAAGACTTGACCGATTTTTTTTGTTATCGTGTTTCAATCAAAAAGAAAATTTGAATTCCTGATTTTCTCGCGGAAAATTGACATTATTATTGTGAATAACTAACGAAAGAAGGTTATGAAAAACGTCGTTCAAGATTGGACGACTATTACACTGAACAAGTGTACCAAATTTGAAGTCAATCCGTTCGTTAGTTGTCGAGAAATCGCGTACACCGTTTTGAAAAACATAATTTCGAGAAAAACACGTTCGAAGTTTGACTAGCAATTCTATCGCTGTAACCATAAGTTTACCATAAATCTGCGATTTCTGCACCAAATGTTGGACGTTTCTCTGCAATTTGAGTTGCCTCCAGCGACAAACGATTTTTTTGCATATTCACAGTAGCCTAACCACTTAAGGTATTCCTTTCACGAACTCGAATATTTAACGATTAACTAATTTTCGTCGATAATCAAGTAAAACTGCATTCCAGTGTACTGGTAAAATTTCGTACCAAGTTACCGAAGTTTTAACGAAAACGTACGACTCTAAAAATCGTCTCATCTATACGGCGCTTTATGGAGATGACACGCTGGCCGCATTTCTATCTAATAATTTATATGCTCAATAACTTTCGATGCCTGATATAAACTGCTCGCGCGTTAAAAACATCTAACGATTCCGTAACGACGATAAAAACAAGGGGTCACCGAATGTTCAAAGAAAATATTGATGATAAAACTTAGAAAAATGTGACTACCCGGGAAAAAAAGTTCATATCTGAATATATCTGAATCATATCTGTAGAATCAGATATGATCAGACAAGAAAAATGGCCATATCTGTTCATGTAGTGTCATGACAGATCATGTATGCTTATATCTGAGCATGTATAATTATATCGGAGCCATTTTGATAATTTTGAGAGCAGACCCGTCCATATCGCAGCAGGTCTGCCCAGATCCAATCTCAGATCTGATCTTGTTGGACCAGATCTGATTTTATTGGGCCAGATCGGATCATGTCAGGTAGATCTGATTTTATTGGGCCAGATCTGATCATGTCAGGCAAATCTAATCTTATTGGACCAGATCTTTCTGTCCGTATAAGAATAAAATACCATGGATCCCAGTAGACCTGGACATCTATGAACAATAGACCTGCCCATATGATAGAATCATAGTTTATCTGAACTATCAGACCAGGTATGACTCCGACTATATCAGAGCAAATCTTAGCCTGTTGAGGCAGATCAAATCTTGTTAGTGCAGTCATGAAAATATTAAAATGTTTACATAAATAGAGCGGGGTTATTAACACGTCATTACTTGACGTGTTAATAATTAACAATATTATAGTAACTCACATGAACACATATAATAAAGTCAGGTGAGGTGCCATATCTGATCGGATATCATATCCTCATATATCGTTTCATATATTCAGATGTTTTCATGTGTGAACAACTGAACTGCATATACGATAAGGTATGAGTGTATAAGACTTCCAGGTTCGGTATCGTATCTGATGGCATAAAATTTTATATGCACGTGCCTGCTCATATATCACATGATACATGTTCAGATATGGTTTCACGCTGCCAACTCGCCTTGGTACCTGACCAGATAAAAACATATCTGAGATCTATATAGCAGAGTCTGGTACCGTATTTGATCGGATATGATCTTATACGAACAGATACGTTCACATATCACATCATGTATGTTCAGATACGAATTTACGGTACCAACTCGCCTTGGTACTTAGCCAGATATAAACAGATATGAGTTCATATATGGTCAGGCCGGATACTGTATTTGATCAGATATGATTTTATATATGCATATGTGATGTGGAATATGATCAGACCTAATCATATATGATACTGTAAAAGGTCAGATATAAATATATCTGATACATATATGACAATATCTGAAACATATATGAACATGTCCACTCAGACATGAACTTTTTTCCCGGGTAGCAGCAGAATTTTCGTAGCCGGGACTTTTCAGAGAAAATGTAAAAATGTCTAAATGTACGTTAGGTATAATAATTGATTGTGACTTATTTTTATTAAGGGGTTACACCACTCTAGAGGCCGAACAAATACGCTTTTTGGGGATTTTTTTGTCAGAAAAACTACAAAATAAATCGAGATTACAAAAAAGGGTGTTTATTATACATATCAGTGACTGTATACAATCATTTTTTTGAAACGATTACTTTCAAAATGGCGGCTGTGCAGCATTTTTTAAGTTGGCCGGAAACATAACTCAGACAATTTTCAACCGATTCACTTGAAATGTTGAATATATCTTGAAAAATACATTGTCTATGGAAGTACGTAGGATTTTTTTTTATATCGCACAGTTCATTTGTTATTAACGATTTTTTAGGCAAATTTTTGGAAAGTGAAAATCTGCCTAAAAAATCGTCAAATAATTGTCAATCGCGCTATACCACAAATGAACTATGCAATATAAAAAAAAAATCCGACGTACTTCCATAGACAATGTATTTTTCAAGATATATTCAACATTTCAAGTGAATCGGTTGAAAATTGTCTGAGTTATGTTTTGGGCCAACTTAAAAAATGCGGTTTTGAGATAAACGCTGCACAGCCGATATTTTGAAATTGATCGCTTCAAACAAAATTATTGTATACAGTCACTGATATGTATAATAAACACCCTTTTTTGTAATCTCGATTTATTTTGTAGTTTTTCTGAAAAAAAATCCCCAAAAAGCCTATTTTTTCGGTCTCTAGAGTGGCCTAAGGCCTTAAAGGGGAACACGACTGTAGAGTTTTCAAAAAATTGTTTTTTTTTTTTTATTGGGTTAAGACATGCTTTGAACCTTCTAGAGTAAGGAGGAAAACGTTTGGTACCTGTTAAAAAAGGCCTGCAGGCCCGTGTGGGTCTGCGGTGGCAGTGGCTGGCCCGCAGCGTAACTCCAACAATTTTCATTCTATTCACTCCAAATTTCGAGCACATCTTTAAAATAACATTCCGAAGAGAAATACATACGGGATTTCCCCTGAGTTAATTAATAACATTATTTATTAACAAATGATTGTCCTTTTGATGTGTCGAAAATGGAGTTTTTACTTTAAATGCTTGTCAACTACACAAAAATCAATATTTCCAAAATCTTCTACGTATTTCTCTAGCTATACTCATGTAAATTGATAGAATTTTATTTATATTTATCCTCATTCAAATTTGCGCCAGTTATACTGCGTGCCGCAGAGAGGCTCAAATTCAACATGCCTCGCGAGAATGGCTCCAGTGTCACCATTTCGTATAATTTTTTAATCTAATTTTTTTTTTCGTTCACTTGAAGATATGGATAATAACATCCTTGAATATTATTATCCTCTTACTTGCCCCACTACCCAAAAAAAATCGCTTAATTTTAGAAGTTTAGAGTGGTTATCCTTAAGCGTCATTGTAGTTTACTAATGATTCAGAAGGACCCTCCTCGTGCCCCCACAAAATACGGCCCTCCGCGAAAGGAATACCTCAAGTGAGCGGGATAAGTTCGCAAAAACTAATATATGATTCCATCCTAGAAGCTCCGTACATCGCTATATTGAATCCTCTGATCGAATTTCCTCAGCGCTCATATTTTCGTATTCTCGCGCAATCAATTTTCTCCATTTCAGATTCTCGATATGGAACACGATATTGGGATCCTCGCTTTTAACAATGCCCTGGGGTTTCCTCATGGCGGGTCTCGTACCAGGTCTCGCGATGTTACTCGCGATGAGTGCCCTTTGCCTCTACACTGCTCACCGGCTTCTCAAAATTCACAAGTATCACGGTCTGTAACACAGAGAACATACGCATGTCAAGATGCTGCACATTTGTCAATGTTTTATAGAATACTCATATATTGATTTCTACACGCCAAAGCCACTAAGCACCGAGCTATAAAACTTTCACCGTTTTCCAGGGGGAGACGAGAGAATCGAAGTGCCCGAATTGTGCAAAATATATCTCGGTTCGTTCGCCGATCACGTAGCTAGAGTATTCAGCATAACCGTTCTACTCGGCGCTAACATAGCCTACTGGATCCTAATGTCAAATGTTCTCTACAATTCGGTGAACTTTTTTTACGGTACGTGCGGACGAAACAAATCTGTAAATGTTTACATTAATTAAACGTGGATGTTTTTTCATTGCAGACAACATTGCTGGTATATCTGAGCCTTCCATCATTGACAACCAGACCCAACTTCCCCAAGGTTGGCCAAAGTTTCGCATTTTGTTCCGTCATGAATGGCGAAATTAAACGATTATTCTGTTGTGATGATTATTCATTTTAAAGGGTGGCACGCGATTCAGATGTTGCGAAAAATTTGCTTATCTATACGTAATGGCTATTCCAAATAACTATATACATATTCACGATAAAAACTCAAGTACCCCGGAAACCGTCGGTAAATGCCTGCCTGTTGCGTTTTAAGGGGCCAGTCCACTTTGGAGCCACGAAAAAAGGCTATTTTCGCGATTTTTTTTTTTGAGGATTTTAGAAAAGATATGAATATAAAAGTTTTTGGGCTTGATGAATAGTCTCGAAATACAGTTTAAAAAAATTTAATTCATTTTTATTCATTTTTAAGTACAAAAACTATAGTTTAAGGAGAGGGTAGTGGTTTCAGCGTGAAAAAAAAAACACTTTTTTGCGAATTTTTTTCATCTATATGGATAGAGTAAATTTATTGAAACCTTTTGTACATTGTTAAGTGTCATTTCAAGAACATTCCGTAAAATTTGTACGCGAAAATATCCACAAACAAGCCGGTGACAAAGCTTTTCCAAGATCGCCTTTGGAAAAACACGATTTGCGGTGTTCACTGTATTTCAACTAGAAATTATCTGCAATCAAGTACCATTAAAATTTAGTCAAAGTATCATCAAATCCTCCCCCCAACGGTCTTTGATAATTTTTTTTTTTTTTCATTTCTAAATTTTTGGTGGTCATGTAAAGTGAAACTATTTTTCACGAAAAATTCCGCCATTTTGGGGGTGGAAAACCCCCTCAATGTAAAAAAAAATCTCAAACTAACCGTTGGGGGGAGGTATTTCATATGTAGAAAGTGTGTACCAGGTTTGAAATAAATTGGTCATGTAGTTTTCAAATGGCAGTGAACACGGACTTTGAAAAAGTGGTTTCGAGAAAAACACGGCACCGGCTTGTTTGTGGATATTTTCGCGAACAAATTTCACGGAATGTTCTTGAAATGACACTTAACAATGTACAAAAGGTTTCAATAAATTTACTCTATCCATATAGATGAAAAAAATCGCAAGTGTTTTTTTTCACGCTTCCCTTAACGTAACGCCTCAAAAATAGGTGGGCTAGGTAGCTCCATCACAACTCGGCAACGGCTTGTCTGAAACAAACAATCAAAGTCCATTAGATCCACTATGACACCAGCTACAAAATGACCCTCGGATAAAAAGTTTTATCAAAAAATAAAAAAATGGCAGATGAAAAACGAAAAAAGTATTAAGAAAACGCGTTTCTTCCGCAGTTTTTCGCAAAAAAAAAGAGTAAAAAATCAAAATTTCAAAACCATCGATGGTCATCTTGTTGCGAATCATGTTTACAATATGTGGTTCAAATTTCAAGAGAATCGGTTTATTAATTTTAGAGATACGATGGAGCCAGATTTTGAAAACGTTGTTTCGAAAAAAACGCGTTTGAAGTTTATACTATGAAAAACTCTTACCTAAACTCAATTGGCAATTCCTGCACCGCATAAAATCCCTTCTGATTGCTCATCATTGTCGATTTCTTCAAGTCTTGCTTGCTTTCGATTTTTTGAAATTTTCAAAGTGCACTGGCCCCTTAACACTTCGTCTGTAAACCTGCGTATTTTGTGTCCGAGCCAAAACTCTTTTCCCACCGTGTTCCTTTATTTATTTAACCGAAAATATATGAAAACAAAAGTATTTTCCTATAATTTTATGATTGATATATTGAATTGAATGTGTCGAACACTAGCATTCAGTTTTTCGAGAATCTTCGAATGTATGGGAAGGGTGAAAAAACGGCAGGACTTGAAATACCCAGGTTTACAAGGTACCGGAAAAACGTTTACAGACAAAGTGTTAAAATGATTACTATTGTGGACATAGCGTAACGGTTTATTAGGTCACGAGTGTAATTTTTCCGGGGAGTATGAAACACGGAGGATTTTTTGAATAATTTATCATTCCTTTTTTGTCGCCGCTATTTCATTAATGATTAATTTTCTTTGCAGTTATTTGCGCGAAGCAAGAAATGTTTAATTATAGCGGTGATGCAAGACCGGCCGAACGTTCCTACGATAATCTCGGCCCTGTCTGGGACCTTCACAAAACCGTGCCCGTCTTTCTCGCCGTCATGATATTTCCTCTCTTGAATTTCAACACAACGACGTTCTTTACGAAATTTAATTCTCTCGGTGAGCCAATAAGCGTCGATTATAGTATCTGAATCACGGCTCGGACAATCGTTCGCGAAGTATGCAAGAACAGAAATAAAACGAAAAACAACGAATGATTGATAGGAACGGCTGCTGTAATATATCTGATCGCTTTCGTATTCACGAAGTCGTCGGGTTGGGGCGTCAACATGTCGGCTGCGGCTTGGGAAAATAGCTGGAGACTCCAATCGACGTTTCCAGCCCTCACTGGAATGCTAACGATGTCGTTCTTCATTCACAATATCATCATCACGATAATGCAGCATAATCGTGATCAGAACAAAAACGTGAGACGACTAACGCCTTCTCATTTTTTGTAGAAAACAAACGAAATGTTATAGATGAATTTGATACATCAAGAAAAATACTATAGTTGATTTATGTTTTGCAGGGTAGAGATTTATCGATAGCCTACATTCTCGTGACTCTCACGTATCTTGCGGTTGGCCCAATATTTTACATCTGTTTTCCCGTGGCGAAGGTCTGCATTCAAGATGTGAGTGAAGATATTTTTAATTAACCGATAAAACAAAAAAACGTGAGCAAAATTTTAAACGTTAACCGCTTTTCGCTATCAACAATGTATTGCAGAATTTTTTGAACAACTTTCAAAAATCGGACCCACTGACCGTCGGGGCTAGGATGGTCCTGCTCTTTCAACTACTCACGGTATTTCCGCTGATAAATTATATGCTGAGGATTCGTCTTCTCTCAGTCGTATCGTCGTTTGTTAATTCGAACAGATGCAACGTTATAATTGTCAATTTATTCGTCGTTATTATTTGTATATTGTTCGCGCGATACATGCCCTACATTGGCACCGTGATAAGGTACACGGGTGCGATAAGTGGGATGATATATATTTTTACCTTGCCGAGTATATTGCACCTTGCGACCCTTTGCAAAAAACGAGAAGTAACGATTCAATCCGCAATACTTCATCTCAGTATACCAATTATCGGTGGCGCTAATCTCGTGGGTCAATTGTTCGTCAGTGCAAACTGAAAACTGAAAAAAAAAACTCGTCATTTGATTCTTAAAACGTTAGGCCACAGTAACGGGTATAAAATCATGTGCGCATTTTACAATTTTTGTTCGTATGAAAAAGTGATTCACTCATAAAATTGATTACACATCTATTTAGTATGAATATCAAGCTGTTAGAATTTTTCTTTCGATGTCCAAAATGGCTGACTAATAATATTGTCTTTTGTTTTTTTTAAGCGCTCCGCAGCGTGACATTTAGCATCCACAATTTTTTACCTAGAACAAAAAACAAAAATTCTCGTCAATCTACATTAGAATATCTAGAGAAGTACGTACGGAATTTAAAAAATATTGTTTTATTCAAAAGTTGTAGGTATTCGAACTTAAGAAATGAATTTTCGGTGAAAAATTTCGTTATAACTGCTCATAAACTGGTCATAAAATGAAAAGTTTTCGATTAATCAGAAATTCCGTACGTACTCCTCTGCGAAATGCAATTAGGAACATAACTTTTAAATTTGAAGTAAGTCGAGTGAAAATTGTTGAAGTATTTGTTGTATTTGTCACGCCAATTGGAAAAAAGCTGTTTCGAGAAGTTTCGAGTAGTCGGCCATTTTGTACATCGAAAAAAAAAAAATTCTCTCAGCTTGATATTCATACTAAATAGATGTGTAATTAATTTTATGAGTGCATCACTTTTTCATACAAAAAAAACTGTTAAATTCACACGTGATTTAATACCCATTACTGTAGCCTAAGACTACGAATGGTTCGCGTGAATTGATTTCGATCCTTGACAATTCTTTCATTCTCCGCTAATTGTTTGAGTGGAATGGCTATGAAAAAATACACCAAACTTGAACTAGAAAAGTTTTAATTGAAAGCGATATGAACTTTGAAAAAAAAGACGTAGATTTAATCGAATTTCTATGCGGGGAGAAAATGCTGTGTGTGTTATCTTCCGTTTTCGATGCCCGATGTGGCTTTTAATTCTTATTTCATACTCTCCATAAACATATACCTCCAAATGTACACGTATGAATAAAGTTTCGTTTTTTAGATTTGTAACAATGACGAATTCGACGAGACCTATTTGTATTATGTGCAACGATAAAATTACTTGTGCGATTATCAGGAATCCTTGGCGGTCACTGTGTAGACCCAAACTGTATCGACGCCGTGTCCAATCGTTCGCAGGGGTTTCAAGTTCGGCAGAGGAAATCTGCATGCGACAATTCTGCAATCTTCCGCCAGCTCGTTTATGAATTTTCGTTCGAGTTCTTCCATCTAAGAACCATCGAACTTCCGTTATCTCATTGTCAACAATATTCACAATTTCGTTAACTTATCTAGCGAAACTTGGGATAACGATGTTTGGTCGTCCGTCGATCTATCACTTTCCGATCCATCGATGCGCAGAATTTCGTACCATCTGTTCTACTCCAAATATGATGACATTGTTGTAGCCGCTCAGATCGAACTTCCACAGGTCTCGTCTGTAGAACTTTGTTTTCGACGACGAACCCTGAACTCGCGATGAAACTTTGGAGAACAGCACAAGCCATGGGTTAAGTTCGACTCCGCTGGCCTGAAAACCCTTCTTTGCCGCCGCAAACACCTAAACCAATGTTTATGTGACTTCCGTGACTCTTTGAAGGAAGCAAAGCGAGATAGAAAATACAAGAAGGAAAATCTGTGCGCGCATATTGTTTCCGTCGTTAGTGCAAAATTTGCTTTCAATATGAAAATTTTAGATATTGTACACTCGAGGATGCAAATTTTAGATATTATGCACTCGAGGGTGCAAATTTTAGATATTGTGCACTCAAGGGTACACATTTTAGATATTGTGCACTCGAGGGTGCAAATTTTAAATAATGTGCACTCGACTGTGCAAATTGTAGCTATTGTGCACTCGGAGGTGCAACTTTTAGATATTTTGCACTCGAGAGTGCACATTTTAGCTATTGTGCACTCGAGGGTGCAAATTTTAGATATTGTGTACTCGAGGGTGCAAATTTTAGATATTTTTTCTCAAGATTTAAGAAATTTGAAATTCGCATATATAGTTAGAAACTCGTCGACTGACCAAACGCCCGTCACCACTGCCCAGATCTACGAGTGATCCGTTGCGACCTCGCAATGCAAGCATAACATTTTCGATTTGCTGCGTCGTGGCGGGAACATAAGGTAAGCAAACTCTTCGAAATGCTGGACTGACGAATGGTATGCAAACGATGCTGAGAGCCGCTCCTATACCACCTTAAACAACAATACCGCGTAAGCGTGTCGATTATAGCAGAAAGATTATTGAGTATAAAACAAAGCGTTGATTGAAAAAATGTTACGTTCTTTTACAAACAAGTACACAACGAACCTGTTGCACCGATCAGGAAGAGACCAATTTTCGACGACCCTTTCGGTACTCTCTCGCCGATATCGTCTTTCGTCCACCCTAAATCATTCATTATTAACAAATTCCACAAAAGTATGAGGTTAGAAAGTTGTTTTTCGCGATCGTGTTTCTCCTGGTGCCGCGAAAAAATGGGACGTAGCACGTGGCGCCATCTCTGAGATATTCGGCGAATTTTGTCGCTCGCGGTACGGCTCTGCTTCTATATAATAATACAGGGAAAAGAAACAATTTCACACAATGATGTTTATTCGTCGACATAGTACTACATTATTCCAACTATGTATCATCTAAAAATGTCACTCGATCTTCTCAAAGCTGACAGTCGCTTACGTTACCAAAGAAATGAAACTCGCAATCATTGCAAATTCGGCCAATGCTGCTCTTGAAAAACGTTCAATAAAAACCTATGCATATCACCGTATCTTGGAGGATAAAAAAAACAGGACATAGTAGCTCAGTGATCCAGCGATGATCCATTTATTGAATGGAATTCCGCGAGACTTGTGGAACAAAATTATACATCTACAAAGTTTACGATCCCATTCAACCTAGTAGATATTTTTCTCTTTTCGTACAGTTGTTGCAGCAGCTCTTTATTTTTGTCATACACGATATAATCTCATTCTCTCCCGCATCGCACTCATTTTTTTTGTTGTGCCTTCTTCACTACTGTCGTTTTTTTCGCACTATGCTTTTCTCCCATCGCGCTCGCCTTTAACTAATTTGGTCTTTGTTTTTCGTTTCAGCACAATACACGCATTTGCTCCGGCACGCACGCGTGCCACACACACACGCACACACGCACCCCCTCTATATCTCTCCTTTGTTGCCAAAATCGTAATTAAATGTTTAGAGGCACAAAAGGCACGGGTTTGTTTTTTTTTCGAGTTCGAGAGCCTCGCAGTTAACATGTACAAATATGCTCTCCGAACGTGAGAAACTTTTCTTTTCTTTTTTTCGAGCTCGGAGCATCCGAATGGAAAACGCAGAGTTCGTACGCGCGTCGTCCGTCTCTTCGTGTTTTCTTTGGGAAAAAAAACACACACGATCATACAGTTATAATCGTACCAATTATGAACATAATATCAATAATAGTAATAATAATAAATCAACGCAACGTTTTAATACACTTTCGGTTGTTTGGCAAAAAAGAAAACAACGTCCGCGGAGAATTTTCATTTGGGCTTCGTCGAAGATACATGCTTTTGAAATAACAAAGTTCGCTTAAATTTCCACGCGCGCAAATTTTTTTGCTCGCCTTTATTGAATTTTCGTATTCTGGATAAATTGTAAGTGACGAGCAAAATGGTTCCATTGTCTGTGTTTACAAAAATATCAAATTCCATACTTGTCCGCGACCAATTGATCGGTTAATCGATTGCTTATGTTTATGTATCGTAAAAAATTGACGAGTCTCTTCTGTTTATTTCAGTCTTTTGTTAATTCGGAAATAAGATTGACGTTTGATCCGTTCGGATAATATGAGATGCGAGGGAAAAGAATAATCAACGTGGTTGGTTAATTTCTTGGCAAATTGAGAAAATCGCCAGCCCTACGCACTTTCGAAAAATGGCAGTAATCCGGCTAGGACGTGAACGACGAAGAAACGAATGTTTTTTTTTTATTCAACAAAAGACACGAGACAACAATGGGAGAAACTGAGAAAACGGGGAAAAGTATCGTGAAAACGTTCGCTGTTGAATACAATCACAGCACGTCTTTCGATCGTGTATTCAAACTGACGAGCGATCAATTGAATTTAAGTGTTAATCACGAAAAGCGATAGTAAAGGCACCACGAGCTCCAAACAAAGGCAGTGGAACCTTCTCCTTTTTTCATCTCCATTTTCTATCTCAAATGAGATTTTTTTTTCGAACGAAGCTCCAAAGACTCCGCGGTTTCTTTCCATATCGTTTTTTTTTCTTCTCTTTTTCTCTCTGTATAAAAAAACAAACGAAAGAAAAATGTTGACCAATAAATTTATGCTACTGTTACGATAGTATAGGACTCGCTTTACCCCTCTCTTATTTTTAGAGTTCGAACGTGTCGCATGTCCAGTCGACACGTAAATCGAAGAAAAACAATCGTCTAATCGAGTTAACTGTGCCCCACGCGTTAACCATTATTTACATGCAGCGAGTCGAATGCAACGAAAAGAAAAAGTGATGAACGAACAATCATAAAAGGTGCGAAGAAAAATAGGCTCGCCATATTCAGGTGTATCATAATAACGCTATTTTTTCATTCCCTTTCCCTTTGTTTCTTCTTTTCCATTGTGAGCACAACATTCACAAGAAATTCGTGTACGTATGTCCGTTCTTTTTAACACCCCTCATCTTTCCTCGCTATTGCCACATATCTCGCGCTACTCTTCCATACAGATACAAAAAATAACAATTCGATCACTATGATCAGCCTCGAGGTGTCGTGCGCGAACGAAAAAAAAATTAATCAAGCGAATATTACCCTCTCGGGAGCGTCGTTCCCATGATATTTCTCAAATGGCAAGGCCTCTTTCAATTTTTCATGTTCGAAACGAAAATAATTTGAAACGTCGATATTCGAAACAAAAATTATGACGAATTTATCCGATAACTTATGATTATCCAAGACAACTACTGCCTTGCCCGATTCAGTTGAAGCGGTGTTAAATTTTTTGAATACCCTTGCCACCGTAGTGCATCAATTGATAACAACCGAAGATGAATGGGCACTTTCATAGGTGACGATAGCGCAAAAAAATATTTCGAGCGATGGATTCGTAAAAAAAAGTCGATCGATTTATGTCAATTTCTGACAAACTTTTTTCCTGGCCACGACAGGTAATATCGTGTTTCATTTATCGAAGCCCGCATTGCAAATTCTCTACCCAAATCTCCAAAAGATTTGGCTGGTTCGATACAATAAACCATTGGCGATTCGTAAATAAATGGCCATATCAATTAATCGATTTCGTGGATAGCGAATTAACCGAGCGCTTTAACGGCGGTAATAATTTATTGCTCGCAATTGCCGGATCGATGTTGTGCACTAGTCATTGAAAAAGCGAACCGTATGAAAATATATTCAGTTGGAAATGTCAATAAACCGACCGACTTCACGACTCCATCGCTAAGATTTGTTCATGCCGCATTGCATCCGACGGACAATTAATTAAAGACAACCAACGCACGCCAGCACGTAGAGGCAGATCGAAAAATATAAAACCGTCTTCACTCAAGCGAATTGGATCGCAATAGTCGCCGAAACAAACGAAAAATCACTTACAACAGGCTTTCTCAAAATTAACCGAACAGAGTTGTACTTTCCGATGAATCGTATCATTGGCATTCGCTCCTTGTTGTTTCTTTGAATTTACCCCGTTTCTCTATTCCGCAGTTGCGTTTTTTTCGTCCCCTCAAGGTGTCGAATAGCGAGATAAGGAAACGCGTTTTTCTCTTTTGACTCGTGGCTGTACACCGCCCGCGTTCCATTAGTCCAGCGAATTGTCATCCGCGGGCGTGAATAATTCATCTAATACACTAAATATTTTCGCGTCTCTCAGGTGGCTCCTCTCGAGGAGACAAATCACTCGAGACGAGACAGACAGAGAGGGGTGGGCGAGAGCGAGCATCGTAGAGAAAATAAATTGCATTCTTCGAGTATCCCGAAAACGAGGAAACTACCGTCGCGTGAGAGAACAAAAGAATAAGACCAAAACAAAAAAGAGTGTGTGTGTGAAGAAGAAAAAGATGAGAAAATATACAGAGCCGCGTAACTCGTTAATCGATGATAACATAAGGCAATATGTGGAGGGTCTGTCCTTCGTAGCTCGGTCTCGCGAGCATTTCGTGCCACTCGCGAAACTCTCGATCGTTCTCCTTTTCCTCGAATCTCCGGTAAACACATTTACTCGTCGGCTCGTCGACAACGGCATCGTTTTTCGCGCTAATCGTCGCGTCGTCTTTCGACGTATCGTGAATTTTCAACTGAAAATTGCCATTCAAGCCCTCGATGCACTCGGTGTGCAGCCTCTCGACGTCTTTCTCGGTGATTTCTCTCTTTCTTTTTTTCCCCTCATCGTCGTCCCCGTCGTCGTTGCTCCCGTAATCGTTCTCGACGTTTTCGCAGTCGCTCCAGCTTATAGCGTCTCGATCGAGGGGCGGAAGTTTCGCGAGTATCTCCTCGACCGTTAGTTCCTTCGTTCTAACGACATCGACGTATGGCTCTTCGTTTTCCGAATCATCGTCGTCCCCGTCGTCCTCGTCGAGTTCCGATTTTTTCGAATTGTCCCAATGCTTCGAGCCGAAACATTTGGAATCCCGATTCTTTCGTGTATCCTCGCCAGTGAGATTCGTTTTGTCGCGCTTGGCGCGATTAACGCGTGACCGCAACGAGTGTTCGTCGTTGTTGCGAAGTATTTCCCCGGTGGTTGGGGCCTCGGTGTTGCGCGACAAGGACAAACCGAACGACGCGGTCGTCGTTGTCGTCGTCGTGGTCGTAGTTCCGGTTGTTATTTCGGACAGGGCCGTTGTCGTGGTACCAGTGGCGAAATTCGTGCCCGTAGTCGAGCCACGAGCTTGCAAATCGGCGAGCAACTCTTGGGTCGTTTTGAGCTTCGGATTGCGAGATATCGAGGCTAGTTTTTCCTTAACCCGATCTTCCGGCAACGTCTGATTTTTCACCGATTTGCTGCCCTTTTTGCGGCCCCTCTTCTTTGGACCTGGCGGCGCCTGGGGCGTCGTTACTGTCTCCGTGTTCGTCGCTTCGCGCGTATTGTCGAGAACGTTACGCGACGCGACGTCGGACAAACGATCGTTCGTTTTGTCCGTTTCACGTGGACTAGGCACTTTCTGATTCGTCGCTGAGGCGAAGGTAACGCCGCTGTTCGTTGTAGCACGCGTCGCGGCTGTGACGTTGTTGTTGCTCGTGTCCGTGGCGTGAGACAAATTCGAGTAATTCGACGTCTCGCCGTTGATACGGGCGCGCTTTATCGGTGGCTCGAAACGCGACGTGACGTGGGTGTCGTTCGTTGAGGACGCTAGCTGCGATCTGTTTAGGGATGCGGAAGTCACGGAGCTCGTTAAAGGCGGCGTTATCGGTGAATTCGTGCCGCTTGAGTCGTCTTTTCGTAGACGCTTGTTCGAACTGTGAGTGCGGGGAACCGCGTCGAAGGTATGATTGTGCGTCGACGTTGGGCCGAGCTTCGACGTTGCGTCTGTGTTTAAACGGTGATTCGTCGTGCTCGTCGCTGTTGTTGTCGATGCTACGTGCGACGACAAGGAACCCTGTTGCTGAGAATGATGCTTCGACGACGGTGGATTCGGCGAACGTGACTGATCGCTGTGCAACGACAACGCCGGGCTCACCACCTGCTGCGTTTTTTTTTTGTTTCAAACATAATTTCGAGCATTAGGAGTATGATATACAGTTGCTTGCGAAAGCTACATAACGAGTAGAAGTATTGTGAGTTTAAGGCGGGATATACATTTACAACGATCAAAAATCGATCTCTTTTTTCTTCTTCTTTAAGCGGCTGTACCAGTGTGACGCTTTCAAAAAATCGATTTTTTGTTGCCTTTTTCGACAGTTTATACTTTCAAGAATATCCTGTAAAAATTCAAGGCCGTATCTCTAATCATTGTATCTTGCAAAAATCGATAGTTAAATCTTTAAATGCGTTTTTCTCGTAATGAGATTTTTCAAATTTGCTGACATTGTAACTCAAAGAGCAATTATCCGATTGACTTGAAATTTGAACTGGGTACTCTAGAATTTACTCTAGAATGACGTAGGATATTTTTGATCGGATGAAAATTGACGATTTTGCATTGAAAAAAACGACCATTTTATAGGCAAGAAAACAGACTTTTTTCATAACTACGCTATTTTGTTGGATTTTGATATTTTTTCGAAAATCCTACGTACAGGAAATACCTTCCAGTTTAACATTTTTTCCTTTTTCGGTTTTAGCTACTCAATCGGCCGGAGGCATGTCAGCAGTGGAGGAACTTTTTTTTGGCGCCTCCGAAGGCAGCGCATAAGTCGCTTGGATCTCAATACTTTTCTATGAAAAAAATTATGTAATGTAGGTCAAATATAGCCAAATATATTCTTAATTTTCCGAAATATTTAAATGAGTACTTTTCTTCCAAAAAATTCCCGAAAATCACCCAAATTTTCAGCGTTCACACTGGTATAGCCCCTTAAACGACAGAACTATATATGTAGAATATTTTCCTAAAGTTTCAAAGCGAAATTCGAAAACCTTCAAACGTTGCAGCCCGTCAACGCTGTGCCTCACAACTCGGATTCGGAGCGGGCGTGAACTTCAAACGCGTTTTTCTCAAAACTGCATTATCGAAATTGGCGTGCAGGATTACTCAAAAACTATTAAGCCGTTTGAGTTGAAACTTGGTAGAAATATGATAATATTGGTACTTGACGAGAATTGTTTTTGAAAAATTGAAAAAAAAAACGACTTTTTTAATCCACATTTTACAAAAAGTGTTGCGTGAAATGTTGATTTTTTTTGTAAATACGTGCCATTTTCTTAAATTTGCATTTGCTTAATTTTAATTACCGTCACATAGAAACTATACATGTTCTAACTGAAAAAATGTTTGAACTTTTTTGCAAATCAAAGTCTACGGGGAGCTAGACTGCACGCCGATTGGCAACTCCCGCGGCGACCTTGCTGTAACACTCTGCCACAGCTCCGTCATTTTGATGATGAATTAATTTAAAAAATTTGTTTTGGATACTTAAATATACTATTAAAGTATACCCAAAGTTTGATGATTGTATAATAATTATTCCTTAGTTTAAAAAATCCCTCAATATTGCTTATTTTTCTCCTGTCTAAATGTATATCCCGCCTTAATTTATTTACTTACTATTCCAAATGCGTATTGCGTATAATATGCATCCGGAAAAGTAAGTAAATGTTTCGACCACAGTATAAGTACCCTGGGTATTATGCGAGCAAATGTTTATTTTCTTTCGAGTATAATCCACAAAAGACAGAGTTAATTGGGTTCGTTTGTTTGTGAAAGTGAATTTTAATGCAATCCTCGTTTTATCGCAACTTTTCTCAAGTCTAGCAATGAAACTTATTTGGTCATCCGATCAATGGGCTGTCAACAGACGTCAAGAAACTTATCATGGGTCCTGGACGTTGGTCATTTGCTAAAATTGGATAGATGGAAAATTTACCAGATGGTATATTTCCAAAACTATTGGTGGTACGTGCTCGTGGGACTTTTTTTACGTACCACCGATTGTAATCTTTAAACCAAAATATTAGCATCCCGTGAAACGGAAAAAATTAAAATTGACCGTGGAAAATTCTAATATTTCTTGTCAAAATTAGAATCCCACGCGGAGTACATCGTCGAGAGACCAAAATTGACGGGACTTTCATATCATACAACAAAGACCCGTCATTGATATTAATGACTACACCAACGGAAATTTCTGTGTTAAAGATCGTAATGGACACTCCACAGATACAAAAGGGTAACTTCGGAAATCGTATGATTAACGGGCTACATCTACCCAGGTGGGTTAAAAAATAGAATTTTCCAAAAATGTTTATATTCGATAGTATCACCTTCTAGTATATTCCCTGAAAATTTCATTGGAATATTCCGAAAATTGAATAAGCTACAGTTTCTAACATTCCGCCGGGCGTGTGATAGCAGCACTTCAAACTTTAAGGGGCTATCCCAGTGTGATACTTTCAAAAAATCGATTTTTTGCCTTTTTCGACAGTTTATACTTTCAAGAATATCCTGTACAAAATGTAAGGCTGTATCTCTGATATTCCCCGAATGGCAGCCTTCTAAAGAGCAACCGCTCGTACGTATAAAATGTAGGATAAAAATCTTTAAAGGCGTTTTTCTCGAAATGAGATTTTTCAAATTTGCTGACATTGTAACTCAAAGAGCAATTATCCGATTGACTTGAAATTTGAACTGAGCCCTCGAATTTATTTACTCTACAATGACGTAGGATATTTTTGATTGGATGAAAATTGACGATGTGGCATTGAAAAAAACGACCATATTATAGGCAAGAAAACAGACTTTTTTCATAACTACGCCATTTTGTTAGATTTTGATATTTTTCGAAAATCCTACGTCATTGTACAGGAAATACCTTCCAGTTTAACGACATTTTTTCCTTTTTCGGTTTCAGCTACTCAACTTTTTTTTTGGCGCCTCCGAAGGCAGCGCATAAGTCGCGTGGATCTCAATATTCTTCTATGAAAAAATTATGTAATATAGGTCAAATATAGCCAAATATATTCTCAATTTTCCGAAACATTTCATTGAGTACTTTTCTTCCAAAAAATTCCCGAAAATCACCCAAATTTTCATCGTTCACACTGGTATAGCCCCTTAAAAGTCGTTGTCGATCTCACTTTTTACAATTGATCTTCGTTTTTAATCGTTACGTAAAAATGACAACTTTTTAAATAGATATTGTATGCTCGTTGCAATTGGTCGGCACGTTGTTAAAAAAAATTATTTCAAAAATCGACTCGTATTTATTGTTAACTTGCATAACCCGTTTGGCTTTCAGATGAACAGTATAAGCCGGACTGTCCACCGCCAAACGTCGCGAAAAATTTCGTTATCTGCCGGCGGCCATGTTTTTATTGCTTTTCTGTATTTTTTGGTGTTTTTTTTACAACTCTCAATACACCATCGTGTAAAGAAAAATAATATTCTTTTCTACAAACCATTTCCCACGAAAAAAAAATCGAAATTTGGCTACTTTTGCGGGCCTCTAGGTAGATGTAGCCCCTTAATGAGAATCATTAACGCGTGATTGTCATAATAAATTGTTAACGCGAATAAAAAATGTGCGCCCTGAAAAACTACACATTTGCAAAATTATTTTACTTCGTCTAATTATACAGACATGGAGTCAATCATTTGAGCTCTTGTTGCAAAATCCTTCGTTAATGAATACATCAACGTGTTTGTGAAACGGTTACGATGCGTAAGGCTGATTTGAAACTCACCTTGAGGGTGGTTGCGTCCCGTAACAGGGGACTGTGTGGCTTGAGAGAAGCTTTGAAAGCTGGACTGTGAGGTTTGAGAGCACGAATTGCGGCAGGACTGTTAGGCTTGAGGCCCCGGAGCGCCGGGCTCTGGGGTTTCGTTCCGTTGAGGGCCTGGGGAGCTGTGTCGGCCAGTGTCGGCTGTGGCGTCGGATGCGACGACGGCAGTACCATGTCCCTCCAACGGCGCACAAGGTCCTTGGCTCGCTTGGCCAATGCATCGTTGTTCGTTTTGCGGCGAAGCTCGTTGATATGTTTACCAAGTCTTGTGACCTGGAGGAATTTTCATATTTTCGTTGTGACCGTGTACCGTATACCTTACTCTCGATACGGGTTGGAATTTTGAAAACACTAATCATGGTTGTTACGCATTAGAGACTCAGAAATTCCCTGACTTTTTCAGCTTTGCAAATATTCCAGGGAGATTGGGGTCAAATAAAGACTATAACTTTTTTAGTATCTAATATATGAAAATGTTAAATATACAAATCATTTTTTTAAAGGGTCTATTCCAGTGTGACACTTTCAAAAGATCGATTTTTTTTAACGACATTTTTTGCTTTTTCGGTTTCAGCTACTCAATCGGCCGGAATCATGTCAGCAGTGGAGGAACTTTTTTTTGGCGCCTCCGAAGGCAGCGCATAAGTCGCTTGGATCTTAATATTTTTCTATAAAAAAATTATGTAATGTAGGTCAAATATAGCCAAATATATTCTTAATTTTCCAAAACATTTAATTGAGTATTTTTCTTCCAAAAAAATCCCGAAAATCACCCAAATTTTCAGCGTTCACACTGGTATAGCCCCTTGAAGCGAAATTAAAACACTGTAGAGTAAAAAAAATATATTAAAAGCAAATACAGAACCTGCTCTTTGTTGTAAACAGAAATTTTGATGCCAGTGCCAATAAATAAAATTGAAATATAACCATTTATCTACAATAATAATTGCATGGTTGTGTATGGACAAATCGAATGCAAATGTATAGAGCTTTGAAATAAATAAGTTTTTAGTTTTTTAAATTTTCAGTGTTTGACACTCACATAACTTTTTTTGTATATAATGAAGGATAATATAATATTCAAAATATACAACAATAATAAAGGATAATATAATATTAAAAATATACAACAATATTTATTGTTATACCCTTCAGTTGTTTTTTCATTCACTTTCATTTTTCATAATTCTTCCAAAAAGTTAATTCTGGAAAAATTCCAGTTTTTTTCAAAATTCTCCGACTTTTCCCTCATTTTTCGGGAGGCGATTCGCTGAGTATTCCGGTTTTTGCCTGTTTTCCATACGCGTAACAGCCACACTAATGTATCAAACGATCCAAGGATCTATATTTGTAGCTGTGGAAATTTCATCTCAAAAACTGGCCTGAACATTTTGATGAAACGAGACCAACTACCGTTTTCAGGTTTGAGAAAGCGATTTGACTTTGTTTTGACTTTGGACAAATTCATTCAGGACTTTCAACAGTCAAGATTGATTTCTGTGAAGGATTTATTTACCAATAATAAAATGAGTTGGTCTTTGACGCATCGTGTACTATCGAGCTTCGTAACTTTGACTGTTACACGTAACTTTGACTGTTTGTAAACTACTTTTGAACTGAATTAAAGTCGACATCCCACTTCATCAAAAAGACTGTAATATTGGCGAGGTAAGTCAGTCGTAAATTCAATCGCAGCGTTGAAATGCATTCAAGAGTATCGTTACCTCCAGCACTTCTTTGGTGATCGTCGTCTTCTCCAGGGCCGTGATGACATCCACAACAGCTCCCATGTCAACGACCTGTAAACGCGTAAAAATATATTAGGTAAGTTTCGCTCGTCTAAGCCAAATCCTTTTCTATGACACCGAAACTTATTTTCACACGGAAAACACTTTTTTTTCGAGCGTGTATACTTATTTTAAAGAAGGTTGTGGTCTCTACATTAACAATATCCGAAACACGATAAAAATGGAATCCATGAAAATGCAAACTCAATGAACTTTTCATTTTCACGGATGTCTTTTTTGCCTCTAAATTCGGGAATATTCTTGTACGTTTTTATTCTTCTGCAAGCATGAGTTGTCGTACAATCTCTTTTTTTTAACTATAACTACAGGTATCGAGTGTAATAAAACAAAAAAAAGTAATGGACAAGAGCAAAAAAGGAAACAGCCGATGTCTTTGCATGGACGAAACGCGAGTTCCAGATGGCACGTTATTTCGATAAAACGAGCAAATTCCAAGTCATATGAGCCATTATTATAGTGGCGGACTTTCGTCTTTTTGTTACAAACAAAAACAGTCTTTCGCGTTGGCAAAGAACTAAGAACTTTTTGCCGCGTGCTTTTTACGTCGGGAAAGTCGCTTCAAGGGTTTCATTTCGCGCGAAAGGGCCAGACGATTGATAATCGTCGGTCAATCTGGAAAAAAAACAACGCGAGCATCGGACGCCGAATTGAGCCACCCAAAAAAGAGACGAAACTTCAGTTTTATGTATACGAATAGAAATATGATAAAAAAAAAAGACCTGTCCAAGTTTCGCGACACTTGCTCGCTCAAAGGATCGTGACTATTTCCCAAAAAATCTCAAATCGACCGTTCTCGCCCCGTGCCCGAGGGGTATACTTATAATTGTCCGCTAATGTTCTCAATTAAGAAAATAGACGAAATAATATAAGTCCAAGACGGCTTTGGTGCACCTGAAAAAAATGTATAAATAAACAAAATAAAAAATGAAAAGAAGCATGCGGGGCATTGCATCGACGCCATCGTTTCCCCGTTAGTATAAGCATTTTCTCTCGTCATGTAGGGAATCGAATAGAATCGTTTACGCTGACAAAGAGTGACGAGAATTTTGTAGGTTATGCACGAAGAGGTAGGACGCTATGAGGCAAAAGATGAGCGGAGACGTGAAATTCTACGAAGATAAATACGTGTGGCACAGCATTTTCATCGAGCAAGTTCGTACGTTGCTAGACGAAAGCATGTGCGTGCATATCTGTACCAGTTGGTCCGAAAAAAGAAATCTTACGAAATCTGAAAAGAAAATAAAGCGCATACATCGCGTTCTTCTATTCCGAATTTCGTTCACGTAGTGGAGCTGTCGCGATTTGGGCGGCATTGAGGAATTAATTTCCCGAAAGAATGATCGAAAAGTATATATAATGTACGTTGGCGCGTCTTGTACGTACACACGCAGGTGCGAGCCGATTCTCGCATTCTCACGTATCTTTTCCCCCTTTTCCTATACCAAAACGCGTAAAAATTGTAACTGAGACGAATGAAAAATGTTTGGTGCGTCAACAAAATCTGCCAGATGAAAAAAAAACCGTTTGCGAGTTTTTTAAATGCACAATAAGTGCGTCGAGACACGCGGGGGGAGGGGTCGGTTCGAGGGGCAGGGGGGAGAGCGGGGGGCGGAGGACGCGCGCACCAAGTTTCGAGAGTGTTACGATAGCCATTAGCGCGTTCGGTTCTCGGCGGAGAGTCACCGTCCTCATCCTCGTCTTCGTCGATCGTGGCAGCACGTACTGCGCGTTTCAGTCGACAGAGGGCGAAGACGGGGGGTGGGGTCCTCGGGGACGGAGGGGGGTGTTAAAACGTAGTTTCGAGCACACCGTGTGACATACGCATAAACGCGAAATTAATCTGCAAAATTGAGTATTGGAATTCGCGTAGGATTTCGCGGAAGAGCAAACAAGCCCGAGAGTGTATTTAAATTACGATTCGGAGAGCAACGTTTAATAGCAGTGCGATAAAAGACACGGGCTCGAGCTCGGCGAGAAGATCAACGGGTCGCGAGGGGGGCCACGGAACGGGAGGGAAAAAGGGGCGAAGGGGCCGCGGGGTGAAGGGGGGTTGGCTAGGAGAGCCAAGAGAAGCAGCAGTGGCCACGACGGTGACGAGGAGTTCGGTCCTCGCGCTACAGTTTCCTTTATTCTCTTCGTTAACGCGTTCCGCAACGTTTTCTCGAGTTTTTCTTTCTCGTCTCGTCTTTCTCTCGCTTATCGTTTAGTTAGCGACTTTTTTTCTCTCCGTTCCATCGACGAATCCAACACGCGCCGCCCGCCTCTACTACTTACATTGTACTCCTTGTCAAGGGATTTCAACAATCTTTCGGTGAGCTCGGTGCAATATCTCTGCATCGGTGGGACCTCCTAACCTCCTAAGGCCCACCACACACGGGCCTTTTTCTGGGTCTCCCTTGATCTCGCTATTTTCTTTCTGCCTTTTCTCGTGCGATTATTCTTCTCGCTCCAAAAAAGGTTGTTTTTTTTGCTGTCGCGAAACAGATCGCGATATCCGTCTCGGATTTTTTTCCCCTCTATATCCTGCACCTCTCTTCCGTCTTCGTCTAGCGGTATATTAATAACGTATACCGGACTTTTTTTTCTCGTTCAAATGCAACGTAGCCTCGAATGATTTTATATGTAACGCTGTTTTTTTTAAAATCCGTTTACGAGTAAAGTGAACATGGGACTTGACAAAAGTATAAATTTATTCGTTTTCTGTTTGTATGCTATTTCTTTTTATTGTTTTTAATAATAAATGGTCGTCTATCGTATCCGCGCACCCGAGGATAGTGTCACGAATGCGAGAAGCGCGGCGGCGGGCCAGCCTGGCAATGGCGACGACGACTGAACTGTGTGTGGCTCGACGGCTCCTCCGTAAGTTCTCACTTCGGTCGCGCGTGCCCTCCCTGCCTCTCCGAGTAAAGTGCGCGGCCCTACCAACGTGCCGCGCGCGCGGCGGCGGCGGCGACGGCGGCTCTCTCTCTCGAGCGCCGCGCCGCACGGGACAAAACCTCGCAACATTCGGGGCGACTCTGCTCTCGTGCGTGTTACGTGCGCGCACGTGTATGGGTGCGTCGGAGCTTTCCCGACTGAAACGAAACCGTCAATACCATCACACCAGCGTTCTCTCGATGCATACACGAACGAGAAGCGACGCGCTCTACAACCCATCACAGTCACCCGGTTGGACGGTACTGCCATGACGTACCCCCACTCTCAGTTTCTACCTTCTTATTTTCCCCGCTTGCCCCTCCAACCCGTGAATTTCACAGCCGGCTGCCCCCACCTCGTCCGACCTCCGACCAATCGCGCGTCTTTCCGTCGGGACCGAACGCTCCGAACACTCACGGACGTTCGCGAAAACCTCCGAGACACATGGTAACGTCATCGTGCTTCTCGGGATAGAAGAGCGCAGCGGGGATGTGTGACGTGCTGCTACGCTTCTACCGTAGGTGGACACGAAGCGAGACGTGCATGCTGTTCCGCACGTCGAGGAAACGCCGCAATATCGCGTTTTTAGTTTTCAGCCTCGTGGCGTCGCGTCCAGACACCGATGAGTGCGGGCACGGATTCGTACGCTGGAGAAATGGAGGGAGAAAAGGCGAGACGGAAAGAGCACAAAAAAAAACATGAACCTCGTAGTTGTACTTTTCGTTTCGTTCTCATTTTTCCTTGTACGTGCTTTTTCAAACCAATAAAGATATTTTTATTTATTTATTTTTCTCAGTTTTCCCAACTGTCAACAGAATATACGACCGTACTTCTTCAGGTGTAGCGTCAATTCATTATTTGCTTGGAACAGTCTACTTTTGCAGCTTTCGTCGGATATAGCACAAAAAAATTACGGCAGACTACGCCTGCCAGTCTTGATCGTAAGGTTTTTCCTTTTTATCCAAGAATGTCTGAAATATCACTTAAAAATAGACAAATAAGTTGGATGACCCAAATTGAAAACGGACATCCGGATGCAATGTCGAACAAATTTGGTAATCCATCGACGCCGTCCCCTCTCGGTTCTGAAAAGTCCGCCATCTTCGACCGAACTTGACGATACGAAGCGGCCGAACAATGAAATGTGTAATGAAAGTTTTTCTCAGCAACAAGCATTCTACAGGTCGGTATGAGGAATTGATAGTCAAAGATATAGTTGTTGGCGGTAAATCTTGAAAATGTCAATGATTTTGTGACTTCGAAAATGCAACTGCTTATCTACAGCTGACTTTGACACTATTTATGGTCACGTGGCAGTGTTGCCAGATCTAAAATTTGCCCCGTGAATTTGGGGATTCTTTATCCGGTTGAGTGGATAAACTCCGGCTATTAACTGTGTGAATTTATCGGTAAATTAGAAGACCAACTATTTTACGGCTAAATTACCGGTTACGTTGGCGAAGAACGTTTTATCAACTATCGAAAGGCAATTTTTAAATTTGAAACAATCGACAGCAGATATTTAAGCATCGTAGAAATATAACCGCTCAAACTGCCGTTTTGATACCGGCGAAACGTAATATCGTCTGGTAAGGCTAGCCGTTTTTATGAGAGCGTGATCCAGTACCAGCAGCACCACTTCTAAGGCTAAATTTACCTTAGATGGTAAAATATGTTCATTGGCCGGTTACTTAACCGGCTAACTATCCGGGTTATTTACCGGTTATTTTTCAGCTCACAGCTAGGCCACGGTCTCACATACAGGTCTGGAATCTCCGGCATTTTTGAGTGGTGGGAAGCGTCACCGTTAGTGAGACAAAAACTTAGTTCCTCGTCTATCCACTGGAAGCTCTATCACGCAGGGCTCTTGTAAATATAGATATACAGCAGTGGATAACCTCAAAGTATCTGAATCGTGTTACCGTGCCCCGTTGTAGTTTCGAAACAAGCAAACGGTCCATTGAATTCAGAAAATGCCTAAAGCGTACATCATACCGAACTGTGGGAAACATTTTAAGAACGATACTAGAAAGTGTTTAGTGTACAAAGTTCCGCAGGACGAATAATTGCGCCGAAAATGGGAAAACGGCAAAAACAATTAGTTGTAGAAAACAAACTCGCTAAACTCACCAGTTTACACAGTGCACAGTGGGTTTATTCTTTTTTTAATTCCTCTTCCATTATATTTATTACCAGGTCTCATTAACGATATATAGAATGCAAAAATAAATATAAAAGTTGTACAAATAAACAAGTGATGTAATCTACTGAGAAAAAAAACAGATTATTATAAAGAAATAAAGGGAAAAAACATTTAAGCCGCATAAATTTGTTGATACTCCATCTACCCCATATCCGATCGCCAATGGCCCCAGATCAAATTTAAAATAAGAGAAGTTCGAACGTACGAGAAATGCAGTCTACTGAAATAATAATTGTCATTCTTATCATAGGATCAGGAGTAAAAAAAACAATCATTTTTCACTTGTATCGCTCTTTAAAATGTTGTGTATTCTGAAAATGTCTCTATTGCACAGCTGTTCAGACCTGCGTTTGTTTCGTTTGTTTGGCTCACCCCTAGGTAGTAGCGCTCCCGGGGGCAGAAGCAAGAACTACCACTTTGCCTCAGGCCGCGGTCCGAATTGAGCTTACAGCGCTTACAGCGTTCATAGCGTGCTTCCGGTTGATCCGATTGGCCCGATTGCAGTGGGTATTGCGCTGTGAGCGTTTATAGCGCACTTCGGACCGTGGCCCTGAAATGCGAAATAACAGAGTTTGAATCAAAGACCTTAAGCCGGCCCCACACACCTGTAACACATCCGTAATCGTGATCGTAAGGTTTTGACCAATAGTGCTGCTGGAACATTGAAATTCGAGTAACGTGATTGGTAAAGGCCTTACGGCAACGGAAACATTCGGAAGGTGCGTGCGCCTGACTGATGGCGAAGTGGACGCTGTATCGCGTAACATGAGTGCGAGAGAGATAGCTGAAATTTTCGAATAAATATTTTTCAGAAATGAATAGCTGGAGCAAAAGAAAACTACCAAGTTCAGCAGCAGTGAATTCTGCAAAGCCAGATACTTGGGTTTTCCCTAAAAAAACTTGATTATGAGAAAAATCTGTCGAAAAATTTGTGAGGTTATGGCCGGCGGCTTTGAGCGGAAAAGGAGGGAGCATGTGATGTTGAGTGATAGTTAGTTTGTCTTAAAAAGCGCCACCTTAAGATAACTGTCCACTGGCGCCTAATTTCAATTATTTTTCGGCATTGAAGCACCAGTAGGTACCGGAAGTCCCTCCAAATTTTTAGCTGCCTTTGTTATTCCACGAGCCCGGAAATGCATAACGATGTTTTTTGTATCGTTTGTTCAGCTTCACGCATATTATAGGAACACGTTTGACGTCAACGTATCTGCAGATTGCAACATATGGCTGCAGGCGGCGCTCATAATTCATAAAAAGCGCCGCCTCAAGATGGCTGGCAGTCCTCAACGAGAATTCTAGGTCTATTTTGGAGATGATGAACATGTTGGGCATTATAATTGAGATCCGAAGCATAAATTTCTAAACGAAGGTTAATTTTCGGACAGCAGCCAGTTTGTTTTTCCAGAAATTATGTTCATGTTAATTAGCATATGTTAACAAACGATTGATTTTTTACGTCAAAACATACCACCTACATTTCGAAAGTTTCATTTTAGTATTCTTTTTTTCTACCTAGACAAAAATTCTCGAAAATCATTATTTTTCGAACTTGTACAGTAGAAGCTTCCTCAGTAGAGCGATTTTCTTTAAATGTTTCGGTTTCCCCAGCCCCCTGACACTGGTAGTTAAATGCTGTTCGCAAAATGTCCTTGCCGCACTGTGGCGCTAGTAGTCGTGTGACAGGCATGCATATATATGTATGTTGCACCAGTGTTTCGACTATCTTACATGAATGAAAGTCTATTGATATATTTGGATTGATTTTTCCTTCCAATGATTTTCCATTTGAACACAATAAATAATGTCGCCATAACGCGATAACAGGCGAAAGCCACGAAAGTATCGAATCGTTCAGCTCATCGGAGTATTTAGTGCCGGAGGCTGTCACATAACAGCCAACGCTTGGTAGTGGCGATTTCAAGAACTAAAATGCCGGGACAAAATGCGTTTTCGTTTATCGTATGGGAATAGTAGGCCAGTGTCAGGGGGCTGGGTTTCCCTCTAAATGCGTTATCGTAAAATATTCGCGGTACCCGAACAATTTCGCATCGTATAATTCTTGTTCAATTGATTTGAGTGTAAAATAAATAATGGTCCAGTCAGCACGCCTTTGTTGATTGAGCCAGACAATTTCTCGTTTTGCACTCAAATTGGCTGGCAAGATTCAATTTCGTTTGATCGTCACGAATTATCAAACTGAACCAATCGAAGTATTAAAGAATTTGGAAAAATAAACGGCGTTGTGAGGTTGACGCACTGAAGAACCATGGCACGAAAAATCGCTTAGCAAAGCATTTAGGGTGGAACCGTAATTCCCTAGAAAGTGACCGCACAGGTTATCGAGCAACATTGTCACGTGATTGTTCGAAAGTAAAATGGCCAACATTTAATTATTTACGTCCACGGATAAGACCGTGTTTACGTCCATTTTCTTCTCTCTGTCTTTGTCTATCATATGCATCGGCATTAGTTCAACAGAAAGTTCACGTATCTTTCAACAATGAACGTTGACATCGAATCCTCGGATGAATCTGCGAACTCTGATGGTAATTAATGTCCTACCACGTTGGAATATCGACGGAAATACTGACAACTATAACTCGGTTTTTTGAAAGCTGAAAAAGTCTTCCGAGGTTAGGCATTGTTGTTTTCGTCGGCGTTTCTGTACTCGAGAACAAGATAAAATGAAATTGCGCAGATATACAATACAACGATACTTTATTCTCAAGTTTTCCGTGTGTCGGGCAGCTGTCAGTGCGGAAAATTTGTCTACGAGTATTTCAAAATATAATGCATGTCACATCCTATTCCACATGTAAACAATACGATGAAATTGGTATTTTGTTGTTGACAATTCTCATTATTTCGAGAATTCGCAAATAAGCTGAAGGAATTGTCTTTTTCATTTTGGAAAGCGCTTTCTTGATGTAGACAGGGTGTTTGGCACATGGACTGACATCATTTTTTGGGGATTTGGGGGGGGGGGGGGGTCATTTGCTAATTTTTTCACCCCTAGACCCTATGTCCTAAGTATCACGGTAATTGAGACATGATTTTTTTTCGTTTTTTTCTTTACCCGAAATTTCATTTTTAAATCAGCATAACTTTTTTGTTTGTGGTTCTAAGAGCACAAAATAACTTTTGTTGTTTGGTTTGGGTTGTTTGGGAAAACAGTGGGGAATGTAATAAGGGGAAATGCCCGTACATGAAAGCTACAATAAGCAAAACGTTTGCCGTAGCAGACATTAAAAAAAAAAACTTTCGTTGTATTCTGCAATGTCTGTTTATTATAAATGAATTGTTATTTTGATACAATTGGTTTCAAGAAAATGACTCTTGAGCTTCCAAAGTGTCAAAAATGTGTAAATGTATGAAAAATATCAACTCCTAAATTGATTATAAAAAAAACTTATTCTCATTATTTTGACCACATAATGAATTTCTATGACATGCAGCATAGTCGGAAAGGTTACAAACTAGAGAACTTTTCAAATGAAGCTAAGTTCAAAATAGCTTTGAGTTTTTTTTATAATGAATTTGGAAGTTGACATTTTTTATACATTCATGCATTTTCAAGACTGGAAGCTCATAAGTCATTTTCTTGAAACCAATTGTATCAAATAATGATTCATTTATAATAAACATGCATTGCAGAAAACAACAAAAGTTATTTCGTGCTATCAAAACCACAAAGAAAAATATTATGACGCTTTAAAGGCGAAATTTTGGGAAATTAAAATAAAACGAAAAAAAAATCATACTTCAATTACCGTGACACTTAGGATATAGGGTCTAAAGGTGAAAAAACTAGCAAATGACCCTCCCAATCCCCTAAAAAATTGTTGGTCCATGTGCCTGTGCCTCGTATAATTAAAAAATTACAGTAAATTCCAACAGAATAATCCGCTATAATTCATTAACAGATACATTCTACACATACATTGCCAAATTGTGCCTAAATCCAAAGAATTCAACCCTAGGATCCTACACTATCTGTACGAAACAAATAACCTACACTGGGGTTACGCACACCCCAGCATTTCAAATCAACGCTGCTAACGAAACTCAGTAGAGATTTTTTTTTTTTTAATCGAACGCTCGAGAACTGACGAATGGAATAGGCTTTGCGAGAAAAACCTAATACAGATATATCACCGTGAAAAATGCGATTTAACAAAGCAAGAAAAATTATGTTAGCATTTTTCACTAATAATGTGGGGTTTGTGATACCCTTGTGTAGGGTCCTAGGATTAAAGCGAAAGTAATATGCGCTATGCTAGCATCCAGACAATGTTGAAATGGACCACTTCCCTTGTACGGTAGTCGAAATACTTACGCTTTTAGATGTTCCATCGATTAATCGCATTGTGCAATAAGCCGTTACAATTTGGTAAGAGCTTTGTGAAAATAATTGTTCCGTATCTGATGTAGTAGCCGAAGCGTCCAATATTCCCAGGGCCAATACCTTTGATCCAGCTGTAACTACCACCCATTCTGTAAGTATCGGGTACAATGGGTGTTGAAAAATGGATTTGTAACAAATTTGCATTTACACGGGTGAATCGATCGCACAGTACTTAGGAAATGATCTGGAAGAATTGCGCGGTAGAACCTTCCTGGACAATGGGATTTACGTCAACTTGCCTATACTCTTCGAAAAGTCGATGATACTCTTCCCGGAGCAAACTCTTCCCATGGTCGAATATAGCCCACAGGTTGTCAACATGCTTCGGGCCTGTATCGACAAAAATCGAACTTTTGGCGTGGTACGCGCGGGAAAGAACCGAGACAAGATGATTGGCACCACTGCCGAAATATACGAATATTCAGATAGCGATTCCAACGGGTTTCGCATAAAGGCCAGAGGCCGGCAGAGATTCAAGATTCTCAGAGTCAAAAATGTGAGTTGATGACGAAAAAAATTCGACATTACAAAAAAGTATGTATCCCTTCGTTCACATTACTCAAAGGGAGTAATGTTTTTCGTTCGGGTAATTTATGTGTGAAAGCCACTTTTGGACATTCATAATCGCGCATTACAGAATTGTAGTGTAGCTAACGGGTCTCCATAAGCTTGGGGCACGAAAAACAGATTGATGATATCTTTTTTCCTGATGAGAGTATTGAGACGAGGAGTTCGGGATTTTATATACGATTAATACACAACCTTGATAAGGTTGGGTTTTTTTATTGAAAGATATCAATAAACAAGGAAGTTATTGTTTAAACAAATTGCCTCCATTGCGGCACGGCCAATCGGTGTAGGTGCTTCTGGTTACTAGATTCGTCTGAAATTAAAAAAAAATGTACTTTTAGTATAATAATGGAACTTTCGAAAATTACCCTAATGACGAGCTGTAAAAAAGGACGATTGTCTACGAAAAAACTCTGATAAGTTATCAACAAATGGATAAACATATTTTTTTAAATCATGCGGTCATGTTGTGTCCGGTGATAATGTTATGATCTATGCTTTTTCCGAATTTGAATTGAATCGGACGAAAATCCGGTTTTTCAAAATCCGCTAGGTAGCAGCCTACTTATTTATGCATGGAATGAGGCTACTTAGGTACAAAAAGCTCAAAACAAAATAACGCGGTGTAAGCGTGGAATTCGGTCCCAAGGAAGAGTGTACTTCATAAAAGCCCACACCTCCGAATAATTTAGAACTTCGTGTACTTATGTATTGTGACTCGCTGATCACGAATATGATGGTGAAAATACCTGAAAATTTTATTTTCAAGGTCGAAACAAAAAAAAACTTTTTTTTGTAGTTTTTCTATTTTATTTTAACAAATATTGATCTTAGAGAAAAATGTCTTCTACGAAAGTTGTAGCCTATTAAAAGACTGATATTTTATGTTCCATACAGCTTTTGTCTAAAACCACTATTTTCCAAGAAAAATGAGATAATACTCCAATAAGTATATTTTGCTAAATTCTATTACTTTCGATGTTATCTACTTACGCACTTTACCACGGGGAGGTTACAGTTTAGTCCTTAAAGTGCATATTTTTGTTTTCTTTTTTGTATTCTATTCTTTTTTTTGTTTTTAGTCTGTTTTTTGTTTTTTTTTCGTACTTTATTCTATTTTTTGCGTTTTTTTGTATTTTTTATTTAGGTATTTTTTTGTATGTTTTGTTGTTTTCTGTTATTTTTTGTGATTTTAGGGTTATATAGGAAAATATTGAAGGTTAAGCAATATAAAAACGAAAAACTTATGTGGCTTTGCCGGGATAGCAAATTTTAAGATCGGCGATAAATTGTGTGGAAGGATCTATGTTTAATTTTTTTGCACGACGGCGCCACAAAAATTCGCAAAGATGGTCGGCGAGATTACTTTTTACGAACTCCTCCTCGCGATAGAGAGCGACGCATCCAACGTCCATCCAAGGTGCCCAACAAACCCAGCCCAGTGTTCTACGCACCCCACGATTGCACGCACCCATCCGAGGTGCCCACCGCCCACCCCAGTGTTCTACGCATCCCGCGATTCCACACACCCATCCGAGGTGCCCTGCGCCCACCCCAGTGAACTACACACCCCACGATTCAACATACCCGAGTTTGTTTGGGTTTGCTGTTTGTGTTTGTTTTATTTGGGTTTATTTGGGCCCATATGCAGTAAAGTGCGTAAGAGGATAATATTGAAACTAACGGAGTTTAGCAAAATATACTTATTGGAGTATTATCTCATTTTTCTTGGAAAATAATGATTTTAGACGAAATTTGTATGGAACACAAATTATCAGTTTTTCGATGGGCTACAACTTTCGTACAAGACATTTTCCTCTATGATCAACATTTGTTTAAATAAAATACAAAAATGACAAAAAAAACCGTTTTTTTTTTCAGTTTTGATCTTGAAAATCATATTTGCGTGTATTTTTACTATCATATTCGTGATCAGCGAGTCAAAATACATAAGGACATGAAGTTCTAAATTATTCGGAGGTGTGGGCTTTTCGGAAGTTTATCCCAAAGGAATAAGTTAAGGGGCAACATCTACCTAGAGACCGGAAAAAATTGCCAAATTCCGATTTTTTTCTGGGAAACGGTTGGTGAAAAAAGAAGCAAGTAGCAAATACAAACGCGCGCGCGCGCGCGTGTGTGTGTGTGTATATTGAGAGCCTTTAAAAAAATCACCAAAAAATGGAGAAAGGTAACAAAAACATGGCCGCCGGCAGAAGATGAAATTTTTTCGCGACGTTTGGCGGTGGACATTCCAGTTCAGACGGTCCATTCGAAATCTAAAAACCAAACGGGTTATTCGAGTTAACAATAAATACGAGTCGTTGACGATCGTTGATTTTTCAACTGATTTTTTTTTAATAACGTGGCGACGAATTGAAACTCGAGCAAACAAAATCTATGAAAAAAGTCGTCACTTTTACTTAACTATCGAAAAATAAAGATCGTTTTTTTTTAAACGTGAGATCGTCAACGACCTTAAATGTCTCTCATCGTATCTCCTGTAGATTTGGAGAAAATCCATCAAGTGGTTCTCGAGATATCATGTCCACCGACTTTGAAAACAGTGTTTCGAGAAAAACGCGTTTAAGGGGTCATCCCAGTGTAACGCTACCGTCATATGGAAGAAGGCGACATCTACAAAAAATCGAAAATGCGTTTTACTATACCCAACGATGGGAAGTTTTGTACTGATTCCAACGGTACCAAAAACGCATTTTCGATTTTTTTTTGTAGACGCCGCTTTCTTCCATATGACGGCAGAACGGGTCGAAAATGGTGGATATTCGCGATTTTTTTTTCGATGGTTAACACACTACACTAATTAGTCTGATTTTTTTATGTCAAATCAAAGCACTCACGAAGAACAGAAAATGCATTTTTCAACGTTTATTTTTATTTTTTTAACCGTTGAAAATTTCTGCGAAAAAAGGAGTCCTCACGGTCTACACGGTTATGGCCGTAAATATTATCTGAAACAAAATTTGTAAAAAGATTATTAATCAGTATGAAAGCCGCTATCTTGGTATGGAGTTTTTTTAATTATCAAAATTGACAAAATGCCCGCGGTTTGAAATGTTCTTGAATTTATTATTATTTTCTAATATTTTTTCGAAGGTTTTTCGTTAAAAAATATGAAGCTTAAAAAAAGCTTCCATAGCTTGAAAACTCTTCTTCTGAGAGTGTACACCTATTTTTTGTGCGGAATTTTCATATAAATCGTCTACTTACGTTTATGTAAGAATATGAACAGCATGTTTATAACCGTCTATACTACCGGATACGTCAAAAAAAAAAACAGTTTCTTGAAATTCTTACACTGATGATCCCTTAAAGTTTGAAGTAAGGTGCTGTTACCGCTCGCCCAGCTGACTGTTAGGACCCAAGAAGCAATTTTCAAAAAGTTGTCCAAAAGTCGGCTAAATGGTGCCAAATGTCCGCCCGCAAGTTATCTTAAAGTCAACAACCATCCAAAAAGATAACTGTTGGACACATGATAACTTATAGGTAACTTCCAAGCGGACGTTTGGTACCCATTTGGACAACTAATAGACAACTATTTTGAAATTGCTACCTGGGAAGCTGAAGCTCATTCAATTTTAGAAATATTTCAATGAAATTTTCATGGAGTATAGCTAAAAGGCGATACGATTTGATAAAAATATTTTTGGAAAATGCAATTTTTTCACCCACCAAGGTAGATGTGGCTCGTTAAACACTCACTAAAAGGAGGGTAACATAAATCCGAACAATAGAATGACGTTGCTATTTAAAAATTGTTCTAGTCTCGGGATCAAATACTTGCAGACGTGAAAATACTGCCTGAAATAGTGCTCGGACCGCCGTTCTTCGACGAGCGTCTAGTTTCACTCGATCGGCTGCGAATGATTCCCAAAACCGAGAAGGAAGCTCGAAGCCAAGAGTACAGGGTGTCGAGACACGATTCAGCCGTTACACCCTGGCCGTCTTGGGTATATCGCCAATACGATGTTAGACGGCTCGCTATGAAGATACATAAGCGTTTACGATTCGTCGAATCCAGCAAGTTGTTTTGCAAATTCATGCGCTCAAATTGCGTCACCATTATTGCCTAGAATATCTTTCAAGTCCCTCTACCGAGATAACATCTTTTGAGATATCAGGGACTTCAAAGAGATAACATCTTTTGAGATAACAGGAGATAACATCTTTTGAGATAACAGGGACGTCAAAGATCTTTTGAGATAACAGGGACTTCAAACATCTTTTGAGATAACAAGGACTTCAAAGATCGTTTGAGATAACAGGGACTTCAAACATCTTTTGAGATAACAGGGACTTTACACACGTTTTGAGATAACAGGAACTACAAAAAGATAACATCTTTTGAGATAACAGGAGATAACATGTTTTAAGACAACAGGAGATAACATATTTTGAGATAACAGGAGATAACATCTTTTGAGATAACAAGAGATAACATCTTTTGAGGTATCAGGAGATAACATCTTTTGAGATAACAGGAGATACCATCTTTTGAGATAACAGGGACTTCAAGCATCTTTTGAGATAACATCTTTTGAGATAACAGGGACTTCAAGCATCTTTTGAGATAACATCTTTTGAAATAACAAGGACTTCCAACATCTTTTCAGATAACAGGGACGTCAAAGATCTTTTGAGATAACAGGGACTTCAAACATCTTTTGAGATAACAAGGACTTAAAAGATCTTTTGAGATAACAGGGACTTCAAACATCTTTTGAGATAACAGGGACTTGAAACATCTTTTGAGATGACAGGGACTTCACACATCTTTTAAGATATCAGGGACTTCAAACATCTTTTGAGATATCGGGGACTTCAAACATCTTTTGAGATAACAGGGACTTTAAAGATACAATCTTTGAAGTCCCTCTACCGAGATAACATGTTTAATATTTCTTCCTTCCTAAAGGAGGCCTTGCTTCGCGATTAATCAGCTTTTCTCGTCTAAGCGCAGGAGGCAGTATTATACCGGAGGACCCCGTCGAGTTATCCTTCTGGCTGGCGCAGAATCTCTTTATGAACAATGCGGCAAAAATTTCACTTCTGGCGGATAATTGTGCGATTTCCCGGCTCCGGTACGAGGCCAAAGTTCTCTCCACTGTAAGACACGATTATTTCGACCAATTTCAAAGTGGAGAAAAAAAGTCGCATGTGCCTTCGTGGTTATTGTTTTGATATGCCTGTTTCGTTCAGCTGGGCGGTAAATCCTTCGTGTGCGGCACTTGCCGTCGTGTGATCGGCAAGCACACAGATATCGTGCCGATGAACAAGAAGGGATTGCAAGAGGCGTATTGCAATCCAGCCGGGGCGATTCACGAGACCGTCACCTTGTACAAAGTTACGAATGTTGTACTGAACCGCGAGCCACCGTCAACCGTTTGCAGCTGGTTTCCAGGGTACGAAACAACGAAAATATGGAATATTTATCCAATATTTCGTCACACTTTGTTTGCAAAGGAGAATTTTGTTCGAACTTGTAGGTATGCGTGGACAATCGCGAGCTGCGAGGGTTGCCGTTTTCACATAGGCTGGCGCTTTACCGCCGTTAACAACGATTTGAAGCCACGCGCTTTTTGGGGACTGACGCGCAAAAATCTTATACTAAGATACGCCGTTGCGAGCAATATCGGGACAGACTCGTCAATCGTCGAACCTATAGCGGACGAAGACATCCGTTACCACTTTTCAGGCGACCCGGAAGACGATGATGACGATGACGACGACGACGACGACGACGACGACGAAGACGAAGACGATGCTCAACGCGTCGTTAATTTTCGTCTAGACGTAAATATATGAGAATGGAACAAAGAGGTCGGAAAGGACAAAACATTTCATTTTTATCACGTTCAAGAGTAATTTGAAAAATATGTCTTACTTCATGCTGATGAAAGGTATTTAAAAAAACGACCATCGACTAAGATTGCTTTGATTGCATATTCACCATAGAATCTGAATTACAAAAAAGGACTGAGGTATACATGCAAAATTCCTTTCTCACGGCGAAGCGTCGAAACGAAAAAAGTCTCACCGTCGACCCAATGTCGCTGTGGAAATCCGATGGGATGTTTTCAAGTTTTTCAAATACCCGTATCTTGAAACAAGCGTAAAAAGAAGAGAGAATCCAAGTGAAATAACTTACGAATAGCTTCATCATCATTCTCTTCATATTCAGAGGCGGGCAAGATCGAAGTTTCCAATGGCATACGAAAAAAACTACAATTAATTTTCTGCCAAATTGCTATAAGAAATTGAAAATAAAACTCGTTTTCTTCCGGTACTATTTGTTGCATCAATGAAATACAGCTTCAAAGTTAATTACAATAGCGTAACATTGTCGTGTAATAAACATTTGTTGATTGATTGGAAAATACGATTTTGTTCCTGCTCCGATTCACGTTAATCATCTTATCTGGCGATTGATGTTCGTAGATTATATACCGATATATTAAACCGTATATGTATCCATCATATATAGGGTATTATAATCTTTTTGTGCATGATGATTCAACTACTCATTTTATTCCTCCCCTTCCTTCATATCTCGGCTACCGTCCCTTGAACTTCAAGTGATCCATGTTCCTTTCGTCGTTTCTTACGCTGGAAAAATCAGCCAATCGTAATTTCAGCTGTAACGAGAAATTAAAATATCTACTAAGCATAAAAACATTTACAAATTGGATCAGTACTTTCTTTCGCATATCGTATATTTTTTTCGGACACCGTCGTATGATTCTCTTTTTAGTTTTTATCGTTATCGTATGCTCATTTTCGTCGCGATTCCACGGTGTATTTGTTTTTTGTGTACGTGTTTTTGTTTATATATATATATATATATATATATATATATATATATATATATATATATATATATATATATATATATATATATATATGTACGCGTACTGCTTCGTAATTCGCCTCGAGGCAGTAGCATGTATATGTATAATATTTAATTAATTAATAATAATAATCCGCCGACACAGTTATCCCGCCAGGATAACGTGCTTGTTGTTTTAAATTTATTATTCTCCATTGGTTGGGACGCAGCACCCCAACGTCCTTTTCCTTCCAGTAATCCGTTTTAACTATGTCTTTTTATATTTTATTTAGTTTATTCGTCATTATTATTGTTCTTTTTCCTTTCACCATAATCTCCATTTTTTGCACACGTCGCATCGTCGTTTCAACTGTTTTAGTTCCTTCTTAACCACAGCTCTTCAGCAAACTCAAACTTCAATATACGTGATCTTGGGATCCTCTGTGAAACGGCGAATGTAATCGATATAGTAATTCGTTTTTCTTTTTCCTTTCAATTCGCACGTACCTAATTCCTCGATCAATCCAAGGATTATCTTCTCTTCGGTTACTCGACTTCGAATTTCACGACACGTGTAAACTCTGTTGGAAAACTCACTGGCACAAGCGCGCGTATATAGGTGCAATTTTCCATGCCCCCATTCATCGTGTGTTCGATTATTTTTCATTTTTTTTTACTTCTCGCAAATGCCCGAACGAGAAAATATAAAACGCGCATCTACGATTAAAAAAAAAAGAAAAACATGAAATATGACGGACACTCCGAGGCAATGAAAAGTTTGCATCGACGCCGAAAAATCAGTTGGTGGATACGGTAAAAATCGAATATTTCGTGATCTTTCGGGAAATACAATCCTCCGCGTTCTGTGTGTAGAAAAAGAAAGCGAAAGCAAAGCAATGCACGAGAGTCAACCGATGTGTTTCTCTTCTACGTCATCAATATCGCGGAAATTTTTACACTGCTGGCAATTGGGCTTCGAAGAAAAAAAAGAGAAAAAAAAGGGAACGATGCGAATAAACGGCGAGTTTCGCTGTATTCGAGGAGACGTTTGATTTGGTACATAGCCAACGAACAAAAAACTCTCCAGTTTTAAGCGATTTAGAAAAAATTGGCTAAAATAAATTTAGCTACGAAGGTGAATTATTTTGCGCCGATAAACATTTCGAGATTACCTTCGATTTTTTTTCTTTTCAATAACTACTCGGAAAGAGAAATATATAATTTGATAAGTAATATTGTAAAGACGTTCTCTCGACAAGAATTGAGGAAAAAAAATGTCTCCGTTGAATCGTCGATAATGCACACATACACACACAAGCATCGGAATCTTCGTTTCAACTTGATATTGTTTCACGTGTCGATTCATCCATTCCTCCCCTTTCTCAATTCGTTGCGCTTTTCTTCCTTTTTACATATCTGCAAGTGAAATGAGAAAACATTGCGTCAGACAGGGAGAAAAGGAGTGATAATGAGAAAAGGAGAATGTAACAATTTGGTCGAGAATAATGCACTTTTTACTGCTTTACTGACTTTCGATTTCCGACCCCGCAGAGATGAGTTTGGTGCTGGCGTGCGGCTGTGCGACTGAATTTCCCTGCTGACTGTTCATCTGAGCCGTAATGCTGGGTCCACCGAAACCCGGCGGTGGTTGCATTGCCCAGTGCTGAACGGGTGCGTTCTGTTCCTTCATACAGCCGGTAAAGATTCAACGGTTAAAATAATTCTTGCGCGACTGCCTCTTCCGACGAAATTTGTTAAAATTCATAGTACGCCAAAAAAAACTGTAATGTCGAACTGTGAAGTTTCACGGAGATCCACCGTTTCCAATTAATACGAAATAGCAAAGTTAGCAACTTTTCGTATATCACCCGTAGCAAGTGTTCCTCGTTCGTTTAAGGTAGTCCTATCGCTTCACACTAGTCATACCACTGATCATACTTGAGACTTGTACAATTTATATTTTTAACATTTGCAAACAAAAATATATAATAACTAAATTTTCCATGTGTAAACTGTTTAATTAATGTTCACATTTAATTAGAAAAATGAAAAAATAGTTATTCCAACGATTCGCGCCGTATTTCTATGTTTGATATTTGGCAATATTAGTTCTATCTCCGTCTCTTTTTACTCAACCAGGTGAGTTTAACCTCCATGCTTTTCACCGTCGATCTGTCAAAACAATGTCAGGTGCGGGAAATATCAAGCATTGTATTCGGGCCACGACTGGTAAAAAGCGTGGAAAATTTGTGTCGGCGAAATATGTCGGTTAAAAATGAAATATGTGTGGAAATTCGAATGAGTGAGATGAGGTTAGGACTACAGTCAGCTGTTGCCTTGTTGTCACGTCTCTTTATCGTAGCAGGTGGTAATAAATCCAATACCGGAAGTTCAAATTAAACTTGATAATACATAAAAATTAGGTCAATAAGCGTAATTTTTTCCGAGAGCACCGGATTACTACAAGTGTTAAGTATGTAAATCTGATTATTTTTAAGAATCTGACGGGTACCCACTATTATATACACTTTTGTAGCGACCGGAAATTGGGTTTTTGTTTGTCGTCTCGGAATTCCTTCACAAAAATACGCAATTTTAATATTTCTTTTCTCTGTAATTAGGTCGATAAACGACCCTGAAATTTTACGGCGACGATTATTAATATATTTAGTGAAGCTCAAAAAAAATTATGAAAATCCTATGCATTGAAGCCTGGCGATAGGACTACCTTAACATTACGACTCAACGCGTTGTATTTTTATTTAAAAAGAAAATACTAGACAGCCCTATTATACGGCGATGAAAAGAAATAAAAGTATTGACGTTTCGTTTTGGGAATGCAATCCCGAAGAGGATTCAATTTCAGCCAAAGTTCGCCGCGTGAAGTTGTACGACCGTCAGTCAGAACACTTTATGGTATACGAGTATGTCAGCACAAACAATAAGGTATTTGACTGGTGTACGGAAATCATCTTAAGGGGCCAGTCCACTTTGAAAATTTCAAAAAATCGAAAGCAAACAAGACTTGACGAAATCGACGATGATGAGCAATCAGAAGGGATTTTTTCCGGTACAGGAATTGCCGATTGAGTTTAGGTAAGAGTTTTTCAGAGTATAAACTTCAAACGCGTTTTTCTCGAAACAACGTTTTCAAAATCTAGCTCCATCATATCTCTATAACTAATAAACCGATTCTCTTGAAAATTGAACCACATACTGTAAACATGATTCGCAACAAGATGACCCTCGATGGTTTTAAAATTTTGATTTTTACTCTTTTGTCGCGAAAAACTACGAAAAAAACGCGTTTTTTAAAATACTTTTTTTCGTTTTTCATCCGCCATTTTTTATTTTTTGATAAAACTTTATATGCGAGGGTCATTTTGTAGCTGGTGTCATACTGAATCTAATGGACTTTGATTTTTTTGTTTCAGACAAGCCGTTGCCGAGTTGTGATGGAGCTACCTAGCCCACCTATTTTTGAGGCGTTACGTTAAACTATAGTTTTTGTACTTAAAAATGAATAAAAATGAATGAATGAATTTTTTTAAATGTATTTCAAGACTTTATTTATCAAGCCCAACAACTTTTATATTCACATCTTTTATAAAATCCTCAAAAAAAAATCGCGAACATAGCCTTTTTCGTGGCTCCAAAGTGGACTGGCCCCTTGAATGGTCAATTATTTTATACTATGCTCACAATATTTTTTTTATCGTTGTGGATGTTAGTATTCATGATATAAATCGGCAATACAATTTTTATATTCAACCAGACCGCCAAAACGCTCCCGTTGTCAGATAGGAAGTCACGTGACGCCTGTGACGTCACATGCCAGTAAACAAGGTAAAGGACCTATATCGCCGCTGAGCTGTCGCACAGCAAACCTTCCTCTCCATTCTTATTTAAAAGTCGATGATATGGTAATTATCACTATGAATAACTAGATGAACAGAAAAGGCACGGAAATACATTGAAGTAAACTAGAAAATCGCTCATTACTCGTCACAGGACTCGTAATGACAATCTGTTTGTTTGTGACGTCACTAGAGATCCATACAATCCTGGAGCGTTTTCGTTCACGTGACAAACCTTCAAATTTATCTGATTTAGAAATTGAAATAAACGAAAATAATGCATATTTTTCGATAAAATGATAGAAAATACTTTTTAAACACTATATTCTTTTAGGATGACAAGAGAATGAACCATATTTTCAATATAGTCAAATACTTCTTCCATCCGAGTAGCCTCAAAAAAGTTCAACGCTGCTCATGTATTACGAGAACATTTTTTTTACACCATTGTAGCACGGGAACTACACTACATTAATTTTTCTTCTATTTTCCGCGAACCGTTTAAAATTAATAACCAATCGAGCAAGAATAGAAACAACACGATTTACACGAACCCGAACTGATTAGGAAAATTGAATTCTCGATTTATACGGTTTTACGGTACGTTTTTCTTCACTTATTCGTGCGTTGGGACAAATAAGAGCTCACCTGTTGCGCATTGTGCGGCACGCTGTGAGACGGATGAGCCCGTGGAAATTGCCACGTGCTCGGCGCCTGGAAAGAGAGCGGTCTCGATGAGCTCACGATTGCCGGATCGATTGAAGTCCAATCGGCGATAGGTCCGAAGTTGTTCCATCCTCCCTTCTGATGCAACGGTTGATGATGAAATGGCTGCTGCTGCTGTTGCTGCTGCTGCTGCTGTTGTTGTTGTTGTTGCTGCGGTTGCTGCTGACCATTAATCTCGCACCAATCTTTCAGGCTATATACCGCGTCCGATGGGCATTTGTTCACTCCTTTGTGTTGAAAGAATAAAACGTCCGTACAATACAAATTCGGGATGACCATATTCATATACACGTTTTCAGAATTCCGAGATCAGAGTGTTTCAAGGTTGGTAATTCTTCAGATAAGTGACTTTTCCGAAAAATTAGCCTAACATTTTTTTGGCTATTTTCTCATTTATTGGGTTATAAATCGACGCTGTTTACGAAAAGTAGCATGTTTCAGAATTCTTACGAAAACAAGAACGCTTGATATCACCGCGAAAACTAGCATGTTTTGGCTCCCGACACGAAAACTAGCAAGTTGCGGTTTTCGCCACGAAAAATGGCACGTGATAAAATAGGGCATTTTTAAACATTTCGACGCCTATATTGGGTTTCCTTGGATTTTTGGAAAATTCGAAATGATTTTTAACAATTTTTTGCTCGTAAAAAAATTGTTAATAAAAAATGCCAGCTTCCCTCGACACTTATCTAAAGAATTACCGTAAATTACAATGGCGCTTGATAAAAAAAAATCACAATAAAATGTTATACCCATCGATAAACTGGAATTAAAAATTGGACGCAAATTTAGTAGATTTAAATATTTTTTAATTTTCTCTGAAAAATCGCGGTTACGAAAATTCTGCCACATTTTTCGTAGTTTTATCGTTAATCTTTTCTTTAAACATTCGGTCGCCCCCTGTTTTTATTGTCGTTACGGAATCTTTAGATTTTTTACACGCGTAAGCAGTTTACATCAGGTATCTAGACTTATTTAGGGTATAAATGATTAGATGGAAATGTGGCCAGCGCGTCATCTCCGTAAAGCGCCGGATAAATAAGACGATTTTTAGAATCGTAATTTTTCGTCAAACGTTCGGTAGCTTGGCTTGAAATTTTACCAGCGAACTGGAATGTATTTTGACTTGATTATAGATGAAAGTCAGTTGATTTTTTAATATTCAAGTTCGCGAAAGTAACACCTTAGGGCGTTAAGCTACTGTGAAAATGTCAAAACTCTCATTCGTCGCTTGAGGCAGCTCAAATTGAAGAGGAAAGTCCTACATATGGCACAGGAATCGCAAGATTGAAGGTACACTTATGATTACAACGATATGACCGATAGTAAAACTTTCAACGCGTTTTTATCGAAACTGTGTCTTTCAAAACGTTGTACAATATTTCTCGACATCTAGTAAACGCATAGCTTGAAATTTGGTACGATTATTCAGTGTAATAAGAGTTTAGTATTGACCGACGTTTTCCTCCTTAACTTTTTTTTCTATTCGTTATTAACGTCATTTTTCCCCGAAAAACGTTAAAAAAAATTCGAAAAGGTTTTTTTGATGAGTGAAACACGATAACAAAAAAAAACTCGGTTAAGTCCTTAGCCAATATTATGTTTTTTAAGAAAAAAATGATTTTTTTTGTCTCGGACCAACCGGGTGGCCAAAATCAAATTAACCGTTGAGCCCCTCACGTTCAAAGGTCCTTCACGAGATCGTTTATAACGTCTTTAATTAATAATATATTTTACGAAATTTGGTACACAACTTTGTGAATATACAAATAATTTTTTAAAATAACTCTCATTTTCCAGTCGTTACAGTAGCCCTAAAAGGTGGACGGGAAATCGGATTTATTTAATCTTCCCGACTACACTGTATATAGACATAAATATTGTGCCAACATTTTGTGGAATGTTTCAGAATATTTCCAGGTAGAATTTTTGCGTCAATTTTTTGTAGTCCGCATCTCGAAATCCCAATTTCAACGAATATTTTACATTCGGCAATAATTACCGTATATAGAAAAATAAGTTATTTCGCGGGAAAGAAAAATCAGTTGAAAAATCAAACGTACCTTGAGACGGGAGAAGAGGGTTGCCGTTGGGAAGATACGGTACTTGCTGTGGTGGCTGTGCTGCTAAAAACATCAAACAAGTAATTCATCATGTTGAAGTAAGAATACGAAATACTTAAGATGAATGAAGAGAAAACAATGAACGGCGAGCGTATAGAATGACTAATCGACCGGTTGACGGGTATTGCTGAATCACACATATTTAAGGGGGTGACACCACTGTAAACGTCTAAAATTAAGCGATTTTTTTGGGTGGAAGGACACGTAAGATGCAAGTGAATAAAAAATCACATTAAAAAATTCTACACAATGGTGACGCTGGAGCCATTCTCGCGAGGCACGATGAATTTGACAAGCTCTGTGGCACGCAGTATAATTGACGCAAATTTGAATGTGGGTTTTTTTAAATTCAATCAATTTACACGCGTATAGCTAGAGAAATCGTAGATTTTGAAAATATTAATTTTCGTGTAATTGGCAAGCATTTAAAGCAAAAACTCAATTTTCGAAAGAAAAAAAGGACAATCATTTGTTAATAAATAATGTTATAACTAACTAATGGAAAATCGCGTACGTATTTCTCTTCCGAATGTTATTTTAAAGATGTGCTCAAAATTTGGAGTGAATAGAATGAAAATTGTTGGGGTTATGTTGCGTGCCGTTTTGAAAAAATGTTCTCCGAAAAAAACGGTGGTCTCGCACACGGGCCTGCGGGCCCTTTTTTACAGGTGCCGAACTTTTTCCCCCTTATTCCAGATGGTTCAAAGCATTTCTTAAACCAATAAACAAAATCGCTTTTTTTCTAAAAATCGTACAGTGGTGTTACCCCTTAAGGGAACAGATGGGGGTTTTTAGGCATGCTGAATCCGAATTTAAAGTCAAAATTGGGAAGTTCAAAATGACGGCGCGAATATGGCGGACAAAAATAAAAAACTTTACTCGATTTAGATGAAAATTAATACTCCGGGATTTTTGAGATAGCTTATTACGAATTTGAACTTTAAATTTGAAGATTCAAAATGTTCAGACTCATAATCAGTGACCTGCACAACCTATGAGAACCGAGTTTCATCTAAATCAATCTGTATTATTTGTATTTTCATTCGCCGTATTTGTTCGTCATTGTGAATTCCTGAATTTTGAGTTCAGATTCGTAATCAGCCCCCTCAAAAACCCTGGAGTACAAGTTTTCAGGATTAAAAAATGTTCCTGCCATTTTGGGCACTTTCTGTCGAATTCTCTCTGCCAACGAAGGGGTTAAAAGTTGACGGAAGAATTGAGAATGGTTCAGTACAATACGAACCGCCCAGAGCATTATTCGTAGGCGCGGGTCTCGGTATGCCGAGGCCGAAGGAATTCATGTGATTGGGTGTCGAGCCGGGAAAACCTGGTGGCGGAAGTCGGGTGCGTTGACCGAGACCGTTTGTCGCGAGTGGGGCTTGCTGCCCGTTTTGACCTCCTCCACTCTGTTGCTGCTGCTGTTGTTGCTGCTGCTGCATCAAATTTTGTGGAAGACGGGAAAGCAGGCTGTGCGACTGATGAAGAACGTGGAGATTCTGCAAATGTGTCGCCTGTTGTTGAAGATGCGCCAGGTGAACCTATGAAAGTTATTTGCGTATTAAGGAGGGACCGTTAACCACAATACAACATTAAATTCGAAAAAAAACTACATGTTATTGACATGTTATAGTTTAATGTATGTCATTTTACGTGCGGTTAGATAGGCAAGACGTTCACACTACGCGTGATGTAATTTTTTTGCCTATTTAGCACCAAGATAAACCATTTCTAAAAATGGATCAACGCAAACCAAATCTTTGCAAACATTTCGAAGAAAAAAACCCATCTTGCCCATCGTAAACCATATATATTCAATATTGAACCGGTTTTGATAGATTATTAGGAATCTTGGCTGGCGAATGAAGAGTATTGCTGTCAACCTCAATGTCCGCCAAGTTGCCGTATTTCGACAACACTTAATATTAATTAATATTAGGTGTACAATTTAGTTCGGTCCGTTTTCAAAAGATGGCTCTCGGTGCTATAAATGGTTGACGGCAACAGCTGATTTTTGCTGTATCGTGAAGTATCAACATCTCTTAACCAAATATCGTTTACAGACCTTTGAGTTTTGCGCATCAAGTCTAATTTTTACTGCGGTGAAAATGTCGAATTTCGTCCCAAATAAGCACCATTTGCGGGAAGTGTTGATTTTCTGTATCAATTGGAAGAAAAGTGCAGCTGAAGCCCACCCAATGCTTGTGGGACCATCACGAGAGACTTCTACAGGCAACAATTGATCCGTTTAAAGCGAGCTATAGCCGAAAAACGTCCAGAATATGCGACCAGACACGAGTCCATAATCTGTCAACATGACAACGCTCGGCCTCACGTTGCTATTGTGGTTAAAAACTTTTTGGAAATTAGCGAGTGGGAAATTCTGGCTCACCCGCCTTATAGCCCAGACCTTGCCCCTTCCGACTACCATTTGTTTCGATTGATGCAGAACGCTTTGACTGGAATACGCTTCACGTCACAACAGGGTATCAAAAATTGGCTCGACTCATTCTTGGCTTCAAAAGACGAACGCTTCTTCCGCGACGGAATTCATAAATTACCAGAACGATGGGGAAAAGTAGTGGCTAGCGATGGACAATATTTTTATTAATGTATTAATTCATTTTATCATTCAAATAAGTGCGTATTTTAAGCAAAAAAACGGACCGAATTAAGTTGTACATCCAATAGTAATAATAAATAATCTCGTTACATAAATATTAAGTGAAGGAAAAGTTCGTGGCCATGAACTTTTTCCTTCACCTGATATACGGGGTGTCCCTCTTATCTCTGCCACCCAAAATAACTCGGTAATTATCGACGTCACAAAAAAATATTCCATACAAAAGATGTACGGTGTAAAGGGGGCCATCAAATGCGAGCATTTTTTTTATTTCGGCGGAGGCGCTGACGCACAGTGTCAGCACCACTTTTTTAAATGGAATGGTAATTTTTTTCCAACCATCTTGTGGAGCACCTCAAGCAGCATAAAAAACATCAGGGGGTCAAAGTCGTTCAAGGTCATTCAAGGTCACCTATTAAAATGAAATATAAATATTTCGGATCACTACAAAATATTTGGTATTGTTCCGAGATATTTAGATTTTTATCATCGATACTGAATGACCTTGAACGACTTTGAGCCTCAAAGGTTTTTTATGCGGCTTGAGGTGCTCCACAAAATGGTTCAAAAAAATGTACCATTCCATTTAAAAACCTGGAGGTGACCTTCACTGTGCGTCAGCGCCTTCACCGAAATAAAAAAAAATTGGTCGCATTTGATCGCCCCCTTTACACCGTACAACTTTTGTCTGGAACACTTTTTTGTGACGTCGATTATTACCGAGTTATTTCGGACGGCAAAGATAAGAGGGACACCCTGTATAATAGAAGTACTCGAAATTTCATTCTGAGTTGTATAAAACGTTCGCTGACGCAGTTTTTCATAATAATCATCGATAATGTTATTCTTTTTTTGAGTTGGTGGTAACACAAAAGGGACCGTCAATATATTACATAATCGATTTTTTGCTGATTTTTTACCTCCCCCTCGAAATCATCTTATCAAACTATCGTTACCGTCATCCAACGACGAGAACGCCCCCCCCCCCCCTATTTTGAAATGACGTAATTAATGGACGGCTCTAAAATTGTTCCGATTTACGTAATAAAAATATAAAAATGCACAATTTTGCCCTTTGATTATAAATATTATTAAAAATTAGCATCTACAGAATAAATGTACAGCTCGTATACGTTTTTTGAGGTTCATAGAAAAAAAATGCATGAACCGTCATTTGACGCAACTGGACCTCTCGAACCTCCTTAATGTTTTCATTTGCGTTGAGACAATCTAAATAATTTGTACGAGTAAAGTTTGTCAGGTGCCGAATTCGTTCGTAACGATTGAGAATTGACTGTTCAATTATTTGAACCCTCCATCGGGCGCGGCTGATCAGTCAGGCATCGCATTCGCAATAATTTTGAAACTGTACTTTTGGTTTTGGGTTTCTTATAAAATGTGAATGATTTTTTTAAGTATCTCTTCGCATATTTCTCGTCAATACATCTCTAAGAGGGTAAAGAATTTTGGTTTTTGACGTAAAATAGTTTGGCATAGATATTATGGGTAGTTTTGGAAAATGAGTTTTTTAGGCACACCGCGCTCAATCTAGGGAGTTTTTCGAGGGGCCCGACGGAGGGTCAAGATTACGCTTGCCTCTCATTCCCGAGCTGTCCACCGCTCTCATACAAACCTGAGTAAAGTGTTGCGGGCCTAATGTCGCAAGTCCCTGTTGTTGAACCCTATTATGCTCCTCTCGATCCCTCTGCTGCTGCTGTTGATGCTGATGGTGCTGCTGCTGTTGTTGCTGCTGCAGGAGCCTCTGTTGTTGCAGCTGCATCTCGTTCTCCATGAGTTCGGCGAGGGCTTTCTGTGTCTCGTGGAAGGGATCGAAGCCGAGATCGTCGTCGGGCTTGATATCCGCGTTGACGCTATTCACGGTTGTAGCGTCGTGCGATTGTTTTGCGAAGCTACCGACAGTGCCGTCCGGACCACCGTGGCCATTTTGCTTTATGTATTCACAGTTTTCTTGATTCTGCTGGGACTGTGAAAAAAGAAGCACCCTATAGATCTTTACTTTGGCTTAAGGGGGAATACAACTTTGTACATTTTTGTGCACTTTTTTATTGGCTTAAAAGGTCCCTTAACTATCCAAAAATGATATTCAAAAGGTTTTATGAGGGGGTTCATCGCCGATTAAATGTAAACACGAAATTTCCATGATTTTACAGTACTTAAGGAGTGTGATGCAGTCAGAATTTTCAAAAAACCGATTTTTTTCCACATTTTCTTGAAGTATGATGTTTCGAAAATATTCCCTGAAAATTTCAAGTCAATCCGATGAATAGTTTCCGGGATATCCCACAATTAGTGAAGAGGCCACGTCTATTCTCAACGTATAGACGTGGCTGACAAACGCGCAAACGATAATACCCGGGAAGGCAGAATGCTTCGAAGACAACAACAAATCGATATTTTGGAAGCTTCCACATCGGCAGAAGCCCTATTGTATGGGCCAGGAATTGATGATTCGATGTAAGTAATTTTTTACTTAGTATTTCTATACATAAATCAAGTGTGAAATTGGAAAACACTTCCAGAATTTTCAAAAATGTATTATTCAAAAACTATGAACGATGGCAACATTTTATGAAGAATACTTTCGTTTTAAAATTACCCAAAATGTTTTAAAAAAAATAATTCATCCCGAAAAACTTTAATTTTGTGAAAAATTGTTTCAACAATTGGCTATAAACAATTGAATGCTCGACTTTTCGGCAAGAAATTGTGATATTCGGATTCAGCGGATCAAAATACATAAAAAAGTTTAGCTTCATCCATCGAGCTCAAAATTTTACGAACATATAATACCGTATCCACATCGAAAAACTTTTAACGCGTATTTCTCGAAACTATGTTTTCCAAGTCGGTGACCACTATAATTCAAAAACCACTCGATGGATTTTGATGAAATTTGGTGTGCTTATTGATAGCATTAAAAACTAGTCCTCAATCGAAGGATTTTCATTTTTGTTGTAAATTTATATTTTTTTAAAACAATAAACAAGCGATTTTTTGGTCGAAAATCGAAAGTTATCTGTCGGAAGCCGCCATTTTGTTAATTTTTGAAAAAAAAAGCTTCGATTAAGGACTAGATTTATTATTAAACTAATGATTTTTTTTGGTTTTTTGATTTCAGATGATAGAGTAAAATTTTATGATGGCCACCGCAAAGCACTACATGCCGAAGGGGGTCCGACAAAGATGGCGATATTTTTATAAATAATCGATACTTTTCTTTGAAAATTTGTACAAGTCAAGTTGAAATATAACATAAAAAGTCTGTGTAACCACTTTTGTAAAACAAACTTAATTACTATAATTTTTTTTTATTGAAAATGCTCGATTTTTCACGCCTATGACTGCATCTCACTCCTTAAAACTTTAAACGCGTTTTTCTCGAAACTATGTTTTTAGACACGGGCGTATGCGTAGTGCCTCGAGTTTTCAATCGATAGACTTTAAATTTAAACTGTAGCTTCTTGACATTTTCTAGTCCAGTACGTGGGATTTTTTCGATAAGTTGAAATTTAAAAATTTTATGATCCTTATTCGACCTTATTTTTTTACGATTTTATGTTTTATATTAACCCTTGATTTTGCCCTCACAAAGGTATATTCCCCCTTAATTTGAGCGGCGCATCGTTTTTCGTACATCATCTTTCGTCTCACCTGCATTGCTAGCCTTTGTTGCAATGAATTTTGTTGAAAGTCCGCCATGAATTTCGAGGCCGGTGAATTAACTAGGTGACTTGAATCGAAAACTCGCGATTCCTTCGTGGGACTGGTAGCGTACTGTGAATTCAAATATCCCTCGTCGTCGATGAACTCCTCAGGATTAAAGGGCACGTTCGGCGATACAGCCGGGCTTGGCTTTTTGCCGTGGTGGCTCGACGGCATACGACATTTTTCCGGCTGAAAGCCAAATGCCGCCTGCCAATCCTCGCTAGAGTGCACCGAGGGTAACGAATCGGGTATCGGTGCGAGGCACGTATTCGTCCAGTCGAGAGTCGCGTTTGCTGTGGATTGGAAAAACAACAAATGTTTTAATCACACGGGACAAGGAGCTGTCGTAACTTTACGGTAGTTTTTTATCTCTTAAGGGGTCTTCTCACTTTAAACGCTAAAAAAGGCTATTTTCATGCATTTGATAGGTTTATATTATATATGTTGATATAAAAGTTGTTGCACTGAATAAATACACTTTCAAAATACATTTTTTTTAAATTATTTATTTAAGTCACTATTTATAGATGATAATGGTAGTTAAAAAAATGTCCTAAAAAAATTGTAGGTCTGCGCTGTTGATGAAATCTCGGAGATGGAACATCCGGAACAAAAAAATCAAACGGTTTTAGATTCAGTATGTTAATGGCTATAGCGCATATCATACGATTTTTGATATATGCAAAAATAACAAAATGGCGGGCATTTTTCGAAAAAGACAAAAAAAACTTTTTTCACCATTTATGACAAAAAAAATAGTGAATATGAAAATTTAAAGAAATTCCTTGATATGCACTGTAGTTATAGTTGTAAAGAATATGTGGTTAAAATTTCATAAGGATCGGTTCAGTAGTATCATAGATTTTATCAACAAGCCGTCGAAAAACGTTGTTTCGAGAAAAACGCGTTTGAAGCGAGAAATCCCTTTAGAATTTTCAAAAAATCGATTTTTTTACATATTTCGAAAGTATGATACCCAAAGAATATACTGACCAAAGGAAAACTCGAAATATTGAATACGCGCCTGGAATCGCTGATTAATCGGTAAGTCACTGCAATTAATAGTTTTCACATGTTGAAACTTTAAACGCGATTATCTCGAAACTACTTTTTCAAATACTGCTCGTGTTGTAGCTCAAAAAGTTATCGACCGATTTGGATGAAATTTTGGGAGGTTACTCTTAGTAATATTGTCGGAAGGATATACCTAAAGTTTGAAAGGTAGCGTGTAAATAAATATTTTTTTTGGGGTCAAATGTGTCGAAAAAATGGTCGAAAATTCGAACTTTGGAGTAAAAAGGCTCCCAAATTTTCAATTTTGCACTTTTTCATCATTTTTTATGTATATCCTTCCCCTTAATATGTCAGTAAACGAATGACACTTATTACATTTTTTTCAGATCAACAGAAAAAGAGTGACAACTGCAGCACTTTTCGATGTCGCGGAACGAGCGTCCGAAGACCCTTAATAACGCGGCCATTTTGTTAGTCATCCCAAAAAAAAATTTTTTTTAACTTGACAGTTACAATAAACTCATGTCCGAATTTGAAAATGATCAGATTATTTTATTCCCTCTAAAAAAATTCCCGAAAAATACCTATTTTTCACGCTCCTAAAGGGATTTCTCGCCTTAAAGTTTGTTTGGGTAACATAAATATATCAATTTAAAAAAAAAATGTATTTCGAAAGTGTATTTATTAAGTGTAACAACTTTTATATCAATATCTACAATATAAATCTATCAAAAAAGTTAATTAAAATCGCCTTTTTAGCGTCCAAAGTGAGAAGACCCCTAAAATACTAGACATTTCAATCAACGGAATGTCAAGTGTTTCAATTTGATCAATTTTGTACGCGCTTTTGCCCGGCCTGAACAAACATTCATGCCGTATGAAACATTGTTGAAGTAACGATAAAACTTTGAATGAACAATCGATACGTCTGATAGTAATAGATCGATAACTTGCCTGTCTGCGAGTTGGGTGGTATTGTCACAATCGTCGAGACTTTTTGAAAGCTATTGGAGCTGAAGAAACTATTGTTGTCCGTCTGGAAGATGGAACGATGATTGAGCTGCATCTGTTGGGTCAAATTGCCATTAGCGATGTTCGTCGGACATCCGTGAAGGCCGGGCGGTGGTGTTTGCCGCGAACCAACACCTCCGCCGTTCGAATTCGCTCCCTGCGACGAACCTGAGCGACGAAAACCATTGAAATTGAAGGTCAATAATCACGAGCTCGATATTTTCCAGTCGGGGATCTCAAATGTGGACGCAAATAACGACGAAACAGAGACAAAAAAAGACTCAAGGTTTGTTCGCTGGAGAAGAGTTCCCTTTATTTCGGCATTTCTCTTTTCTGAAGAGAATATCTAAAAAAAGACATCGCTTCCGCCAACAATAAAACAAAAAAGTCGGCTCTCTTTTCATAAAAAAAAACAAATAACTACAAACCTAAATAACTCTGCATATAATGAAACGCGTCGCTCTAACAGAAAACAATTGATATAAGCATTTAGAACGAAAAGTAGATGAAATAAAAAAGATCTGCAGATTTATTTCCAAGCGATTTACGTTTTTCGCTAATAGTGGTTTTTCTTTACCGCAGATTTTTCCTTCCTACGGAACTGAAAAATAAAAGCTTAAACTTAAAAAGTCGATTGAATTGAAAGAATAAGAACACATCTTCAACTTGACAATTTCCCGACGATTCGCGTATTCCCAATTCTACGTATTATCGCAGAGCCCGTCTTACTCTGGAGCTGGAAAAAACAATGGGAAGTTCCGAACAACGTGCCCAATAGAAAATTCAAAACAATTGTTGACTGGTGAATTGAATTTGTCCCTTCGGTCCATCTCGTTTAATCGAATGCGCTCTCATTGCATTCCGCAACAATTTTCCGTGATGATTGGAAACAATATCTTCCTCGGTAAAGGCCATGATAATCAGACTGAACGATCGTCGCGTGACAAGAAAAGAAAGTCGGCAGAGAGAGCGAGAATAGCGACGATGAGAAACTCACCTAGAACGGCAATTGGACTTTCGGCAATGAGATGCTGACGACGATGTTGTTCCTCGATACTAGGGGCTAATCTTTCGTTCTGTTGATTGGCGCTAGAGGTCGATGATTCCTCGTTACTCGACACCGTACTAGCTGGTGTGCTACCTTCTCTCTGATTATCACTCTCGCTCTCCGACTGGCTTCTCTCGCCATTTCTTTCCTGATCCCTCGTGCCATTCACGTTTCTCGTCGGTTCATTGATTTTTTCCTCAATCTCTATATCCAATTGTACGTTCTTCAACGATTGTTGCTGCGCCTCTTGTTGATTGTTATCTGAATTGTTTGACAAATTTTCGGCCAATTTGCAACGTCCGTTTTGCCGCGGTTGCGCGTCCTTCGTCGAGCTCGAGTCGCTCTCCGAAAAACCCCTTAGATCTCGCGGCTCGCCGTTCGACTGTGTCGCAACGGAGCTCTGCGACGACGATGTACTCGACGATTCCGATCTCGATGTCGTACGCGTTGTTCCTGCCCCGTTGTTGACGCCGCTTAACTTTGCATTTTGCGCGCCGTGTTTCTCCTTGTTCTGATTATTTTTGTGCTTGTTCCTTGCCGCTTGTGCCTTGCTCTCGCTGTTGCTCTTACCGCGACGCGAGGCGTTCGACGAATTGCCAAGCTCACCCTTGTTGTTGTTGTTCTGCTGGGAGGATTGTGGCTGCGACTGTGCCGATACGGTCGACGATACGCCACCCCCGTTCGACGTACTACCGTTGGGTAACGAGACACCGGACTGCTGATGGGAACTTTGTTGCGTCGGGGGTGTTGATTCTTTGCTGTTTGTTTGTGAACCTGTGGGGGAAAAAAAACGTGCGCGATCAAATTTAACTCCCGGTAATATAGTTTTTATCGAAGCGTTGAAAAGTGGGATGGCCTGCCCAATTATTTGTCACACTTTGCGGAAGATTCACAGGTCGAAAGTGGAGCGAGATTTAATTCGCAGAAACTATAACAATTTTACAGCAGAAATGGTAATACCCGGTTTCACGTTGAAACCCGTATCTTATCAGGTTTTTTTTCGGGCAGATTACGCTTTTCGCATCTTGTTTCAGATGAGTAAGGAGGTTGGAGCGGTCCAGTTGAGTCCAATGAGGGTTTATGATTTTTTTTTTTAATGAACCTCAAAAGGATGCATACGAGGTATAGATTTATTCCGTGGATGCTAATTTTTCATAAAATATATAATTAAAGAGCAAAATAATGCAGAGTTATATTTTTATTACGTGAATAAGAAAAACTTTTGGGCTACTACCAAGTTGAAAAAGTATAATCTCGAGGATTACAGTAGAACCTCGATTATCCGACCTTCGATTAATCGACGTTCCGCATTATCCGTGTTCTCCGCATTATCTAAGGTGTATCCTGGGATAATACGGAGAATCTCGGATAAAACGAAAGAATTTGCTATGCCTATGCGTGAAGTAGTCCTATATTGCTACTGTTTTCCGTACTATCCGAGATTAAACTTATCCGAGGTACACTCTTCCCATATTACCTCGTATAAGCGAGGGTCTACTGTATTATGAAAAAACTGCGTCCGTGAATGTTTTATACAACTCAGAATGACATTTTGAGTCAATTATAATGGTTCGTTTTTATATTTATGTCACGAGATTATTAATCATTACAAATAATTAATATCAAATGTTGCCTAGATACGGCAAATTCGCGTACATTGAGGTTGGCAGTAGTGCTCTTCATTCGCCAGCCAAGATTCGTAATCTTTCATCAAACCTTGATGGTTCAAAATTGAATATGTATGGTTTACGATGGGCAAGATGGGGTTTTTTGTTCTAAATGTTTGCAAAGGTTTAGTTTGCTTCAATCCGTTGTTAGAGATGGTATATCTTGGTGCTAATAGCCAAAAAATTACATCAGCCGTAGCGCGAACTATTTTTTATCTCTGATGTTTTGTGCAGAACAAATTTCAACAAAAAATCGTAGACTCAGTATAGTCTACACCAGGGGTGGCCAAACTTTTGAAGTGTGCGTTCGACACGACGATTCAAAATATCCAGGGCGGTCTATCGCCGTCAACAGTTTCGAACCCAAACAAACCTAAACATGTCTATTAAATGAAAAATTTCTAAACTATTTTTACAAATCTCTCACAGAAGATAGGCGGTCGACGTCTTGGTCACTCCTGGTCTAGACAATAACACCATTTAGCTTTTGCATCTCCGATTTTCTCCATAATTTTTTATCTTTTAGTATCTATTGAGGCTTCCATGCCAATTTTAAGCTTTTTCTGTCCAGCCACTTCCGAGATATAAATTTAAAAAAAAAGCGGTACTTTTTTTTTGAATGCCCATAACTTTGCGAAAAATGATCCGATTGGGATGTTTTTTTAAAATAATTTTCGTTTTCAGACGCACTTTTAGAAAAAAAATGGTACAAAATCATCAAAACCGTATTTCCATAAGATTTTCGAGTTCTAAATATTAAATGTTGATTTTTGAAAAACACGTAGCGATCGATTTTCCTCAATTTTTTCCTAAAAATACTGTCACTCATTATGCAACTTTTAAGCCCAGCACGGTAATGGGATAACGTCAGGAACCATGTTTTTTCGAATTTGAACATTTTTATTTTTTAGCAATCCGTACTAAAAGTACATAATAATCATTTTTTCAGACCTATGGGCAATGGTTATTGTCATCTATGAAGTTGAATAGATATGTCTTAATAATTTAATGGACAATGACCCTTTCATTTAGTTAAATATATAACAACATAAGTTTTTTGTATTAATTGTTATTCAATTTTATATTGAGTCAATATCTCATGTGTATGGAGAGTAGAGGTACCTGAAGATCATTATTATCTAAAGAACAAAACTTACTTTAAAAGAATTTAGTTAATATATGTGTTCAAAAGTTGGCGCGTTTTGAAATGATTTTTAACTTTCAACTACGGTCGGTAATAAAAACTTCGTTAACATAGCCTAGTGGCTGAGTATCTTTCTTGTCTACGGCTCCATTTCAAAACAAGAATTCAGTGTTGTTTTCAATCACGTGTTGACAGTGTGTCCTGTGAATAACCTCTACTAATTTGCTTTGAAGAAAAATTTGTGTAATATCACGGTATATTTTTTGAAGCACAACTTATTGCGAACTTTTGTGCCATGTCACATTTTGGGATATATAATTTGTGCTGTAATCCTTTGCAAATAGAAAATCATAGAGTTAAGAAAAGTCTTCGACGAGCTTCTGTTACTCAACAAAATTTATATAATTTGAGTAAGGATGATTTTATCTGCACATCGTATAGAAAAGCATTGGACTTTTGCTTGTAATCAATCTGTAAACTAATTAATAATCATTACGTGTCAGATAATCCTCGAGAGTAGCTTTGATATAAAGTATTTTGATTTCAGACATTTTTTAACATATATAAGTCAAACAAGAAAATTTTAAAATTCGAAAAAACATGGATCCCAACGTTACCTCATTAACGTGCCGGGCTCAAAAGTTGCATAATGAGTATTTTTAGGAAAAATTTGAGAAAATTTAGATAGGAAGAGAAGAGATAGGAAAAATTTGAAGAAAATCGATCGCTACGTGCTTTTCAAAAATCAACATTTAATATTTAGAACTTGAAAATCTTGAAATTATTTGTGACTCTCGTATACAACTCACTGTTCGTCTGTCCAGGTTGTAACGATGGCCACGCCTCTTTGATCTGAGAAGTCGTCGTGCCGTTTTCCCGAACCGTAGTCCCGGTCACAGGAGGTGAGGGCGTCGGTTTCCTGCATGAAAAACACGTATATGCACAGCTATTTATTATAGAGAATGGACAACATTTTCAATAATTATGCAATTTTTTACACATTGCAATAACGGTCGTCAGATCCGATTGGTTAGTATGTGCGTATACGAACACTTTCGTACTCATTAAAGCACTCATCATGTTTCGCGGTACTTTAACACGCGCTCACAAAGGCTCGCAATAATCCCTATTACTATATCCCAAGACGAAACCTTTCCTTGCCAGTCTGATTTACATCCGAGTGTATGAAATCTATCGTGTCAATATGAGGTACCAGTTCACGAGTCGTGTGCAATTCATGGAGATCGATACAATTTACGTATGTAGAGAAAGCTCAAAATGCCCGGGCTGGAGGCAACGACGACAAAGTTACACGTCATTTTCATAAACACCCTTTTTTCAGGACGAGCCATCATACAGAAAACGTACGTTCTCGTTGGAATTCAAGTCTCCGAATACGAATTTGTGAATTCGTGTAAAAACTCAGGAGCAGACCTTTATCAAATTAACAATGAGGTTCGCGAACACATTGAAGAACATGAAAGCAATCAAATGTTGAGAAGACCCACACGACTTGAGTTGTACATTTGCAGAGGAACACCGTGAGACGCGGAAAGAGGATTGTGAAAGTAAATCACAGACGATAATACGAAAATGGACATCGTTTTTGTGAAATCGATCGGATAGTAAAGGTTAACAGGTAACTCAAACGGTTGGTGAAAAAGAAACGCATTTTTTTTTAACACAGAGGGACATATATTGAGAACCTTTAAAAAAATCACCATAAAATACAGAAAAATAACAAAAACATGGCCGCCCGCGGATGATACTGTTTCCAAAGTCGGTGGATCGAGAAACCTTGATGGAGTGTTTCCAAATTTACAGGATACGACGGGAACCATTTAAAGGTCGCTGATAATTTCACTTTTTAAAATTTTATGCTCGAGTTTCAATTCGTCGCCACTTTGTTTGAAAAAATGATTTTAAAAATCAACGATCGTCAACGATTCGTATTGTAAATAATTTTAAATGATTTAATTTAAATCGATAAATTTTCGATTATATTTATGATTTAAAAAATGAACGATCGTCAACGACTAGTATTTAAAATCATTTTAAATTACTTAATTTAAAATCATGAATTTTCGATTATATTCATGATTTAAAAAATCGACGATCGTAGAGGACTCGTATTTATTGTTAACTTGAATAACCCGTTTGGGTTTTAGACTTCAGATGGACCGTTTAAACTGGAGTGTCCACCGCCACACGTCGCGAAAAAAATTTCATCATCTGCCGGTGGCCATGTTTTGTTGTTTTTTTGTATTTTCCGGTGATTTTTTTATCCTCCGTCGGGCGCGGTTGATGTGTCAAGCTACGCAATCACGTTTGGAATCATTGCGCAATTGTACTTTTGGTTTTGAGTCTTTTATAAATAATGAATGGGTTTTTAAAAGTATCTCTTCACATATTTCCTTTTGAAACATCTCTACGAAGGTAAGGAATGTTGGTTTTTTTTATGTAAAATAGCTTGGCATAGATTTTACGGGTAGTTTTCGAAAATGAGCATTTCAGGAGCACCGCGCCCGGCCTAAGGAGTTTTCGGGGGATTCGGGGGAAAAATCGGATTTTCGCCATTCTTTTCGCGCCTCTAGATGGATGTCGTCCCTTAATGGATAATTGGACTTTTAATCGACTGTTAATAAATGGAAATAGTACTACGAAAACCCGATCGCCATGTCTGCTCCAGAACTTGGACCGGACAGCGCCGTCACCAATCTTGTTGAGCTGCTTGACAAATTTCTGTGAGTACAAAATATAGGTTTTTTGTATTCACAGAAATATTGTATTTTTTATTCACAGAAATTCACATAAATTTGTTTGCATTCACATAAATGCACAGAAAATGTGGTGCGCTCTGCTAGGGCTAAGCCCACCACATTTTTATCTTAGACTTCTCTCTGTTCGCCTTCAAGGGGCCAGTCGACTGAAAATGTCAAAAAATCGAAAGCAAGCAAGACTCGAAGAAATCGACGATGATGAGCAATCAGAAGGGATTATGTACGGTGCAGGAATTACCGATTGAGTTTAGGTAAGAGTTTTTCATAGTATAAACTTCAAACGCGTTTTTCTCGAAACAAGGTTTTCAAAATCTAGCTCCATCGTATCTCTAAAACTAATAAACCGATTCTCTTGAAATTTGAACCACATATTGTAAACATTTTTCGCCACAAGATGACCCTCGATTGTTTTAAAATTTTGATTTTTACTCTTTTTTTTTGCGAAAAACTGCGGAAAAACGCATTTTTAAAAACTTTTTTCGTTTTTTATCTGCCATTTTTTTTGTTTTTTGATAAAACTTTATGTCCAAGGGTAATTTTGTAGCTGGTGTCATACTGAATCTAATGGACTTCAATTTTTATATTTCAGACAAGCCATTGCCGAGTTGTGATGGAGCTACCTAGCCCACCTATTTTTGAGGCGTTACGTTAAACTATAGTTTTTGTACTTAAAATTGAATAAAAATAATTTAATTTGTTTTAAAATGTATTTCAAGACATTTATCAAGCCAAACAACTTTTATATTCATATCTTTCATAAAATCCTCAGAAAAAATCGCGAAAACAGCCTTTTTTTCGTGGCTCCAAAGTTGACTGGCCCCAAAAGCGAAAATATCCCGTGATTAGAAGACATTGGTGAGTCGTGCAAATCAGTGAACCGTCACCACTCCCAAGTACAAACGCATTCACGTATCGATACGTCCAGCGAACGAAAGTTAACCAATCTCGAAACCAAAACGTCATCCTTTCAAACAAACGTTATTCTGTTGGATAATATCCTGATGTAAAGACAAACATGTGGAAACAAAAGCTAAATCACTGTACGGAAATGAAATAAACACGTGTGACTGTGACCGCAACGACGTAATTATGGAGCACGATCAACAAACGAATGAGCGACGCGTACACAAGTCCCCGCTTGTAATGACAGTAAATGCTAAATGTATTACGCCAGAAACAAAATAAGAGGCTGTTGTAGTACCGTTGTGTCGATGACGCGTGAGCGTGCAACGATTGAACGAGCTTCCGCTCATAATCCTGATGTTTGCCCTGATGCATCTCCTCCTTGGTAAAAGACGCCTCCTGATCACCGAGATCGTGCAAGTACATGCAATCCGGCTTCGGACACGATTGATTTCTCATGAAGTGTGAACAGTACTTGGTCGTGCCGAGTGATGTTTTTATTGTTCTACCATCAACGACGATGTTGTTAACCGCCTCAATAGCCCGTAACGCGTCCTCTTGGCGCTATATTTCAACGATAAAATTTCGTCGGCTCGTCATGCGTCATTTTTTTAAATACTCAGCGATATCAAATTAACAATGAACCCGTAAACTCTACAATATTATAATTCCTTCGCGTTTTCGACAGTTTTTAAACTGATGATTGTTTACCTGATAGGTAACGTAGGCCGAGGCGCTCGGACCTTGAGATCCCGCGTATGATGTACTCTGATTAATCACGACCTTGTGTATTTTCCCGAACTTGCCGAAATACTCGTGCCTCTTGAGTACCTGGAATACTTGCCGTCAGTAGGATTATGATTTTCGGGTGTGCACAGTATTTCCAAATTTTTATCGAAACGGCATATGTTCGTAGGCACGAATTCAACGGGGCAAACAGACGAAAATCATACGAATTAATAACAGAACTTTGCGACAGCGGTCAATTGGAAAAGAAATTCGATTAATCGAAATTATCCAAAAAAACACAACATACGTTATTGCTCGGGAATTGTTGTATAGGGACGTTGATGGAAAAAGGGGAAGTACGAAAGTGTGACGGAATTGATACTCACATCCGCGTCGGCCAGTCGCATAGGCAGACCCACCACGAAAACAAGATTTTTCTGTACAACACGAACGTTCGCCAGATGTTTACGATTCTCTGTGACTCGCTGCTTGCGTTGTTGATCCTTCAGTCTTTTTTCGGCCTTCAACCTGCAGATAAACGAGTTGAATAATAAAAGATACAGTGATTCGATGTTAAATAATAAAACAAAAACAGTTGCTGGTATTTCTATTGATACTGATATGCGGAATAGCAAAATGTAGAGAGTCCTGAACAATTTTAAAAAGCCTATATATTACTGCCGAGTCGGATAGAAGTCGTAGAGCATGATGGAATTTTTTTAAAGCTATCGAAGTTGAAAAAAGGGAGATTTATAGCATAATAAGGTGCTCTAAAGAAATGCTACGTGTCTTGTTCGGGCCTGTTTCTCCATACTTCACTCGTACGAAGAGATTTCTAAATTGGTGTGCTGAGTTATACAAAGCGTGGTTGCCAGCTCCCGTTTTGTGTTTTAGAGGATTTGATAAGATAAAATAAAGGACCAAGTTCGAAAATACAGGACATCATGTTGCTTCCAATAAACTGCTCTATTCTGGTTTCGGTAGCGACATTTATTAATAAAACAAGCCATTTCAATACGCAACGTATCGTAGGCGTTAATTGCAACCAAGAGTAAGTACTTAGTTATTTAATAATGAACAAAAGTAAAATACCTATCATAAATACAAATACAAAATTACTTTTTTTTGACAGTATACTTGGTATTACTTTTTGCTGCCTCAAGAGCTTCTTTGTTTTCTATAATGAAATTATAAAATTCTTTGTATTGCGTATTGAAGTTCGATTTTATCTGTAGTTCCGCTTTTACAGTGTCAGTATCTAACTTATTTCAGTTTTTGGTCCACGTATTCGTACACGAGGAAAAAAACCTTTTAGCCTGGGCGTTTGGCATTGGGATGGAAAATACGTACTGCATTACATTTAGCAGATACTTGTTTTCATCTGTTGATTTTAGAATCTGAATCCATTTTCCAAGAACATTTTCAAGCTTTTTTTCTGCTATTATTTTCCACGAGAGGCTTTAATATAATGAATTTTCATACATGCGGAGCCGCAGACGTCACTCAACGTATTTGCCACACGCGTGCGTTTATTTTTCCCAAAATAAAGGATAAAGTATCGTCCTCTACTCTCGATTTCAAAATAGGGGAGAAGATCGATTTTTGGGTTTGAAAATGGGAGTGTCTGTTAAATTAAAGAACATCTGGCAACCCTGCATGTCACGGACGATATCATACAGTGTATGATATATCTACAATGTAGGTATGCTGTTAAACATATGGCCAATGTATGGATGGCACTAATCCCCACATAAAATATTTAGCCCTCTTATAACAAAAGATTGCCAACCCATACAATTACAGACACAAAGAGATAAAGTTTCCAATAGCCCAAATATCGAATATGAATAAAACAAAGAAAACAACGTAGGAAAGCGTACCTGGATATTTCCTCTTTCGTTAGGGGCTTGAAATCGGCGGGGTTTTCAGAATAGGCCTTCCGACACGCCGGACAAAGACCATTCTCGTCGGTACGAATTCTGTGCCAGCAAAAGCGACATATCTGATATCCGCACGTGCACGGAAAGAAATTGAGATCGTCGACCTCAAGGGGCTCCATGCACAGCGGACATTCGACCGCCTCGTCGCCGCTCTGATTCAATACTGACATTGTTCTTCAGGATTTCGTTTTAGTAACGCCCTTGCAATCTTCTCCTCTTACGTCAACTGCCCCTAGCGACGTACGTTATTCACTCTAGTGTTTATCTCCTCCAATATATAATCTGTAATTCAACCCGCGGTAAGGATTTGTCATTTTCGATAACAAGAAAGTATTCGCAGAGCCAAAGTCGGCGTGTTCATTTTGTTGTTCGACGCCAAATAATATCAACGTACCTGATGGTATTACAATTATTCGGCTGCTCCGACTCGAGAGTTGCTAAATCGTTGGTAATCTGTTACGAAAGAAAAAAACAAAATTCACAGCAGCCGCAATCGACGAACGTGCGAAACATATTTCGGCAAAAAAAATATATATATCCGCGATAGATTGCAATCACCTCAAATCACGGGATTGGACATTTTTGGGTTAAAACAACGCAACGAAAAATATTTCACAATCAGGCCTCAGACTTCACAAACAAATTTGGGCGAACCTCCCCGTGAAATAAAAGAAACGTGTAACATATTTTCACGAGGCTCTCGCGAATCTCGAGTGAAAGGAAAAATCGACGTGATTGGTGGCCGAGGAAAATAAAAAAATAAAATTCACTTACGAAATCACGTCGCGGTCGTTTTACTCGAAACATGCCAGGTTTCAATTGCGACAAGACGCGGAGGAGCGGTGGAAAAACGGAATGAATTGGGTCGTGTACCTTTTTACGGCGAAGGGAGGCACGCGAAATTGTGACAGGAGCTGTCAGAACGCGCGTGACGCGCGAGATGAACAAAGGACGCGGATAACGGATGCACTAAAATCCCGTGTCTCGATTCGAGACAGAGAAGCGAGCGTGAATTATTTGGAAAAAAAATTTATCGACATATACGAACGGGAAAACTAAGCAAAAAAAACAGCAACCTACTTAATAATGTAACGTATCTACGACCGATAATGACGCTGGACGTTATTTTTGCGTTAAATCGCTATTGTTGAACGTGATTTTCGTTGAAACAGCTGTTGTGCGTAGGGTAGCCAGAGAAAAGTACAGTAGTACATCAAGTTTTGCCTGTATTTGTGTGTTTTATGCTTCCCGTGCGCGGAGAGAAACGTCAGAGTCAACGCCGAGAAAGAGAGAAAGAGAGAGAGAGAAAGAGCGAGAACGAGAGAGAGACAGCGAGACTTGGTTCGAAGTTCGCTATTCTAAAAACGAAATCGATTTTCCTATTTCTTCCTCGACATAAGTAACAACACCGTTGAAAAAACGTCACTGGGGCGATTTATTCGTTCCTTGTGTCCAAATGGGCGAGGGGAAAAGGTCGTAAACTCACCAAATTAAAAAAAGAGCACATACGTATATCTTGTGCGTGTTGGTAAGGAACGATGGAACAAAAACGAAGACCTCGTTCCTCGTTCCTCGCTCTACGAACAAAACTCCGATCTATCCTTTTCACTTTTTCTCTCTAGCTTACTCTCTCTCCTATCTGGCTTATTCTCAAGCGCGGAGAGGAAAGCATAGAAAAGGACGCATGTACGAGAGAATGGGACGCAGAGAAAGGTCCTGTATATTCTACGAGCTCGAAATACACGGATTTTATCTTCTTTCTCAATCTACACTCCACTTGACATGCATACACCTCACGAATATGCCCAATACGCCTAAACGCTTTACCGAATCTTCGTGAATCAAAGAAATATGCCAACTTTTTTTACTCGGCCCTTTTGTCAAATTATTACGTGAGAAATGCCGTTATTTGACTGATGTACATTAAGAGCGAAAAGTTTTCGTAGTATTCGGAGTGACTTTCAGCCTTTTACAAATTTCGAAGACATTGATAGCCTTTTTTGAACCGATGTGTTGCAAAATTGTCAAAGGGTTAGTAGAAGACGGGCAGACGGGGAAGGAGGGGGAAGGAGGGGTGTAGGCGAGAGACGAGTCACACTTACAAGGGAGTAACGCGACACATACAAATATAGTTGTCTCTAGTTCTCGCTCTCTGTCTCTTTTTCCCCCACCCTCCCTTTCGCGTTCGTGTTGGTTCCCAGCAACTTTGAGGTGATTTTAACCTCAGCAACCAACCTCCAAACGTCCGATAATTATCACGATGAATTATCAATCCTTGTATACCGCAATATCACACCATTGACGTTTTTTCTTGTAAAAATCACTAGCACAAAAAACTGTACATCACTCTCCTATTGTTTACTTACGTCTCGACTTTTCCACTACAAATTCTTTTCAGCAACTGGGAAATTTTTATATCCCCCCCACCCCCTCCCATGGCCCTGAATACGGCGACTAGCTCGCTCCTAACCCCAACCGAAGGCGCATCGTCTGACGCGCAGTACCGGAAACTCAAACGACGTGAAAAAGTCGAACGAAAACAGCGCATCGCCCTAGTCGTCCTGAAGTCGTTCTATTCCGTTTTGATGTTTGGTTATTCACCTTCTGTTGGAGTTTTTAGTATTTGTTACTCGTTTTTCTACCGATCATTTTGGAGAAACCACCGATAGGAACACTTTTTTAATCGACTGGAGTTTTGAATTCTCGCTATGAATATTCATACTTGCCGCTCAGCCGGATATCACGAAATTACTTACTCGTAGTGGCAGAGAAGGAATACTTAGGTATGTTCGCCGTGGAAGGCCGTGGTTATGTGCAAGGAGAACATAGATGGCGATGAGATCACGTTTTAAATACTATCCTCAGTATCGTCTGATGGAAAGTTTGCGCCTTTTCGTTTTTACCATTGAGTTGACGAGTGCGTGCACGTAGGTGGGTACAAAAATGGAATTTTCCAAAAATATTTTTTTTCGATCTCCTTTTAGCTATATTCCTTGAAGATTGGAAAAATTCCTAAAACTAAATGAGCTGCAGCTCCTAACAGTCAACCGGGCGAGCCGCAGTAGCACCATAATTCAAACTTTAAACGCGTTTTTCTCGAAACACCGTTTTCAAAGTCGGTGGACATGATATCTCGAGAACCGCTTAATGGATTGTTTCAAAATTTACAGGAGATATGGAAAGAAACATTTAAAGGTCATTGACGATCGCACTTTTTAAAAATCGATCTTCATTTTTTAATGGTTACGTAAAAGTTCCGACTCTTACCATAGATTTTGTAGGCTCGAGTTTCAGTTCGTCGCTACGGCGTTTAAAACAATTATTTAAAAAATCGACGATCGTCAACGACTCGTATTTATTGTTCACTTGAATAACCCGTTTGGTTTTTAGATTTCGGATGGACCGTGTAAGCTGGAGAGTGTCCACCGCCAAACGTCGCGAAAAAATTTCATCATCTGCCGGCGGCCATGTTTTCGTTGTTTCTCTGTATTCGTTGGTGATTTTTTTAAAGGCTCTCAATATATGTTCTTTTTCACCGACCGTTGTCCAGAAAAAAAGATTCGGAATTTGGCAATTTTTTCGGCCCTCTAGGTAAATGTAGCCCCTTAATTGTATAAATGCCATGCAACCAACAAAATATCGATACCCGGGAAAAAAATTTCATGTCTGAGTGGATATGTTCATATATGTTTCAGATATTGTCATATATGTATCAGATATATTCATATCTGACATTTTACAGTACATATATGATTAGGTCTGATCATATTCCACATCATATATGCATATATAAGATCATATCTGATCAAATACGGTATCTGGCCTGACCATATATGAACTCATATCTGTTTATATCTGACTAAGTACCAAGGCGAGTTGGTACCGTAAATTCGTATCCGAACATACATTATGTAATATCTGAACGTATCTGTTCGTATAAGATCATATCCGATCAAATACGGTACCAGACTCTACTATATAGATCTCATATATGTTTTTATCTGGTCAGGTACCTGGAAAATATGCGAAGTCTTATACACCCATACCTTATCGTATATGCAGTTCAGTTGTTCACACATGAAAACGTCTAAATATATGAAACGATATCCCATCAGATACTCTCACCTGACTGTATTATATGGGATCATGTGAGATACTATAATATTGTTAGTTATTAACACGTCTCGTGATGACGTGTAAACCCGCTTTATATATGTGAACATTTTAATATCTTCAGGACTGCTCTAATAAGGTTTGCTCTATTTCAACAGGGTAAGATTTGCTCTGATATAGTCGGAGTCATACCTGGTCTGATAGTTCAGATAAACTATGATTCTATCATATGGGCAGGTCCATTTCATAGGTTCATAGATGTCCAGGTCTACTGGGATCCACGGTATTTTATTCTTATACATTCAGATCTGGTCCGGTAGGATCAAATCTGTCTGACAAGATCAGATTTGGTCTAATAAGATTAGATCTGTCCGACATGATCAGATCTGGCCGAAAAAAATCAGATCTGGTCCAACAAGATCAGATCTTGTCTACGGATTGGATCTGGTCAGACCTGCTGCAATATGGACGGGTCTGCTCTCGAAATTATAAAAATGGCTCTGATATGATCATACATGCTCAGATATAAGCATACATGATCTGTCATGACATTACATGATCAGACCTGGCCATTTTTCTTGTCTGATCATGTCTGATTCTACAGATATGATTCAGATACATTCAGATATATTCAGATATGAACTTTTTTCCCCGGGTAGAGATTTATCTTATTTATCAGGAAACAAGAAAGGCTAGAAAATAACTTGACCTTGATACACTAGAAAACGAGGAGGCGTAAATAGAGGAAAAAACTCGTTGCGAGTCGGTCAGTTAAAAACTCCGTTATCTCAAAAACGTTTGCCCTCGCTGACGGGGACATCGTATCTCTGCGAGCTTCAGTTTATGGACGGGGCTCACACGTCCGGTCGGTAAGAATCATATGGCTAAGTTTTCTCGTAGACGGATCACATGCCGGGAAAACGAAGAGAAAAACGTTGTTCGTTGTTCAACAGAACGAAAGGTTTTTCTTTTCTTTTATCCGACAAACCAACAGTTTCGAAGAATATTGAGAATCTGCAAATCAGCTATCTCTCTCGCACTGATGGCCGCTTATTGGTCAGTGTGACACATGGGCTTGTGTCAAATGAGAACTCGAATAGGCTAGGGGTTTTTTGCGATCGCGCAGCCCTCATTGGACATCCAGAAAAAGCCAAAAAAATATCAAAGAAACCCCGAAAATCCGATATGGATCTGAGAAAACCTAACCACATTCAACCAAAACCAGTCGGGACACAGATAAAAATCAACCACGCACGTTAAAAAATGTCAGGCCCAATCAAACGCAAAACAAATTCCAACGAACCCAAATCAGACTAAACGAGTCGGAGCCAGTCGCATACACCGAAAACAAGCTGCAGAAAATCTAGAAGAAACTTATGCAAACGAGAGACAGATTGCAAAAAAAAATCGTCAACATTCTAAACATATAAAAATAAGGTTGAACAAATTCAAAGAGATCCAGCAAATGAAAAGTCGAAACATCAAGCCAGACTAATGCGAACAAACCCTATGCAAGGCGTAAAAATGAAAAACAAATTTGAAAAAAAAACTAAGAAAGCCCGAAAAGATCCCAACAAATTCGAAACCAATTTTAATAAAGCAATATACACTAAACATATCTAAACAAGACTTAAAAGCCCAGACCAAGCTTAAAAAGACTCTCATCAAACTCAAATAAACCTAAATTTGAGTGACCCCAAAACAATCTTGAATATACCACAAATTGAAAAAAATCGTAAAAGATGTCAGAATTTTCCTTCGATTTGCAAAACTACGCAAGAGGAATTTCGACACTGGAGAATTTCAAGTTTCGGCTATTTATTTGCACAGTGTCGGTAAGTTACCGACTGATGGTAAGTTACCGACAAGCTCCGGACTAGTGTAATCATCAATTCTTTTGAAATTACTTATTTTGAATAATCGATAAGCAATCGAATACCCATAAACTTGCCTAATGAGCCCTACACTCGCACGCAATTGCAGAGCAGTCTAATCGAGGCCAAAACAAATGAGGCAAACAGCCCTAATAAATCGGAAATATTTGTAAAAAAACGTGAATAAACCCGAAAAGCCCAAAACGAACCAAAACCCACAAGCGCCAAATAAATCCAAAGCCTCGTTAAACGAATTAAAACAATCGCAAACAAAATTCTCAAAACCGAACAACATTTGATATATATTCAACATTTAAAGATTTCCAGATGTAGATTCGGAATTTTTTGAAAATTGCCGCTATCCCCATCTTTCGGTTATTTGACCGACCAAAACTTACCTTTTGTCGGACGTGACGCCAACTTCGTCGCCCTTAAATTGGCCTTTTGTTCGGCGCTGAAAGTAAATATTTCGATTCAATATTTTACCGTGTATAAATGACATTTTTGTGAAATAATATTGTTTTTATTTTTAAACATATTCACTATGATCTTTTAGACAATTTTCTGCAATTATTAAACTGTCGGTCTAATTTATATTTGTGAAGTGTAGAATTTATCAGCGTGTCGAACAAATCTAGGTTTTAAAAACAATGGAGGCCCAAACTGTCAACACGCGAAGAAAAGTCTTGAATAACGCGGTATGCAGCATATTAGTCGAATGCGGATTCGAGACCTGCGATAGACAAGTTTTGGAGACGCTAACAGAAATGATACAATCGTGTAAGCAATTATTTATTCACGACAAAAACTTGGAAACGATTGCCTAACCTCAAAGTACCCCGATTTCACATACATATGGAGCCCCAATTGGCGGGAAATTGCCACTAATTAATATAATATTGCTATTTTGCTTCGAGCGGGTTATTGCTGCATAAGTTTTTGTTTTCTACATCCCTTTTTTCCCACTTTTTTTCGACAAAAAGTCGCTTGATGTTTTTTATTTTCACTGTCGGGCTTCATTTTGTCTACGATTTCCTTGCAAAGTATCGAATTATTTTTGTCGTCTGCTACTTCAACGTTGCTATGTTTCAATAATAAATTAAACAAATTAAATCAATTCAACATGGCTCCTTAAAAAGCCTTGCACATAGTTTAAGACGATTCTAAAAAGCTTAGGAGCTCCTGATGACTAAAAAAAAATTTCGTAAAGGTTTGGCATGCGTCCCTTTTCACTCAACAAGAATCCCACGAGTAACTTTGAACTTTGCAAAAGTTTCATCTATACAGGAGTGTATATACAATTTGGAATCTAGCCGTTTATTATTTCACGATCCGTCGATTGAGGTTTGCTACACATTGCAGTTGTAATAGGCAAGAGGCAAAACTTTACACCAGCATATCCGTGATGAAAGCAAAAATTGCAGTTATCGTCGAAGTAGGCGAGTCGGCGAGAAATTTCTGCGAGCTGTCTGGAAGAACGGAGCCTCTTATTGCGGACGTTGTGCTTGGCCTGATAAACATGGGAATAAGACTGGATGGACTGGAAACTTATGGGAAGCGTGCCAACCGAACTATACTACCTCTGCTTCAGCAACAGACTCAGTCCAAGCAACTTAATATTTTGCAAGCTGGTGTCAAGCACGAACATCCCTCTCACATTCCTGATTATCTGCCCCAATTTCCAGACCCTCACGCGTATATACGCACTCCGGTAAGGGCATGAGGCAATAAAAATTGTCGAACTAAGGCGAGATATACACCTAGGAGCCAGAAAAAAAGGTCATTTTTGTGAATTTTTTCAAGGAAAACTATTTGAAATTTCGGATTGGGTTTTTAATTATCTAAAAGTCTATACATTCAAAAATATGTTTAATTTTCTTTATTTAAAAATATCAAAAATATACAAGGATATTGTATGATCCTTGGAGCGTCGTAAAAAAATCTGTGTATACGGTACCCATCTGCGTTTCTTCAAAAATCATCTGAAAAAAAACCATAAAGATGATTAAATTAGATACTATAATCTAGTACTTGTCATAGCCGATTTTGAAAATATCGATTTATGACAAAATGGCGGACGTTTGAACATAAATAGTGATTTTTGGGCCAAAAATTAGTTATTATTTTGCCTATAAAACAAAAACTAAGTAACGGAAAAAAAATCGTATGACAAGTACTAGATAATGGTGTATAGAATAACCACAAAAAACTTCAAGGCAATCGGTTGATTGGTTTTCGAGAAATTTTGGGTACCGATTTGAAAAACGTGGTTTTGAGAAAAACGCGTTGAAGATTTGGGTCTTGTACGGTCGACGGAATGTTCATAGCTTCTAAATTTCATAGATTCTAAATCTAGGTGTATATCTCCCCTTAAGCCGGTTCTCAGCTTAAGTTTTATAAATCAATCTTCGGCGAGTAAATTTTCGACCATCTAGGTGTATATCTCCCCTTAAGGCGCTATATACATTCACAACGATAAAAAAATCGATTTCTTTTATTTGTCTTCAAATGATAGAACTATACATGTAGAATATTTTCCCAAAGTTTCAAAGCGAAATTCGAAAAACTTCAAACGTTACAGCCCGTCAACGCTGTGCCTCACCACTCGCATTCGGAGCGGGCGTGAAATTCAAACGCGTTTTTTTCAAAACTGCATTATCGAAATTGGCGTGCAGGATTACTCAAAAACTATCAAGCCGATTGAGTTGAAACTTGGTAGAAATATTGATAATATTGGTACCTTCTACTCGACGAAAATTGTTTTGGAGAAATCGGAGAAAAAACTACTTTTTTAATCCACATTTTACAGAAATGTTGACTTTTTTTGTAAATGCGTGCCATTTTCTCAAATTTGCATTTTCTTCATTTTAATTACCGTTACATAGAAACTATACATGTTCTAACTGAAAAAATGTTTGAACTTTTTTGCAAATCAAAGTCTATGGGAAGCTAGACTGCACGCCGCTTCGCAACTCCCGCGGCGACCTTACTGTAACACTCTGCCACAGCTCCGCCATTTTGATGATGAATTAATTAAAAAAAAATGTTCCGCATACTTAAATATACTATTAAAGTATACATAAAGTTTTATAATTGTAGAATAATTATTTCTTAGTTTAAAAAAGCTTCAATACTGCTTATTTTCTTCCTGTCTAAATGTATATCCCGCCTTAAAGGATCATCACAGTGTAACGGCTCGAAAAATAACTGATTACCGCGACTTTTTTTTCAATGGTTAAAATCCGCTAATCAGTCTGATTTTTTTATTTCAAATCAAAGCACTCATGAAGAACAGAAAATTAATTTTTATTTATTTTTTACATTTTTCTGACGGTTGAAAATGTAAAAAAAGGCGAATTTTTCGTGAAAAAAATGGAGATCAAAAAGCCTCCATAGGAATATAAAGAATGGCGAGAAGAATGTTGTGTCAAAATTTGAAACGGACAGTTTGAAAACTCTTCCTTTGAGAGTGTACACCGTTTTGAAAAACATTTCGACAAAAACGCGTCCGCCCGCGCCAGGTCTCACGCAGCTGGTCGAATCCCTTTTTCCAAAATTGGAAAATAAACCAAAAATTGAACAGTATGTTTATAACTGTCCTTATACTATCGGATAAGGCAAATAATCGATTTTTTGAAAATTTTACACTCTATGATCCCTTAAACAAAATAATTGTCAACATTTTCGTTCGCTGAAATAACTTGAACCGGTCGCAGTGAAAACCACAATTTCATTTTCAGACGCACAAGCAACCGGTGACGGAGTACGAAGCAATCAGAGAAAAAGCCGCGACACAGAAGAGAGACATAGAGCGAGCTCTGACGCGATTCATAGCTAAAACTGGCGACACTCACAGTCTGTTTCTCACCGAGGATAACAGCATGTTTCCACGTAATTATCGTTTCGTTTAATCCGCATAACGATATGAAAGACTTTTTGAAAAATCAAACTTCGAATTGGTATTTTTTTGCGAAATTTTCACAGTGGTCGCGTGTAAACCTCAACCCCCGCCATATTTATCGGCTCTCTTGCCGCAGGATCAGATTTTCGAGCCCGATCAGGAATTTCATTTTGAACCTAGTCCCGTGAAGAAGAAAAAAGAAACGAAGAAAAAGCCCGAGGAAACCGAAGAGAACGCGGTTAAGAAGGCAACGAATGATAGCACAGGTGAACCGAACGAAGAAACTTCAACGCAACAAGACACGATCGACAATCCATATCTGCGTCCTGGAAAAATACCGAAAACCAAATTACCACCGACCACGACGATGCACAATGCCCAAAACTTGAGACGCGATCTTTCGGATATAGACTTGTAGAAAAATAAGCATTACCTTTGCGTATCATTGCTGTACATACTCATTTTCAAATTTGTTTTTTTTTTTATACTAATGTGATTGTTCTCGTCATTGCGGGAGCTGTTTGTAAATATTTCTCTTCGACCAAGTCAAATTGGTCAAACTAATTCTTCGCGTAAGAATTAAAATGGGAAAATAAAAGCTACCAAGGAACTTTGATATTCTTTCCTCAACATGCTTGCAAATTCACGAATTTCGCTCTGCAGCCCAGCATTTACTTTTCTGCGTATTAGCCTAGTTCATCCAAAACGAGACATTCATTTTCTAAATTCGACTTGCAGCGTGTGCTTTGATATACACCTCGTGTCAATAATTTTTTCTTTGATTTTTGGGAAATCGAATAGTAATCCATATATGAGGCATTCTTCATCACCTGGGCCACTTTTTTTTCAACCTCTCCAACTTTTTTCAAAATCTGCCAGTTTGAAATATTAGTCAAAAGGAACGTCTGTGATTTTTTTTAGATTTTTTTAGGCGTCCGTTCGGGATTTTCAATTTTTCATTACGAACACTGTATCCGAAAAAATATTCATCAAACAAAAAAACATAAGAATGAAAACTTTATTTTTTCCGCTTTATCGAGAAAAATTAAAATCATAATTTTTCTGCATTGAGAACATTGAAATTTGGCAAAACAATGAAAATAACATTTTTTTAAACGTAATAACACACTCGATTTCGGTACAAATTTTACAGGATGCCTGTCATTGGGTAAAGAGGCTGCGAAAAAAAAATTCAGAATGGTTAGGATGAAAAATATAAAAAAAACCCTGCGAATTCTCATAACCGCATATATGTGGTTATGAGATTTCGCAGGGTTTAAATTTTTTTATATGAGATTTCACAGGGTTTTTATAACCCCATATATGCGGTTATGAGATTTCGCAGGATTTTTATTTTTTTTAATCCTAACCATTGCAGGTACCATTCCGAATTTTTTTTCGCAGACTCTACCCAATCACAGACATCCTGTAAAATTTGTACCGAAATCGAAAGTGTGTCATTAGGATTAAAAAAATGTTATTCTAATTTTTTTTGCCAAAGGGGGTAACCGGTTAAGGGGGGTCTGACGGCCCCCACCGAGTTTGATCGAATCGACCCAAAAACCTGAAAGAGGGCTGAAAAACAAAATTTTAGAGATATTTTTTAACCCCCTAAACCCTTATGAAAACACCATAATCGCAAAAAATGCGTTTTTTTGATGTTTAATTTTTTTTTGAGCTTTCAAATGCATTTTAAAGCGGTTTTAACACAACCAAAATTTTGTTTCAGATGTGTAGACATGCCCTGAATTTTTCCAGATTTTTTCGTAAAGTTAAATCATGTGCAACATAATTTTAATGGCAAAAAAACCGTAAAAAATCGTTATTTTTTGTATTTAATGCTATGGTTTTTATTGACGTATTAATGGTAAAAAATCGTGCACCATAGCATAAAAAGCTACTATCTTCCTCTACAAAATGACGCTAATTGGGCTCAATTCGGTCGTCTCTAGCGTCCGAAAATCAAACTTGAATAAATTCCGTTTTTATAATTTGAGCATTTTCAGTTACGAAAATGACACAAAATCATATTTTTCAATTATTTTTTTTAATAAAAGTACATTTTGGGGTTTCTGAGGTCGCCGATTACAAATTTGATGTCAAAAATTAGTTTTGTCACATGACAGCTGTCAAAACGAAGAAAAAATATTTTAATTTTTGAAATTTTTTAAGAAAGCTATGGGAACGATATTAATAAGGATTTTTTAGGTCGCTGATTATAAATTCATTCTTATACACGAATTTTTAATCGTAACAGCTGTCAATAGTTATATTAACAAACAAAAAATTACGTATTATTCAGAAAAAAAATTTGGAATTCCCCGACTAAACTGTCACCTGGCGGAGAAAATCCCAACTTGTACCTTATTAAGCCACGTACCCGAGTGTCTAAGGCCACCGTACCCACGTGGGCCTTAGGCTCGTATGCCCCTCCGCACGGTACTGCGCATGCCCACTACGCACTGACGCATCGAGAACCCCGCTCCACGCGGTCTCTCTTTCTCTCTGTGTTCAGCCGCCGTCCAGTACACACGTCATGCGACGCGCTCTGCTCCGTTAAATAAATCTATTTGTTTTGTTAACAGCGTTTTTTTAATTTATCGTTTAACCTGCCTATCTCAACACGAAGTGATTGAAGCAGTATTCTAAGGTGAGTTTGAATATCAATTTAAATATCAATCAACATAAAAATTGATTTATAATCATAACCTCAATCTACAATCGTTTGCCTCATAGTCGACTTGAAATCGTACAGAAGGTGGCCGTCAACTTCAAGTTGTTGTTTAGTTCACTCACATGAAAAGAATTAAAAAAAGCAAAAAAAAAAACAAAACTAAGACGAAACGATATTTCAATAAAAAAATGATTTGGAATACAATAATTTATTTCTGTTTTGTTTACCGATGTTTTCAACATTTTTTTTGTTTTGATTTACAATTTTTAATGTACTTTCGATTTTCGTTACTTTTGTTCTATTTGTTTTTTTAATTATGGTTTTTTTTTATTCCGGGTTTCAGTTACTTTTTTCATTTTTTTCAAAAAAAAAAATAATTTGTTAATCATAATAAAAAAAATAACAATGTTCTTTTTTTTTCTTTAGGAAAAACTGTGCGATGCCACCGAAAAAACGAAAATGTACGGCTGGTGAAAGGTGCATAAGATGCAACAGATTGTTGCGTTATGATACCGGAAAACAGAAGTCCATTTCTTCAGATGATGACGTACACTTATATACTAAACTACTAGGTAAACGAGTAGAGAAAGGTGACGTTTTATGTCATCTGTGTCGTTCCGCAATCGCTAAATCCCGAACGGTTTCACCATCGACGAGCAGTGATTCTGATCCTGAAGAAAATCTTCAGTTGGATTTTAATCCCGAAGAAAATCCTCTGCCAAACGTCAATCCCGAGGAAAATCCTCTGCCAGATGTTGATCGCGAACAAAATTCTGTCGATCCTGTAGAGAGACATTCATCAACACTCTCCAATTTGACAGTATCAGATGACACAGAACAATCTTCGGAACAGTCTTCGCAACAATTGTCACGGTCGGAGTCTGGATCTTCCACAGGACAGTCATCACAATCTTCTAAGGACCCTCCTTACGTTCTTCGTCCAAGAGAACCGGACTATGAAATGATCGAGATGCCTTTCAACAGAGTTACCGCGATTCACAAATGTTGTTGCGTATGTCTTACTCCAATTACGACATCTCCGGTTGTTCCGTTTAAAGCGAGGTTACAGGTATTTATAAGTTCACGAATTTTCATTCCAAAAGGCAATCGCTGTTGTCCTGTACATCTTATCAGTGAACGTATGTACGTTGACGAAATTTCAAACTTGAAAATATTTTCGAATACTTGTACTATCAGTTCTCAAGAGTTGGCATTATTTTTGGATGCACTGTCCAAAAAATGCGACAACAGTATTTTAGACAGAGTAGATGATTACAATTTATCGGCAGAGCGCATAAAATCGCTAACTGGATACACAGTTGCAGAAATCAAGACTCTAAAAAACATGTTGGTCACTTTGCGAAATTCTCAAAATCGCAGTATTAATCAAGCTCTTTTAATATTCCTTTTTAAATTAAGAACTGGAAATTCCAACACAATCACTGCGTCAATTTTCGATATCAAATCTGAACAACTAGTATCTGCTTATTGCAAATCGGTTTTGGATTCATTCGCGAAAGACGTCTTTCCACTTCGTTTCGGAGCTCGGGCATGTTCTCGCGAAGATTTAATTGCTAATCACACGTCGCCTTACGTAAAAAAATTACACGGATTTGAAGATCGCCTGCTCTTGATTGCTGATGGTTCATACCTTCGACACCAAAAAAGTAGTAATAATTGTTACCAAAAAAAATCTTTCTCTGGTCAGAAAAAGTGTCCACTCTGTAAACCCTTCACAGTTTGTGCCACAGATGGATATGTAATAGATGTTTACGGACCGTACGAAGCAATTGTGAATGATGCGAAAATCTTATAACATGTACTAAGTGATCCGAACGGCTTGAGATCAATCCTCAAAAAAGGGGATGTTTTTATACTTGACAGGGGGTTCAGAGACGTCAAAGATTGGTTAGAATCTCAAGGGTTCGTTGTGTTGATGCCAGCGTTGAAAGGCAAAAGAAAGCAACTTCCAACAAATGAAGCAAACGAAAGTCGATTTGTTACGAAATTGAGGTGGGTGGTAGAGGCTGTCCACGGTATAATCGGTAGTAAATTCAAACTCTTGCATAATCAGTTTAACAACAACATGTTGGATTCAGCGATGCTTTATTGCAAAGTAGCGAATTTTTTGGTTAATGAGTTTGGAAAAAGACTGAATTGCGATACCGATTTACAAGATCAAATTGCCGAGCAAATGTTGAAAAGAAAAGACGTTGACAATTCTTTAGCGAAAGTTGTGAAAGAACAAAACTGGAATAGGAAGAAAAGGATCTTCAAACCGTTAACATCAAATGACGTATTAGACTTTCCGGAAATGACAGAGCAAGATTTGAAGATCCTTTTCACTGGCTCGTACCAGTTATCGCAAACTGTTTCATACTTAGCTGAAATGTATACCGAAGAAGGACTTTTGAATATGCAATACTTGTTGGAGGACGATACCATTTTGAAATGTGAAGTTAAATCAAGACATATAAACAAGAAAGTATACAGATGTTACGTTCAGTACGACCCTAACAGTATTGGATATAACGGTATAAAAAACTACGTATGTGATTGTGCAAATGGGCTAAGAACTGTTGGTTGCTGTGCCCACGTTGCAACAATCATTTACTTTTTAAGTCATGCACGGTATTTGTCCAAAATCATCCGCCCAGCTCAAATTCTAACGAATCTATTTCACGTTGATAATGTCGAACCTGTTATTGAAGAACACAGTGACGAAGATTAACAACATAACAATCATGTTGCAATGTATGTATTACTTGTGTCTGTTTAATGTATATATTAGATGAATGTATGTAATATTATTATAAATAAATAGATTTTTTAAAATACAATGACTTTTAATTATTGAAAAAACCGAAATAGCAAATACCATTTTCATTTGATGACATGTGTAATTTTTTTTTTTTGTTAGCTGTTTGACATCAAATTTGTAATCGGCGACCTCAGAAACCCCAAAATGTACTTTTATTAAGTAAAATAATTGAAAAATATGATTTTGTGTCATTTTCGTAACTGAAAATGCTCAAATTATAAAAACGGAATTTATTCAAGTTTGATTTTCGGACGCTAGAGACGACCGAATTGAGCCCAATTAGCGTCATTTTGTAGAGGAAGATAGTAGCTTTCTATGCTATGGTGCACGATTTTTTACCATTAATACGTCAATAAAAACCATAGCATTAAATACAAAAAATGACGATTTTTTACGGTTTTTATGCCATTAAAATTATGTTGCACATGATTTAACTTTACGAAAAAATCTGGAAAAATTCAGGGCATGTCTACACATCTGAAACAAAATTTTGGTTGTGTTAAAACCGCTTTAAAATGCATTTGAAAGCTCGAAAAAAAATTAAACATAAAAAAAACGCATTTTTTGCGATTATGGTGTTTTCATAAGGGTTTAGGGGGTTAAAAAATATCTCTAAAATTTTGTTTTTCAGCCCTCTTTCAGGTTTTTGGGTCGATTCGATCAAACTCGGTGGGGGCCGTCAGACCCCCCTTAACCGGCTACCCCCTTTCAATTTTCTCAATGCAGAAAAATTATGATTTTGATTTTTTTCGATAAAGAGGAAAAAATAAATGCTTTTATTTTTATGTTTCTTTTTGTTTGATCAATATTTTTTCGGATACAGTGTTCGTAATGAAAAATTGAAAACCCTGAACGGACGCCTAAAAAATCACAGACGTTCCTTTTGACTAATACTTCAAAGTGGCAGATTTTGGAAAAAATTGGAGAAGTTGAAAAAAAAGTGGCCCAGCTGATGAAGAATGCCTCATATTCTCTTAATTGCAATTCAAAATTGCGTACGTTTTTCCAATTACAAATGAAATTCCGTACAAATGCGGATGAAAATTAGTGCATCATCCTTAGTTATCAATGAAGAGTGTTAAGAGCTAAAAAAAATCACTTTTATTGTACCGCGACTCGAACCGCTTTCGGATACGATTGCGAGAACACGTTTCGAGAATTACCACAATATCACCTTCATTGTCCATGTTCATGTAGGGAATGAAATGAAGGATTGAGTGGTCATGGGTTATATCAAACGCAAATTATTCGCTCCAATTGCTTTTAATCAATGCCATTTCGACGTTTCAAAAGATTGCAGACCTTCTAACCGAAGACGATTGAGCATAGGTCGAAAAATGTCTGGTGTAAACGGTAGTACCATTCCACGCTGTTGAATCTCGCCTGAAAGGAAGAAACACGTTAGTTCAAAGATTATTATTCTCCGTACATTATTAAGGGGAGGTACCTGAGTAAACGGCGAGAAAAACAGGTAAACTTCGGGGATTTTTATCTCAAAAACTAATGTTTCGATTGAATCCGGGATTTTTATTGGAAAATATCTACATTGAGGCATGTTTTGGATTTTTTTTAAATAAATTCGTTGACTGGAAGCGATTCAAACTCGATTATCTCGAAACATAGTTTTCAAAGTCGGTGCCAGATGTATCTTGAAAACGGCTTGTCCGATTTTGTCCAAATTTGGATACAATATTCTTCGATAGTTTTTCTCGTTCGCCACGTAAGGGTTTTTCATTCGATTGAACCATTGCTTTTTTATGCAATGTGTATGCAATCGAAAATCGACGAAAATTGCGAATGAAAAACGAATGTTAAATTAAAACGGTCGCAATTCCGTCAAAAATGTAGATTTAAAAAAAATCCTACATTGCGAACGAAAAAAACTATCGAAGAATATTGTATCCAAATTTGGACAAAATCGGACAAGCCGTTTTCGAGATACATCTGGCACCGACTTTGAAAACTATGTTTCGAGATAATCGCGTTTGAATCGCTTCCAGTCAACGAATTTATTTTAAAAAATCCTTAAACATACCGCAATATACATATTTTCCAATAAAAAAAACCCGGATCCAATCGAAACATTAGTTTTTGAGATAAAAATTCCCGAAGTTTACATGTTTTTCTCGTCGTATACTCAGGTACCTCCCCTTAATAGCATTATTTTTTACAAAACAGCAATTTTTTACAGGCTTCAGCGCCTGTAATTGTTGGTCAAGTACATACAATGAAAATTAATGGATTTTGATCAATTATTTGTGGCCACGGAGCACAGCTCTACACAGGAATTCGTGCAGTTTGGAAACAGTCCTGAAATGTCCGAGGACGTAAATTCAAATATTTTTGCGCTTAAAAATCGTACCGTCCAGAATCATTTTCGTTCCCATAGCAGCCGGATATCCAACGGTCCGTGACATTGCCGAATGCCCCTTGATATCGCCGTAAAGTACAAAATTAATGCCTCTGTCCTCTCGTCTATCGTCGGGCCATCGAATTCCGATGTCGTGCCTCAGAATGATCAAATCGCGCTCGTGACTCTCGAAAGTTAGTTTTTTCGAGAGAAAATGTGTCAGAGTGTCGAGCGGTGTGTTTAGCTTCAGGACAGGGTCTTCGTTCAGCAAACCGAGATCTTCGATCGCCTGGACTCGTTCCTCAGAGTTCACACGCTCCGCCAATTTACGCTTCAGATTCTCGTAAAATATGTCGTCGTTCAACAGACCCAAAAGATTGCAGATCAACGTGCGCTGGAAGTGGTAAGAAACGGTTTTTTGTTCCTCCCGATGCAACCGAGTTTTCATAAACATTTATCGATTTTGTATATACGGTGAAAATAATTTTACCCAAGTAATTTCCGGTCCACTGGGATGCAGTATGGGATGAGGATTCGGATCGATGAGGCCCAGAAATTGCAGCGCTTGCATAGTGTCCGCGTAACCCTTGAATCTCAGAGTTCCTCGCAGAATGGTCGAAGCGCCTGTAATACCGTACAAATCGCGGTACACGGTACTGTCGCGATTTGGAAAACCCTCGAGAGCGAAACCCGGAAGGAAATCGAGGCTGCGCACCGTTGACATTAAATCCCCACCGCCGCTAATTTCCACTTCCTGCATAGCGAGAAATCAAACGAAATGTGAATAACAAAATGTAAATATTCGATCGAAAGCGTAGCTTTTGAAAGTTTTTTTTTTCCAGAACTAGCCTGTCCATTGTGGAAATATTTTGCGGGTGATAGGGTGTTGAGCAATACTCCACGTGGCGACCAGCTGAATTTGTATCTGAGAGGATTGTAGGAGCACTCGGGCGCCGGTAATCCACCGCACCACGATACGAAGGACTCGATCTTACCACCGGCCTGGCGAACATCGTCAAAGCACTCGAGAGCAAGAAGATGATCGATGCCTGGATCGAGACCCACTTCATTCAAAATCGTTACACCCGCAGCTTCCGCTCTGCAAGTCGTTTAAACAGAAAACGAATGATTTTTCGTACGCGAATAATAATGATGCATTTTTTTGGGGGGCTGGGTTGAAATTCCGAACTTCGAATGCTCCGACGTTTTAAAATTCCGAACTTCAATGTTCCGAAATTCAAGATGGGGCCGGGTTGAAATTCCGAACTTTGAATGATCAGAACGCTCAAAACTCCGAAAGAATACTACTCCAAAAGATCAAAACTCCTAAAGAATTTTACACGAAAGATCAAAACTCCGAAAGAATTTTACACGAAAGACAAAACTCCGAAAACCTTAACACCGTCAAAATAATTCGGCTGTGGAAGTTTTAAAAGTTTCAAAATTTTCAATAAATCGACGAATTATTGCAAGAATTTTCTTTTATCAATAAGTGATTTTACGTCAATTTTGAAATTTGTCTGCACAATGTTATACGTTCTACGTCATTTACAGTCAACTGTGTAGACTTTCGCTGGCATGATCTTGATATGGGGGCCGGGTTAGAATTCTGAACGTTAAGGCCTTAGGCCACAGTAACGGGTATAAAATCATGTGCAAATTTAACATTTTTTTTCGTATGAAAAAGTGATTCACTCTTAAAATCAATTACACATCTATTTAGTATGAATATCAAGCTGTTAGAAAGTATATATTTTTTTTTCGTTGCACAAAATGGCCGACCATTGGAAACTTCTCGAAACAGTTTTTTTCCGATTGGCGTGACAAATAACTTCAACAATTTTCACTCGATTTACTTCAAATTTAAAAGTTATGTTCCTAATTGCATTTCGCAGAGACGTACGTAGGGAATTTCTGATTAATCGAAAACTTTTCATCTTATGAGCAGTTTATGAGCAGTTATAATGAAATTTTTCACTGAAAATTCATTTCTCAAGTTCAAATACCTACAATTTTTGAATAAAAAAATATTTTTTAAATTCCGTACGTACTTCTCTACGTTTCTAATGTAGATTGACGAGAATTTTTGTTTTTTGTTCGAGGTAAAAAATTGTGGATGCTAAATGTCACGCCGCGAAGCGCCTAAAAAAAAGATAGCAAAAGAAAATATTAGTAGTCGGCCATTTTGTACATCGAAAAAAAATATATATACATATTTTCTAACAGCTTGATATTCATACTGAATAGATGTATAATTAATTTTATGAGTGAATCACTTTTTCGTACGAAAAAAATTGTTTAATTCGCACACGATTTTATACCTGTTACTGTGGCCTAAGGCCTTAATGTTCCGAAAAGACTAGGTTCGTCAAGATCACGCAGCGAAAGTCTACACAGTTGACTGTAAATGATGTAGAACGTATAACATTGTCTAGACAAATTTCAAAATTGACGTAAAATCATTTCTTAATAAAAAAGAATTCTTGAAATAATTCGTCGATTTGTTGAAAATTTTGAAACTTTTAAAACTTCCATAAGCGAATTATTTTGACGGTGTTCAGATTTTCGGAGTTTTGGTCTTTCGGGTAAAACTTTTTCGGAGTTTTGATCCTTCGGGGTAGTATTCTTTCGGATTTTCGAGCGTGCTGATCATTCAAAGTTTGTAATTTCAACCCGGCCCCTTTTTTTCGATACACGAGTATGGCAAAATTAATAGGTTAGACGATAGATCGTTAAAAACTCACTCGGCGTGAAGGGATTTTATATCGTCGTTCATGTAACTCGCTGTGACGAGATGAGTTTTCGTCTCGATACAAGTTTTCGCGATTACGTGATGAAGCGCGTACGGAAGAAGTGATACTACGACATTCGCTGAGCTAACAATGTCTCTCAGAGTATCGGGCCGTTCAATTACATTGAGAAATACGGGTTCGACACCCGGATATTTGTTGGCCAATGCGTCCGCCTCGTCTTTTAGGTGAGAGCATACGACTATAGCGACGTTCTTGTCCCGGTTGAGATATTCGACGAGTGGCGCGGATACGTAGCCCGCGCCCAATACGACTACCTGAAAACAAAGAAAATAATAATTCAACAGAACCAAAGCATCGAGAAAGTATTCGGCAGAATTGCTCAACTTTTCTTTTTACGTGCAAAAAAGAAAGGTAAGATTGTTCATAGGATTCTTTCGTATTGACTGTTTCAATTCAGTCGCTCTCGTTATTGAACACACAATGTGTACAGGTAGTAACTCTACACAGTCGATTTACCTTTTTCGTCTGAGTCTCACCATTCTCAGCTTTGTGCCTGCTGCGCAAATTAAGTGTTCTCAGCTCCCGTATATATTCGAAATTCGGCGTCAATTCGCCGTTCGACACTATAATGGCTCCCTCAACGGCCGGTGTGAAATTGTGTTCTTCGAGGGGTTTTTTCGCGTCGGAGTGTATGATATCGAGAGCATAGGGGAACAACAAGTCACCGAAGAAGTCCGTTGCCTCTCTGGGCAGCTGAGTTGGCATGTTGTCGATCGAGCATACCAATACTCCTGGTCCTTTGAACGATTTCGTGTCCTTGTTGCGATCAGCGTCGTACAGGCAAAACGGAGTGTCGATTGTCGTGCACTCGTTCATAAATCTGATAATCAAAACAACACGATACATCAAATCCACAAAATATTGACTTCTGTAATGATAATAATATTCTTACCTAATCAAGATGGCGATTTGTTTACGTAAAGAAAATTAGCTTCCAAGAAGCAAACAATACACCGCAAAAAAAATATCGACGATAAAAAGCGAGAAAAGGTACTGACTCGATACTGCCGCCAGGATCAGCTGAAATGTCGCAAATCGCGAGCATTCTATGAGGCAGAGCTGGGGCCCCAACGCTGATCGGCAACCAGGGCGTGTTTGCTGGTCTCAGTAAATATTTAGCATCCGGTATCGTCATAAGTTTTGGCGAGTCTACCGCCCAATAAATACCATTGATAATGACCGACGCATATGGAGCGATTTTTTTGCTGAATGTCGATATGTAACGTTCCGGATGTTTGTCGTATTCCTCAGGGTCGAAACCGCCACCCTCCTTTCTCTCGAGATGATGGCGACGACGAACCTCGCAGCCGTAAATCTTGTTCGTATCTGTAATATTCAATAAAGTAATTATTACGAAAGGTTATTGAAATATTATCGCGCAGTGATGGAAACAAATTGTAATTGACGAAGGAAAAAAGTCTCTAGTGCGGCGGATAATTATTATCTCAGAATATGTTATCTCAGAAAGTCCGGGACGAAAAAGAAAATGCTTGAAATAAAAGTTTTTACAGTTCAAAAGGGGGGAGAGATGGGAATCTGAATTTGTCTTGGGATGTAACTATTATGGACATGAGAAGGACAACTTCAAAATGGAGCACGTCCACCGCCAAAGGTCGCGAAAAAACTTCATCATCTGCCGGCGGCATGCTTTTTTTTGTTTTTCTGTATTTTTGGCGATTTTTTTAGAAGGCTCTCTATATATGTACCTTTGTGTTTAAAAAAATGCGTTTCTTTTTCACCAACCATTTCTCATGAAAAAATCGGAACATGGACATTTTTTCGGGCCACTAAGTAGATGAGCGTGGTATTGTACCCGCCTTTATCGCCCAATTTCAATTAGTTCTGTATGCAAGAGGAAGAACAGAGAAATTCATTAAGGGGTTAGGCCACAGTAACGGGTGTAAAATCAGGTGCGAATTTAACCATTTTTGTTCGTATGAAAAAGTGATTCACTCATAAAATTAATTACACATCTATTTGAATATCAAGCTGTTGGAAAATATATATTTTTTTTCGATGTACAAAATGGCCGACTACTAATATTTTCTTTTATCTTTTTTTAGGCGCTCCGCGGCGTGACATTTAGCATCCACAATTTTTTACCTAGAACAAAAAGCAAAAATTCTCGGCAATCTACATTAGAATACCTAGAGAAGTGCGTACGGAATTTAAAAAATATTGTTTTATTCAAAAGATGTAGGTATTTGAACTTAAGAAATTAATTTTCAGTGAAAAATTTCGTTGTAACTGCTCATAAAGTGCTCATAGTATGAAAAGTTTTCGATTAATCAGAAATTCCGTACGTACTTCTCTGCGAAATGCAATTAGGAAGATAACTTTTGAATTTGAAGTAAATCGAGTGAAAATTGTTGAAGTTATTTGTCACGCCAATTGGAAAAAAGCTGTTTCGAGAACTTGCGAGTAGTCGGCCAATTTGTATATCGAAAAAAAAATATATATATTTTCTAACAGCTTGATATTCATACTAAATAGATGTGTAATTAATTTCATGAGTAAATCACTTTTTCATACGAAAAAAATTGTTAAATTCGCACATGATTTTATACCCGTTACTGTGGCCTAGCCCCTTAAGCACTCATGATAGCTCAGTAGTTTCTCCCTGTAGATTTACCATACGTCTTCTTTTCGATATACCTAAGAAGAATATCATAGAAATCACGAAGAAAAGCTGCCAGAGATCTGAAGTACGAGCTCATTAAATAAATTTGGAATATTAAAACGTAGACCTTTATCTTCCCTGAACCGAAGTCATCATGTTTAAGGCGGGATATACATTTAGACAGTAAAAAATGAGCAATATTGAGGGATTTTTTAAACTAAGAAATAATTATTCTACAATTATCAAACTTTAGGTATACTTTCATAGTATATTTAAGTATACAAAACAATTTTCAGAAATTAATTCATCATCAAAATGGCGGAGCTGTGGCAGTGTTACAGCAAGGTCGCCGCGGGAGTTGCGAATCGGCGTGCAGTCTGGCTTCCTGTAGATTTTGATTTGCAAAAAAGTTCAAACATTTTTTCTGTTAGAACATGTATAGTTTCTATGTGAGGGTAATTAAAATGAAGAAAATGCAAATTTAAGAAAATGGCACGCATTTACAAAAAAAATCAACATTTCACGCAACATTTCTGTAAAATGTGGATTAAAAAAGTAGTTTTTTTTTTCAATTTTTCAAAAACAATTCTCGTCAAGTAGAAGGTACCAATATTATCAATATTCCCATCAAGTTTCAACTCGATCGGCTTAATAGTTTTTCAGTAATCCTGCACGCCAATTTCGATAATGCAGTTTTGAGAAAAACGCGTTTGAAGTTCACGCCCGCTCCGAATCCGAGCGGTGAGGCACAGCGTTGGCGGGCTGTTACGTTTGAAGTTTTTCGAATTACGCTTTGAAACTAGGAAAATATTCTACATATATAGTTCTATCGTTTAAAGAAGAAAAAAAAGAAATCGATTTTTTGATCGTTGTAAATGTATATCCCGCCTTAAGGAGAAATCCGGGAGTTTTCGGATAAAAAAATCATATAAAAAAATACGCCCTATGTTTGTCTAACTTGCATATTTTTTTCGAAGCGTTATTTCTCATCCCCTGATACGTTGCACAATAATCGATTATAAGACAATCGAACAACAATTTTCGTTCAATGGCACATCGTTGATGAAAGCAATGCAAAATTATCGACAGTAGTGCCGTTTCAAATCTCCAGTTATCGAAGCTCATTTGTTTCCGAAAACGAACGGTACATAAACGTATTGCCGAATTGTTTACACCGCAGAGCTTGCAATTAAGATTTTAAAAGGCGAAACAAAAGGAAAATAAGATACTGAACGATTGGAAACGATAAGACACGGATTGCGATGCAAAATCATCGATAATCGTCCCGATCTATATCTTCAGTTATCCAAGCTGATTTGTTTCCGAATATGAACGGCAAACAAAGATACTGCTGAATTGTGTACGCCACGGAGGTTGCATTTGAGATAAAAAAAAACACACGTAAAACAAAACGAAAATGAGATATTGCACGTTCATAAATGAAAAACACGGATTGGTCGTATGACTTGTGAAAGAGCACGCGTTTTATCGTCACTGAATTTATAAATAGCCGCGATAGATAAGAAAATCAAGTAACAGTTATCTTTCGCTCTCCCTCCCGCCCCTCTCTCTCTCCCTCTCTCGACAGATTTTGATTTGCGCTTTGTATAAACATTCCTTTTAGAATCCAATACGAGGTTGTCGACAAAGTTTGCCTACTACGTGCGATTAGTTGCTTAGCAAAAGCTAATTGTAGGTTTTGTACAATGAAGCTTGTTACGAAACTCGATGTCGATTAAGGCTTTAGGCCACAGTAACGGGTATAAAATCATGTGCGAATTTAACAATTTTTTCGTATGAAAAAGTGATTCACTTATAAAATTAATTACGCATTTATTTAGTATGAATATCAGGCTGTTAGAAAAAATATATATATATTTTTTTTCGATGTACAAAATGGCCGACTATTAATATTTTCTTTTATCTTTTTTTAGGCGCTCCGCGGCGTGACATTTAGCATCCACAATTTTTTACCTAGAACGAAAAACAAAAATTCTCGTCAATCTACATTAGAATGCCTAGAAAAGTACGTACGGAATTTAAAAAATATTTTTTTCTTCAAAAGTTGTAGGTATTTGAACTTAAGAAATGAATTTTCAGTGAAAAATTTCGTTATAACTGCTCATAAACTGCTCATAAAATGAAAAGTTTTCGATTAAACAGAAATTCCGTACGTACTTCTCTGCTAAGTGCAATTAGGAACATAACTTTTAAATTTGAAGTAAATCGAGTGAAAATTGTTGAAGTTATTTGTCACGCCAATTGGAAAAAAGCTGTTTCGAGAAGTTTCGAGTAGTCGGCAATTTTGTACATCGAAAAAAAAAAATATTTTCTAACAGCTTGATATTCATACTAAATAGATGTGTAATTAATTTTATGAGTGAATAAGTTTTACATACGAAAAAAACTTGTTAAATTCGCACATGATTTTATACCCGTAACTGTGGCCCAAGGCGTTAAATCTTGAAAAAGCGAATACGTCGTTGGTGCAAATATAAGTTCACGAGACGTTTACCACCGTGTGCAGCGACTTTTCTCAAGGTTTCAGGTGCCACGTATTCGTGAGGAAGTTCCTGAAAAACCTCCTGACCTCCTTGGCTCACGTTGCCGCTACCCGTGAAGATAAAGGTCAACGGTCCAATTGATTTGGGCATTGCTCCCAAAGCGATCTCGTATCCAACGTCGCGTATAGCTTGTCTGGCCACTGCCGAATCGCGATAATTGTGGGCAGGTCCAATATGCTGAAATTTTTCGCTATTTTCATTTCTCGTGACATTTGGTGAATGAACAACTAAATGATCGAGTGCATCGAATGAAAATGGTAAGTAAGAAAAGAAAAATACCATAAACGGTGTGTGATGACCGAGTGCGAGGAGTCGGAGACCGAGACCATGAAGAATATTGACCATACCAGCGACCCCGGCGTACTTTCCGAAAGCAACGACACGCTGTCCATTGTTGTCCGTTAGCTTCTCGTAATCGAGCAAACGAATATTTTTCTCCAAAATAGCATCGAGAAGGGGCATATTAGTTTCCTGAGCCTTTATCGTATGGGAGAAAAAGCAGTAGGTCTTGTTCGGTATCAATTGATCGATGGGCACTTGTTTGACCCCAAATATGACCGAAGCATCGCTTATGTCTTCCTGAAGCAATGCACCGGCAGCGAGATAAGATTGAGCCGGATAGGCTCGCCTGTTGCTCGGCTGGACGAACACTTTTACGCCGGCTCGTACGAGACGACGTACATTCGAGGGTGCCAATGGTGCCCGACGTTCCCATACCGATTGATCTTCTCTCCTGATCGCTATTATCTTTCCCTTTAAACTCTGAAAAAATTAAACATATAGAACGTTAATATTTGAACAACTGAGTTTGGTAGCGAAGCCAACATTGAAAATCCAAATTACAGTATTCGACCGATCGATTAAAGTATTTTATGCACGTCTGAATTTTGTACGAACAGTGTTGAAAGAGAAGTAAATCATCGAAATAATCCCATTCCTCCCTGATAATGTGAAAGGAAGCAGCACTAGGGCGAACTTATCGCAAGATAAACCAACGCAGAAAAGGGAAAAAGATAAGGAATTCGAGCACGGAATTTATCCCAGAATAATTCTTCAGAGTTTCTCGAATATCATGATCTGCATTATGTCAAGCAGGGTTGCAAATAATGCATTAATTTTTGTAATGCATTGGCGTTTTCATTACTCATTTCTTTACATTTTGTAATTTAAAAAAATTCATTACCCATTACATTACGTTTAGTAATGTGATAAATTTGCATTACTCGTTACATTGGAATTTGTAATGTAAAAAACTTCCATTCCTCATTACATTACATTTGGTAATGTGAAATATTTTTATTACCCGTTACAATGTAATGGGCAATGGAAATGTTTTACATTTTAAAGTCCAATGTAATGGGTAATGGATTTTCTTTACATTACAAAATGTAATGTAACGAGCAATGGAATTTTTTTACATTACAAAATATAAGGTAATGAGTAATGATTTTTTTCACATTGCTAATGCAATGTAATGTAAACAATCTCCATTGCTCATTACAATGTAATGAGGATTATTATTCGTTTCCCATTGGGGGCAGCGGTTTTTGCACTGGGTCGATTTGACCCGATGGGAAACGAATAATAATCCATATTACCTTGTAATGAGTAATGGAGATTTTTTACATCACATTAGTAACGTGAACAAATTCCATTGCTCACTACCTTATATTTTGTAATGTAAAAAAATTCCATTACTCATTACAGTCAATTTTGTAATGTAAAAAAATTGATTACCCATTACAATGTAATGTGTAATGAAATTTTTTGTCATTACACATTACATTGCATTTTGTAATGAAAATGTTTCACATTACGAAATGTAATACAACGAGTAATGGAAATTTTCTACATTACAAAATCCAATGTAATGAGTAACGGAAATTGTTTACATTCCAAAATATAATGTAATGGGTAAAGAAATCTTTTTTCATTACCCATTAAAAAAGTAATTAATAATGCATTACTTTTTCATTAAAAATTTCGCAACCCTGATGTCAAGTCCGTTTTTCTTGTAAATGAGTATTTATCAAAAAAGTGTTATCACGTAAATTACGAACAGTCGTACATTTTTCGAACGAATATTGACGTCGCGATGGAAAGGTTGAGAGTCAAAATTATTAAGTTCAATATCAAGTAGACTGAGCAATATCGAAATTAAAAACCTCATAGAGTTGATGGAAACGAAGCCATCTTGAATTTTCTTACCATTTGAAAGACAAAAGATCAGTACAAACCCATCGCAAGTTAAAAAAATATGTTTGTAAAACGCACACTACTGTTTCTAGTCACTGGACGGAACAATCTCGCAGGGCCATAGAGCGCAGCATCGCGCCTGGAAGCAACGGATCCCAGGATCCGCATGACACAAATATTATGCAAGCAACGAACTACAGTAATGTTCGCTAGTGATAAATAAAAGTCACAAAACGATTGAAGTAATCCGTTAGTGCGAATAAACGTTTGATTAGACGGGGGCAACGTTTTCCCATTAGCTGACAGTGCGTTTGCTCTCGCGGTTCTCGGAGCGACTACACGTTCATGCAACTGGCGACGAGGAAGAATATCCGGCGCCTCGTGGTCTTTATCTTTATCTTCGTTTGCTCTTCGTGTCATCGTCGTTCTCGGTGTGCTGCGAGGTCATCTCGGCGTTTAAAACAAAATTGCTGATAAAACATCCAAGGAAGCAATACGTCGTTATTATCTGTTTCACTCTCCCTCTCGTACGAAGTGTATCTGACCTTTTCCCTTATCGTTGTGACGAATCCAATCTTCGACGCTATTGCGATCGTGGAAACCTCGCACACATTTCCCCTATCCTATTTGCGGCTTGTGTCAATCAACAAGCTGCACGTTTAACAAAACTATCTACAAACATCTCTTATCTCCGTCTACTCCATCTAGAATTATTATTCAACGGATTTCTTTTTGTAACGACAATAGACGGATTTTGCCGCGCGATGCTCGGAGAACTTATTCTCAAATAATCATCACGGTGGATTTTTTTTATACGAAATTTATGTATTTCGGTTTATTCTTCTTTATCGTATAACGGTTGAGTGATCTTCTACTGAAATATGTAGGTGATCAGATGCCCGGCTGAGCCTTTATAGATAGATACATCTTGTTTTTGAACGTTTGCTTGGTCGGATTGATTTTCTTCAGTATCTGAGTCATTACGTTCACAAGCTGTTCGGATGTGAGACCCGTTTTTTTGGATTTGAATTTTTGCAAAAGCTCCGTTGTCGTCATGGGCTTCCTCATGAGGTATCGGCGGACAGCGTCTTCGGTTATTCCGGATTCGCTGAAAAAAAAAAAAAACAATGGTGTTGACAAAATCGACGAATAATAGACAAACTTCGGCTCGGGTCTTGATTGCGCTTGAATTCTCAATAGACGGGCTACATCTACCTAGGTGGGTAAAAAATTGCATTTTCTGGCGATATTTTTTCTAGATTCTGTATGCTCAAGTTTAAATTCGTCGCCGCGTTGTTAGAAAAAAAATGATTTTGAAAATCGACGATCGTTAATGACTCTTATTTATTGTTAATTTGAATAATCCGTTTGGTTTTTAGATTCCGGATGAACCGCTTGGGCTGGAGTGTCCACCGCTAAACGTCGCGAAAAGAATTTCGTTTTCTGCCCGGGCGCCATGTTTTTGTTGTTTTTCTGTATTTATTAGTGATTTTTTTTTAAAGGCTCTCAATATATATATACCTTTGTGCTGGAAAAAAATTGCGTTGAGTTGAAAAAACGTTTTCACCAACCGTTTTTCAGAAAAAAATTGAACATTTGGTTATTTTTTCGGTCCTTCAGGTAGATGTAGCTCCGAAAAGCAAATGGGAAATGTACGCGCTATTTCTTCTTGTTCTATTGCTTCCAAGGCGGGATATACATTTACAACAATAAAAAAAAACGTTCTTTTCCTCTTTAAACGATAGAACTATATACGTAGAATATTTTCCTAAAGTTTCAAAACGATATTCGAAAAACTTACAAGGAACATCCCTCAGGTGACGCCCTTCGATTTTGTTGAAATTTGGATATGTTATAAATCACCGAAAAGCAAGCGATACGTATTTCTTTTATCGGCGGAAAAAACGGTTTTAAGGGGTGAAACGAACCCTCGAAAATAGGGGTGTTTTTCGTTTTTCGTCGATAACGTTATCGTTCTCATCTCCAATGTATGGTGCACAAAAAATAGACATTGTTGCAATTTGAATTTTTTTAATATCTCGTACCGTTAAAACTTTATCGGCGAAAAACAAAAAACATGGGGATGTTTTTCGTTTTTCGCCGATAAAGTTTGAATAAAGTTGAAACGCACCCTCAAAAATGGGGATTTTTGAGGTAAAAAATACGTATCGCTTACTTTTCGGTGCTTGATAACATATCCAAATTTCAATAAAATCGAAGGGTGTCACCTGAGGAATGTTCCTTGTTAGAACGTTACAGTCCGTCGACGCTGTGCCTCACCGCTCGGATTCGAAGCGGGCGTGAACTTCAAACGCGTTTTTCACAAAACTGCATTATCGAAATTGGCGTGCAGGATTACTGAAAAACTATTAAGCCGATCGAGTTGAAACTTGGAGGGAATATTGATAATATTGGTACCTTCTACTTGACGAGAATTGTTTTTGAAAAATTGAAAAAAAAAAAACTACTTTTTTAATCCACATTTTACAGAAATGTTGCGTGAAATGTTGATTTTTTGTTGTAAATGCGTGCCATTTTCTCAAATTTGCATTTTCTTCATTTTAATTACCGTCACGTAGAAACTATACATGTTCTAACTGAAAAAATGTTTGAACTTTTTTGCAAATCGAAGTCTACGGGAAGCTAGACTGCACGCCGATTCGCAACTCCCACAGAGACCTTGTTGTAACACTCTGCCACAGCTCCGCCATTTTGATGATGAATAATTAAAAAAAATTGTTTCGTATACTTACATATACTATTAACGTATACCTACAGTTTGATAAAAGTAGAACAATTATTTCTTCGTTTGGAAAATCCTTCAAAATTGCTTAATTTTTCCCGTCTAAATGTATATCCCGCCTTAAGTGAGCTTTCAAGGTAAGAAGATCCAGAACACGTATTTCGCATTTATGATCTTTCCCATAAATACCAAAATTTAGCAATCAAATGTAAATGCGAATGGACGATGACGATAAAAAGTAGGGCCTTGAAATTCACGCAGCTGCCTCTCTCGGGACGTTAAAATGATTAAGCCGAACCTGCTCCCGGGTATGTAAGAGGTCGACGGAACGAGATTGAAGTTATCAAGTTTGAGTTTCTTCGATTGTGATAGATCCGGAGAACTGGTTTGCTTCCTTTTGTGCTGATCGTTCGAAACCGCTGAACTGACAGCGGGTGTTGGAGTCGCGGATCTCGAGCTGTGTGCGCTGTTTGGCTTTCGATTATCCTTCTCCTTGATGGGAACATCCGAATCCGAGGCCGAGTCACTCGAAAAGTCACTCGAGGAGTCTTTCGTAGGACTCGATTTCTTCGTATCTTTCTTCTTCGATTGTTTTTTCTTTTTCTTCTTGTCCTTCTTCTTGTCGAGATCTTTACCCGATTTTTCATTGTCCTGCCACAGTGTTAATACGTCATTACATTGTACACGTGCACGAACATATTTTTTTTCATTGTATAATTCTCAGGACAGAATTATTAGATCACATGGATACAAAAACCAATTGGAGCTCCCGCAATGATAGCAATACGCGGATAAACGTAGATACAATAAGGTAAAGGTAATGTAGAAATTGCTGGGCCCTTTTTTTTCATCGAACTGCCAGCGAACTAATTGAGTTTCGATATTTGATCAAAATTCAGAGTCATGGGCTGTTGTTGTACGTACTTTGTCATCTTTATCTTTAGTCTCGTCATCTGACGATCCGTTATCTTCGCCCTCCTTCTTCTCGTTTTGTTCCTCGTCCTCCTCGTCTTCGTCGGATGCGAGCAACTTTCTCAACGCGTCTTCCTCAGCCACGGATTTCACAGTGCTGTGCTGTTCATTCTCGGATTCGACGTCCGTGGAATCCGAAATGTAGTCGCACTCCCGACCCTCTTCGTCGCCGTCGTCGCTCTCCTCGAATGCCTCGTCGTCCGATGCATTCTTCTTTTTCTTTTTCTTCGTTACGACATCTTCGAGCGGAGAAACAAAACGAAAATACAAAATCGTCCTAGCACACGGATGTTGCATTTTACAAGCTTTTATTTAACTTGACTTTCTGTGAGATGCAAAACGAAAAATCGATATTCCACCCATTTCCTAACTGCTTAGAGCTCTGAAATTTTGCAAACATGCATCCAAAAATTGATTTCTAAAACAATGATTCAATTTAGAAAAAAATATACATAAAATTTTCAACTTTTCATGTAAAATTAGCGATATCTAATCATCCATATAAAATCTCACCAACACATACAAACGTATTCGTAGCCGACTGTGTTTGTATGTGAAAAGTTTGTGTGCAGCAATTAGTCGTAAGTTCAATCCCAATTACAGTCTTTGTTATTTTTTAAAAGCACTCCTTACGTACAAACTGGTAAACTTGTAAACTACTAGTAACTAACTAGTAAAATGAATTAAAAGCTAGAACGTGGAAAATAATTTACAAGTAAAAAAAATATATAAAAAGAACAAGCTTTTTTTTACTGTACTAAAAAGTAGAAAATAATTTTATTTTATCGTTTCCTGTATGTGACTATAAATAAAAGCTTGGGATGCTTAAAATTTAGACATATAATCTTTAATTTGCATAAATCGGTTAACATATCAACTGTCTTAATTTACTGTAAAACAACCATAGATGTCTTAAGGGGCCAGTCCACTTTGAAAATTTCAAAAAATCGGAAGCAAGCAAGACTTGAAGAAATCGACGATCATGAGCAATCCGACGGGATTTTGTACGGTGCGGGAATTGCCGATTGAGTTTAGGTTAGAGTTTTTCATAGTATAAACTTCAAACGCGTTTTTCTCGAAACAACGTTTTCAAAATCTAGCTCCATCTTATCTCCAAAACTAATAAACCGATTCTCTTGAAATTTGAACCACATATTGTGAACATGATTCGCAACAAGATGACCCTCGATGGTTTTAAAATATTGATTTTTACTCTTTTTTTTGCGAAAAAACTGCGAAAAAACGCGTTTTTAAATACTTTTTTCGTTTTTCATCTGCCATTTTTTTATTTTTTGATAAAACTTCATATCCGAGGGTCATTTTGTAGCTGGTGTCATACTGAATCTAATGGACTTTGATTTTTTTGTTTCAGACAAGCCGTTGCCGAGTTGTGATGGAGCTACCTAGCCCACCTATTTTTGAGGCGTTACGTTAAACTATAGTTTTTGTGCTTAAAAATGAATAAAAATGAATTAAATTTTTTTTAATGTATTTCAAGACTTTATTTGTCAAGCCCAACAACTTTTATATTGATATCTTTTATAAAATCCTCAAAAAAAATCGCGAAAATAGCCTTTTTTGTGGCTTCAAAGTGGACTGGCCCCTTAAATAAAAATCCCGAAACTGAGGATAAACGTGTGATAATAATTTCTCTAATTATTACTGTGCTAAATTAAATACGGTTAATGAAACTGAAGTGATCAATTTTATTGAACATTTAAAAATTGAACGCCCCAGCTTTTATTTAAAGTCAAACATAGGTGACTTGGTAAAAAAACATTATTTTATACTTTTTAGTACATTAAATAAAAGCTTGTTTTTTTTTTAATATATTTTTTACATATAAATTTTTCAATCTTTGTATGAAGAACAAAAGTGAGACTTACTTTTTGCCTTTTTCTTTTTCGCGGCTTCCTCCTCGTCTGAGCCAGCTTTCTTCTTCTCTTTATCAGCATCGCTATTGGAATCGTCGTCGTCGTCGTCGCTTTCCATCCACTCGTCCATTTCCGATATCTTCAACTCCTTCTCCTTTTTAGTCGGTTTCTTGCCAGTTTTTCTTCCGGGCTCGCCAAGTTCACCGTCATCATCACCGCCGTCCTCGTCGTTTCTCAATCTCTTCCGACACATCAACGACCAATAGTTCATCACTTGATTTCTTCGGCTGAACTCTTGCTCCGCTTCTTCAGCGCTAAGGGCCTTGTAACGCTGAATCACCTGAAAGTTGTACCTAGTAAGGAAAGTATATTGATCAATCATTGATTAGGTGCTTATTGTTTATCGGGATTGTTATGACATTAAAGTGCTTATGAATGAATATTATCTCAGAGAATTCATTATCAATTAATACCAATAAGAGTGAAAAAGTAACACTCGCGAAATTGTGATATTGGTTTGAACAAATATATATACGTGACTACTGTGTGACAATTAACAAATTGACGAAAAACCCACCACTCGTGGAGAGGAAAAGCTTCAATGGCGCCATCCGGTGCATGAGTGAATACGTAATAAGCGGCATTTTCGCTAACTCCGCCCTCTCTGGTGCCCTTGAACTTTTTGCCCATTCGTCCTCCCGCTTTCAGTATCCAAGGCTGATCCTCCGGTTTGTACTTTCTGCTCGTTATGCCGAATTTCTTTCTCCTCGCTTCCTCCCTCGCGTCTCTACCAAATTCCGAGCCTGCGCCAAACTTTGGCATTTCCTCCTCCACGCCCCTATACTCTTTCATGTTGTTTTCTCTCTCCATTTTCACTTGCGTCCACTCGGAAAAATCCACTTTCAGCGTAGCATTGAAACGCATCACGTTGTGTTTCTTGTCCGTGTTTCTAGAAGCACAGATCGTATTTTCAATGATCTTGAAAACCCCGGTTACTCGTGAAGACATCGTCCAAAATAGTTTCTCTCGGGTGTGCAATTAGTATTCCACGCGGAAGATTTACGCAATTCAGAGAGACATTTTGGCACATCTTGATGTAACGAGTAACGTCAATCTGTGTACATCAATGCTGCCGGATTTTTATCATTGAACAGATAGTTATAGCGGTTCGTTGCAAAAGTACAATCAGAATATTCATTACTCATTCGAATGAATTAGGCACAGATCCCTAATACAGTTTGAAATTAGAATAATTCTATTATAAATAGAAAATAAAGATAAATATAAAGAAAGTAAGATAATAAAGAGCCTAAAAAAAAAGATAGAAAATATTAGTAGTCGGCCATTTTGTGCATCGAAAAAAAAATATATTTTCTAACAGCTTGTAATTCATACTAAATAGATATGTACTTAATTTTATGAGTGAACAACTTTTTCATTCGAAAAAAATTGTTAAATTCGCCCACGATTTTATATCCGTTACTGTGGCCTAACCCCTTGAAAAGATGTCACACATGGGGTTGTAAAAAATCTGTTACCAAGTTTTTTCTCACACAGCTTGCAATTTGGACAAACTAAAAGACAGACTCAGTTCATCTTTTAGCAGAACTGCGGACGTGTTGTTTTTTTGTTTTGCTAAAATATCGGTGGCTTCGGAGAAAGATCATAATCTGCAAAATATCTCTCGGTGTGCAAGTAGGAGAAACAGATAGAGAATGCGCTTCGAATCACCGTAAGGTCGAAAAATAATTAGGGGACGAGAATGTTCTTGTCACAAAAATATAAACATGAATATTCAAAGTATGATAGATTACTTGGGAACTCTGATGCTGAACTCCTGGACAGACGGACCGGCCGGAGGCTGCAATTTGAAAAAATTCGATGAACAATCATTATTTTCGTCCGATTATGAAGACGCATTGTCGAATTGCATCGTTTGGGATTAAGAGCATTCGACGAACTTCAACGATGGTTAATGATCAAATGCGAATTCTTTAAAACTTTCTTCATCCTAACCTTAATGACTGATTGCGTCGTCATTTTTCTTTCAAACTATTACGCGATATTCCGATTCGAAAACCGAATATTTTCAACCTCGTGAGTTTCCTATATTACACTTATCCTAAGATTTCTATAATTGGAATGATCGCTCTTCATTCACTTGCACCTAAGTAACATTATGCTCGACAAGTGTTGGAAGTTGTTTTATTTGAGGTTATGAACAGAGAACTTCGCAAAGAATAATACAACAGCGAAGTCTCGAACTTGTCATTGCAAATTTCGAAACCTAGGAATTTTGTCCGCGCTTCCGTTGGCAGCATTAATGGGTTTTCGAAACGTCGAATTGCGCAAGCGCGTGCGTATACCACGTGACTAAAAAAAACCAGCAGTAACAAATTTCTCGGAACGACGTATCCGAAGAATTGATCAAAGATTGACTTCATTGGATTATTCGCTTGCTTTCAATCGCGAAGCTCCTCGCGCATATTCCATCTTGTTTTTCTCTTACCGATGACCTTGGAATCCTCAATTTTATCACTCGACATCGTGCTTACACAATGCCATAAGCAGTCTTCTACCAAACTCCTCAGCGAACATGCGATTATGTGAAAAACATTTTTTCTTTCTCTTGTATATAATGTATATCTGTTTTCTTTTTAATATAATAATTAAAAGACTAAAATATACAACAAATTGCATATCGCACAAGACATATGTATATGTATATACAATATTTGACATGTAAAATAAATCGTTTTCCGCGCGCCTTTGCTTTCGTTTGAATTTTTTTCAGACTTTTTGTCTTATCGTTTTTGTCCGTGTCGCCGTGGGAGCATGGAATTTTGCGGCGACCTCAAACCACGAATGCATGTTAGACACGCTTTTTTTCTCTGAAGGGGTTGCTGCGGCGGTGGCGACGCGCGAAAGGGACAGTACGATATCGAGTACAACGTACTCGACGTTTGCAAGTCGAATGTTATGCACACGCCGTTCTCGTATTTTCTGTTTCTTCTCAGTCAAATTTCGTCTTCCCTATATCGCTACTTATGCAACTGGAAACAAACGGAGATTCGGATGAGATATATCTCGTCGCATCCTTTTTTATGTTTGCTCGCTTCTAATAAATAAATTTCAACAATCGGCGACTGCGAATATTCAACAGTTATGGAAAGCACGTCGAACCGGACGAACAGTCTTGTACTATCGCGCAGTAGTGAGAAACACGTGAAAACGTGTTCTCGGTACGTAACAATAGTACAAAAGAACGAGATAGATAGGCTTTTCTTTAGTCGATCTCGGACCATACTTAACAAAGTCCCTATGAGCATATCATACAAATAGCGTTATTTAATTATTGCTCCAAGTACAAAAATTCTTACGTTCTTCATGGTGTGAAAAATAGGTCCGATTTAGTTATCCTTTTTTTGGTCCACTCGTTCGTTCGTGTCGATTCTTCAATCCACATTCAAGAGTGCCGACGTCCGTTTCGCGAACAGTCGTGGCGAAAAAAAAAACAAGTAACAGCTCGAGTCATTCGCCGCTTTTTCCTACGTTCATTCACTACTATTCTTGTCGATCTAAGAAGCCCGTGCTCGTAATTCATTTATTCAATTTCAGCTAAGCATCTGTTATTTTTTTTTATTAGTTTTCGCGTGTATAGAAAAAAAAGAAATTGATCTACGTGCATTATTCGCTGTCCCAGACGCGCGCTCCGCCAAATATTTCTTCGGCTCGTTTCATCATGCGTAACGAAAATATTTACAACTTTTTTGCTGATCACCAGAATTACACTGTGGTTTTTCAACGCGGTGTTCAGACTTTTACTTCTTCTTCGTTCGTCTTCTTCTTCCTCTCGTTGATCTTGTCCATTATCTCGATACCGTGCCGCAACAAGCGTGTATTCTTCTCAGACGATTTACGCACTCGTGCGTAAGGGAGTTGCGTCGTTCTTCGGCATACAGGAGGCGATGCGCTTCTCGTATCTTGTATCGCATGTTTTTCTCGGACGTTCGATGAGTGATTGAGCGCGACAGAGTGATACGAGATTTTTCGGCGCTGACTCAATTATCAACCTCAGGATTCGTTTCCTTCTCACCCTCGCCGTCGCCTTCCTCGCGCGTCATTCCCTCGATGGGGGCCGGTGTCTCGTCCGAATTTGGCAATTGAGCACCGTCACCGCCGCTCACCGAATTCTCGCTGTCGACAGGCCCCGATGGTGGTCCATTCTGAGCTGCACCCTGGGGAAATCCTGTCTCGGCCGAGACCAAATGTGACGGCAAGTGAGGAGAGGCCGATTGCGATTTTCTGCTCTTCTCGCCTTTCCTCCAAAGCGTTATTTCCTGTATGAAAAATCGTTTTCATGGCATGAATTAAGGGACCATTCCGGCGTAACATTTTTTGAAAATATTTTTTTTGCATTATCCAAAAATATGAATTTTCATAAACATGCTGTTAAATTTTGATTGCGAAATTCGAATTTTTCCGGTCGCTACAGCCTTTCTTAGATAAAGGGATTCGACAAGCTGCGTAAGACCTGCCTTCTCTCGAAACGTCGTTTTTCAAAACGGTGGAAGATTTTGAATGAAAAGATTTCAAGCTATCCGTCTCAAATTTGGCCATATCATTCTTCAGACCATTCCTTAACGTCGTACGGAAACGTTTTTTTTATTTGAAAATTTCACATTTTTTTAACGAAAAAATGTCAAAGAGGGCCGAATTTGACACTTAATTTTGAAACGGTCAACGTTTTGTTAATTTTCATCGAAAAAAAAGCCTTCGTACGCCTCCACAATTTTTCATAGTGGTTAATAATGTTTTTGGTTTATTTTCTTTTGGACAATTTTTGGAGGAGTAGGACTTTTACCATCCGGAGCTTTTTTGGCATCATTTTGTAGTGACAAAAAAATTATATAAAAAAAACTAAAACATTAAAAAATATTTTTATACGCAAGTCATTTGGATAGAAAAAAAATCAGACTGATATCAAATTTTATTTTATTTTATCTTGAAAATCAGTAATTATCAAGCCAGTTACACTGGAATTGTCCCTTAATATTGGAATAGAAGAAATAATAAAAATGATAAGGGAAAAAAGTGGAAAGCATAGACGAAAGGATCAAAGAAGGATCAGAAAAGTTAAAAAAGGAAATTTCAAGGAAAGAAGAGAAAAAAATAAGAAAATAAAAAAAGGCTGTGAGGTAGTAACGGAGAAAGCAAGAAAGAAAGCAGGAGCGTGAGTGCAAAGAATGGATAATTTGGCGATAAAGGGAGAAGTTATAAATATGTTGGGTGGGAAGATACAAAAAGGGATATGCGAGTATTTTAGGGAAAAAGAGGAAGTGTGCAGAAATATGTGCAAGGAGGAAGAGGCAGGAGAAAAAGATGGAGGAGAGGATTAAACTGAGAAAAAGAGAGAAATGTTAGATAGTGAAAAGGGGAAGAGTATGCAGAGTGGAAAATAAGTTAAGGTAGATGTAAGAGAGAGAAAAAGCATTTTGTACAAAATAAATAAAAGTTGTGCAAATAAAAATCGATTTCATTGATTGGGACCTTAATATTTAGGTTATCGCGTCAAATTCAAGGTAACTGGTGGCTAATATTTGAGGCACGGATAGGGGTTCTAATGTAGAGTAGAGCTTTTCCGATATTTGCGATTGATTAACAGAAATACCTGTTGCTTGAAATATCGACGATCCTCTTCATCCATTAGCACGAGATTCAGGTAATATCTTACGCTGAATTTCTTATTTATATCGCGCATCGTGGGTGCGAGATCGTAACCCGCGAGGAAAACCCTTATGGGTATTGACTCTCCCCTGACCGGTGCCCCGTCCATAATCTCATACTTCGCGATTGTTTCGTTCTCCGTGAATGTGTGTGGACCTGCAAATATGTATTCTGAAATTATATTTCGCGTTGCTTTTTTCGATCCCGATCGTTCGGCTGAGTCACGAAAACATCATTCAAACGCAAAATAACAATCCTCCATCTTACATGCTGTACGTGCGAACAATTGACGAACACAGAAGTTAAATAATAAGAATAATCAACGTTCGAGGACAAGAATGTACAGAACGTACGATCGTGCACGTTGTGCGAAATCGAAGTTTTTTTTCAACTTCTATTGGTTTGAGTGTCGGCAGATTTGATATTCTCTTGAAAATTGAGTTCAGGACAATTTTGCCTCCGAAAGTAATAATTTATCATCGTCAAATTATTGTACATGCGGATCGTGTGAAGAAGTAGTCTAATGATTTTTCAAATTTTTCTCGACGACGTTCTATACGTCTTAGACTATTTGGAAGTAAAATCAAATTAGATGAGATCTGCAGTGAGCAACAAGCAAAATCAAATTTTCCAATTGCAGTTGAAGAATTGATATTTCATTTTTATCATCGAATTATTATTTTGTGTACTCGAATTTTGTTGTGTTCTACTGGAAATTGCGTCAATATTGACAAATTTACCCGCCGAAGATAGATTTATAAAACTTAAGCTGAGAACCGGCTTAAGGGGAGATATACACCTAGATTTAGAAGCTATGAAATTTAGAAGCTATGAACATTCCGCCGACCGTAGAAGACCTACACTATGGGCCTGGTATCGATGATTCCATGTAAGTTGACAAATTTCATGATTTATTCATTTCCAAATTTTCAAACGCGTTTTTCTCAAAACCACGTTTTTCAAATCGGTACCCAAAATTTCTAGAAAACCAATGAACCGATTGTCTTGAGGTTTTTTGTGGTTATTCTATACACCATTATCTTGTACTTGTCATAGGATTTTTTTCCGTCGCTTAGTTTTTGTTTTATAGGCAAAATAATAACTAATTTTTGGCCCAAAAATCACTATTTATGTTCAAACGTCCGCCATTTTGTCATAAATCGATATTTTCAAAATCGGCTGTGACAAGTACTAGATTATAGTATCTAATTTAATAATCTTTTTGGTTTTTTTCAGATGATTTTTGAAGAAACGCCAGTGGGTACCGTATACGCAGATTTTTTACGACGCTCCAAGGATCATACAATATCCTTGTATATTTTTGATATTTTTAAATAAAGAAAATTAAACATATTTTTGAATGTATATACTTTTAGATAATTAAAAGCCCAATCCGAAATTTCAAATAATTTTCCTTGAAAAAATTCACAAAAATGACCTTTTTTCCGGCTCCTAGGTGTATATCTCCCCATAAGCTTAAACTATCGCAATTTTCAAATTGCAGTGAAAAAAATTCGATTTTGCAAGTTTTCGAAGTAAAGAAGTATAACAGCATATCTGGACATTCCACATACTCTTGAAGCATTCATGGTGAATTTTTTTTATATCGACCTACCGGAACCCGTTGTCTCGCGCTTTATAATCGCAATCTCCATGTGTTTGATCTTTATTCTAACCAGTAGAAAATATATCTTGCCAACGATAACGTCTTTGAGGTGATATCTGACGAGAAAACGAAAGATTACAGAATCTTGTGATCGTCTCGAATAACATTTTAAATAAGAGGGAAAAAGCAACACAAAACTCACTTGCTCTTGTTGTACTCAAATTCAATGTGAAGGCAGTCTTCGATACCGACTTCCATTTTAATTGGATTATTCATGTCAGGATAAGAGCTCAGGGTGTGAACGACGAGCTCTAGTTCCTTGACGAAATCACTTAAACGACGTACAATCGTGACGCGCAAAAAGTATCGCAGCCTCACGTTCGAGCCTGTGTAACTCTCAAATGGCTTTTCAACGTTTGCGAATTCGAATGGATATACGGTGTTGTGTGTTAGCTCGCCTGGTCTTGCAAGCTCCTTCACCAAACTCGTGAACTCGTGATGATTACCACGATCGTAATAAAGCTCGATTTGACCTATGAACTCCACTTTGACGCCCTGATGCTCCAATTTGCCTGCTTTTTTTAGACTTATGTTGATCTGCAATGAAAAAAAAAAGACAAACGATTGAAGAGTCAATTGACAGTGAAGGTTTACTAGATACAGTCATATCAGAATTATTTTTACACGAAGAACATTATTGTTTATCATTTTCAATGGGATTGTGGAAAGAAAAACATCGAGCGGCTTTTGTGAAAATGCATTGACGGGCTGCATCTACCACAGTGGGTCAAAAAATTGCATTTTCCAAAAATATTTTCTATAACCCAAAATTGAATGAGCTACAGCTTCTAACGATCGCACGTAGAGTATTCAGCTAATTAAGGGGCCAAATTTTTTTTTTCTTTGTTATATATATTACAAATCGTTGGTTTTTTATATATATTACAAATCGTCCCAGTTGGATAACGAGAAAGGGTCGTCCACTGTTCGGTGTCTGTTCAACATTTTGCCGTAGCTGTTTTCTTTATCTGGGGCAAATTTAAGGAATTCTAGTTTTCATCACTTAATTAGCAGAAATGTTCCCATGTGAGTCCGCCGGGCGATAGGAGTGCTGCGGTAGCAGCACTATACTTCAAACTTTAAGCACGTTTTTCTCGAAACACTATTTTCAAAGGCAGTGGAAATGATATCTAGTGAACCCCTTCATGAATTGTTTCCAAATTTACAGGAGATACAATGAGAAACATTCAAAGGTCGTTGATCATCTCACTTTTTCTAAATAGATTTTCATTTCTTAATAGTTGCGTAAAAATGACGACTTTTTTCATAAATTTTGTATGTTCGAGTTCCGATTCATCGCCATGTTGTCAAAAAAATGGTTTTAAAAAAAAACGGTCGTCAACGACTCGTATTTATTGTTAACTTGAATAACCCGTTTGGTTTTTAGATTACAGATGGACCAATTAAGCTGGAGTGTCCACTGCCAAATGTTGCGGAACAATTGAATCTGCCGGCAGCCATGTTTTTTATGTTTTTCTGTATTTTGAGGTTCATTTTTTTAAGGCTCTCAATACACGTACTTTTGTGTTTCTTTTTCGCCAAACGTTTCCTAGAAAAAAATTCGGAATTTGGTCACTTTTTTCAGGCTTCCAGATTAAGCCGCTTGAGGCCTTAGGCCACAGTAACAGGTTTAAAATCATGTGCGAATTTAAGAATTTTTTTCGTATGAAAAAGTGATTCACTCATAAAATTAATTACACATCTATTTAGTATGAATATCAAGCTGTTAGAAAACATATATATATTTTTTTCGATGTACAAAATGGCCGACTACTAATATTGTCTTTTGTTATCTTTTTTTTAGTCGCTCCACGGCGTGACGTTTAGCATCCACAATCTTTTACCTAGAACAAAAAACAAAAATTCTCGTCAACCTACATTAGAATACCTAGAGAAGTACGTACGGAATTTGAAAAATATTGTTTCATTCAAAAGTTGTAGGTATTTGAACTGAAGAAATTAATTTTCAGTGAAAAATTTCGTTATAACTGCTCATAAACTGCTCATAAAATGAAATGTTTTCGATTTATCAGAAATTCCATACGTACTTCTCTGCAAAATGCAATTAGGAACGTAACTTTTGAATTTGAAGTGAATCGAGTGAAAATTGTTGAAGTTATTTGTCACGCCAATTGGAAAAAAGCTGTTTTGAGAAGTTTCGAGTAGTCGGGCATTTTGTACATAAAAAAAAAAAAATTCTAACAGCTTGATATTCATACTAAAGAGAGGTGTAATTAATTTTATGAGTGAATCACACTCATAGGAAGAAGAATTGTTAAATTCGCACATGATTTTATACCCGTTACTGTGGCCTAAGGCCTAAACCGAACTGGTAGAACTGCGGCAGGTCATGCTTTCAGTATGAGAAACTATTGTAGATCCACTATAAAACAGCTGAGATTCATCGAAAACCATTTCCCATCTATGACAACCTCTCCTTGTTCATTTAATCAATTTGTGAGGACATAAATAAAAGTAACTCGCAATAAGTTCGTCCGTAAAAACCCTTTTGCCTAATAATCCCTAAGTTGGTTAGCATCTTGGAAAAGCAGAAAGTGTTGTTCCATCTTTCCTAGCGATTGTAAAAATGATTCTTTTCTGCTTCTACAGTATCAGCAATGTCGAAGGAAATGGAGAAACGGAATTAAAGCGATTCAACGCGCACTCAACAATCCACCGATACAGCTGTCACTTTTTCGCACCTTTCCAGAGACTGTTTCGCCGTCGTAATAGAGCGGATGAGGCTCTTTTTTGCCATCCTCAGACTTGATGTCAGCCATCTTTCTGGTGGTAGCTCCATCGAGGACAATCTCCAGCCCGGCAGACTGGCCGAATCCAAAGAAACTCTGGAAAATTGGAGACAGGTGTAAGGCGGAGTAGAGCGAACGGACAAAATCGTTTGGTAGTGTCAATGTGACACGATCGAACGTGAGGGTGGTGCTGACCATTTTTCCGGTATAAAAATGCGACTGGGCAGTTGCCGTGTACGATAATACTTCAGAACGGCAAATTTTCAATGTTCCTCTTCGTAATAACTAAAACGTGCGAAAAATGGACCAAGGCATCGCGATTCTCCAGATGATCGATCGATTTGGCCGATTCGTGAGTTTGGTTAATTCAGATTTTTCGGCCACGTCCTTCCTCTCACTCGCTCTCTTTTCCTCCCACTTCACGATCCCTAACGCATACACACTTTGCGTTTTCTCGCACGTTTGTACGAGCTAGGGCTTGACTGACCGCTGATGATTCCTCCCCCAGAAAAAGTCACAAGTTGCCAATATGGCGGTTCCTCCCTCTCCTGTCGCCCTGGCAAGCTATTGCCATTCACTGTCAGATGCGAGTTCCTTCTCGCTCCGCTTCTTATCATGCACGTTCTTATCTCAGTATTGTCACTCAGTTCGCAGCTTGAATTGTCGCCGAAATAGAAAAAGTCCAGTTTTTTCGGGATAAAGGGTCAATCGCCGAAGATCCCGAACACAAACGTTCGGCACGGCACCCGGAAAAGGCAACGAAAACGAATTTCGAGTTTTACTTTTTTTTCTTCTTTTCTTTCAATTAACCTCGCAACCGTAGCCAGTGTACACTTATAAATACGTTTGTGTGCGTGCGTGTCGGAGGGGCCGTTTCTCGTTCGATCTGAAATTGTTCTCGATAGTCGAGTACAATTTCCTCCCGACGGAATCAGAATTGTTCGACTTTGGGGACTTTGAGAGGGAAATGTTGATAACCTGAGCCTAGAGACTTTTTGACTTGGGGTATGAATACTTTACCGCCTTTACCCAATGGATATAAATCCGTGAAATTGTATAACCTCAAAGTTGCATTCAGTCGTATATCGTAAAAACTGCTGATATCGGATATTCTCATAACTTTGCTAATTATTAAGAGATCAGAATCAGCGGTAGATGTTCTGTGTGGAGTATCCACAAACAGGAATGATTGAGCATCATGTGGTACTTAGCGCAGTAATCTCTGCTTAGCGAATCGTTCATGGAGTATGCATGAAACCCCTGCGCACAGGTCTGGAAACTCCGGCGTTTTATAGTGGTGGGGATAGGTCACGGTCTTACAGGTCTTGCAACGAAGCTAAATTTTCGTAGTGGGGGTAGGCACGCTTATCGGCTTCACTTTTCGATTCACTAGACGCCGCTACGCGTCGCTACTGGCAAGGGGAAGTAGTTTCCCCTTACCTCTTACCGGCGAATGGCCCAACGTGTTTACGTCACGGCCTTACATACATGTAAGACCGTGGTTACGTATGTTTTTGTGGCGCGATTGTCGAAATAACCTTTATTTGCGACCGAATACCAGAAGGTTCTACGCGATTTACCGCTATACTTTTTTTTATCGTGTTTTTACGCATAAGTGTGAATTTTTTTTGGTAGTGAGCGAAAAAATGCGAAATGGCTAAGGGTTGTGCGGTTCGCAATTGTAAAACGGGGTACAAAAATTGTAAGCAGAAATGCTCCGTGTTTCGCGTGCCCAGAAACGTCGAACGATACAAAAAATGGCTCGATGCTATTCCGGGACTGAAAGAGTCTCAGTACGTGTGCGAAAAAATTTCGAAGAACGAGACATTGGAGAAAAAAGGATGTAAATGGTCGTAATATGTGCTGGTATGAATTAATGTATTCAAAAAGTTTTCAGTTTTTTTTAGATGAAAGTAGACATCTTTTTTTTAATCAACACATTTTTTATTAGTTCCGTATATTATGCAGTTTACACGACAGTACGGTAAATTAAGGTAGGGCAAACGGCGCATGCGTTGCGTTCAGGCGGGAAACGGACAGAAGAGCTATTTCTCTCTTCGTCGCACCACTACTTCCCCTTATCGTCACGCACCAAGCGGCAGAAATCTGAATAAAAAACAGAACCGCTAAGGGTGCCTGCCCCCACTACCGCCGTTGTCAGACCTGTATGTAAGACCGTGGGATAGGTCACGGCAAATATACGGATTATAATTTTTCGTATGACCTAATTTACGACCATTTACATCCTTTTTTCTCCAATATTGCACAATACATCGTTCTTCGCAATGTTTTTCACACACGCACTGAGACTCACTCCTGGAATAGCATCGAGCCATTTTTTGTATCGTTCGACGTTTCTGGGCACTCGAAACACGGAGCATTTTTGCTTAAAACTTTTGTATCCCGCTGTACAATTGCGAACCGCGCAATCCTTAACCATTGGGTGGGGGGGGGGGGGGCGGTGACTCTCGTATTAACGCTGTCTTTAGTGTCGCTGGTATCGGGGGATGTTGTTTTAATAGTGAGAACATAACCTGTGTATTTTCTGATTCCGCGTATATGGTTACCACATATGGTGGTCAGTCGAGTGCAATAAACATGTTAGCGACTCATAATTTTACTTTTCCATGCGAAGAACATGGCTCGAATATTTTATCATATGCGGTTGTTTACTATATTAGGTTTCGCATTCGGCAAACTGTGCTGCAGGAGAATATAAAATTAGAAAAAAATGTCTAAATTGACAAACTAATAAAATGTTAGTTATTTCGCTACATTGTACGTTTTGTCTGCGATCCCTCATTCCGCCATCATCTTCAATTTTAAGGGATACATAATTGTTTTTCAAGGATTTATCTACGCGAAGTTAGCGAAAATAGCAGTCGATGTATACGTGTACATAGAAATATTTGCGAGCAGTAATCTCATTTATGCGTGCCATTCACAATTTATTCAAATTTGCATTCTTTTCCATGCAGATATAGTTGCCGAAAAAGAAAACAAATTTTAATAATTGTGAATGTCACGCATATTTGAGGTTACTGCTCGCAAGTATTTCTATGCGTACACGAATACATCGACTGCTATTTTTGAACGGATGATAAAACACTTTTCAACCAGGCATCAACCCATTCAGCTAGAATGTATTTTATACATGAAAGGACAAAATTAATTTATTCTTATTAAACTCGCTTGGAATCCAATGGTAGGGTTGATGGACTATTCGCCAATTAATCACTGGTTAGATTTTTCTGATTTATATTCCTCAGTTTATGAGTTTATGTATTTCCATTTTCATAGGAATATCATTCGTTTTTCAATAACTTGTGGAACATTTAGATTAGTTAGGCTACACCGAAAATGCGTGGCTATTGTCATCCTTGTCGCGCAGAATATCCCTCGATTATAGCGACTCTGGTGGACGGTTTCGGCAAGGGAACCGTCCCCCACCACTAGAATTGGCCTTTAAAGACCGTGTTTTCGAACACAACACTGGAAACGAATTTTCAGCTATCTCTGTCACTCTCATTGTAGCCCGGTTAGTATTCCACTAGATGTTGATACTCTCATTGGTTCGTTTGAACTTCGAATGGCTCCGCGTCCCACCAATCACGACACTCTCGCAAGAAAACGCTCCGGCATTCGGCATCTTGTTTCGGGGCAGAGCAGTCAACAGTTGTTTGAAATAGCTTCAACTGAAATTACAGTCCACGTCTTTCGTGATTATCTTCCCATTATAACCCGAAAATGTATATATAGTTTTGTCGTTAACCTTTTATTGTTATCCTATTCTAAATTCATCTATATAATGAATTCGTGGACCCGAGTAATTATCGAGTGGGCAAATTGTTTGGGCATCGTCGACTCGAGCATCGAGAGTATACAAGATCTAAAGGACGGAGCTTTTTACGAAAAACTTGTGTTACAATTGTGAGTTAATAAAATGGATGAGATAGCTCCAAACGTTTGCCAGGTGTCCTTTTCAATTGATCGTCCAACTTTTTTCAGATGTCGAGGAAACGAAGAAAATCTCATCGATACAACAATAACTCAAGACGAACAAGAGCTGGTCTCGAAATTCATTCAAGGTAATTGGATATATTTATCAAATTATGTCTCACTATCGTGTTTGCGGCTTAACTATTGTTATTTATATTACAAATGCATACGGAAGCTGTCGGTAAGCAATTTTAAAAAATCCTCGTTTCACGTGAATCGCTTCACTTCACTTGCAATGCTTCCTCTACGAACGAGTACATTTTTCGTTGCTGGTTGCTTCGCATTACAGAAGCTTTGGGAGATAAGTAAAATACCGTAAACTTATATCGTAGGACTTAATATATTCCTTTTAGATACCTGAATATCCAACAATTGACTGATTTTCGTATATGCTCAAGTAAAAATACATCTCAGTATACTAGTGAAATTTCAAGTCAAGTTACCAAACATCGAACAAAAAATTACAGCTAAAAATCATCTGTATTATGGAGATAACACGCTTGCTACATTTCTATCCAATAATTTATACAATAAACAACTCTAGATGCCTAAAATAAACTGCACACGCGTATAAAAGAATCTAAAGATTCCGTAACGACAATAAAAGCAGCGGGTCACTGAATGTTTAACGAAAATATTGTTGACGAAACTTAGAAAAATGTGACTAACAGAAGAATTTTCGTAGCCGTGACTTTTCAGAGAAAATCTAAAAGTGTCTAAATCTACTAAATTGTAAATATACTACTCATATCATCAGTATTTCTAATACCACTTGCATTGACGAAAATGTTCTGTTTCCACTGCAGCGGAATATCCAGATTTCGGAAGCATCGATTGCACACTCGAAATTCCGGAGGAATTGTACACAGCGTCGTTGCTGCTCGTACAATGTTCGCAGCAGCCAATGTTTCATCGCCCTATGTGCGTAGCTCTGAAGCACGAAACACAAATACAAATCAAGCGATTTTTAGAAATGGTCCTACCCGCTGGCAAAAGCCTGACGAAGGAGTCCGTGGGGGCCGCGATCGTGGAGCTGGAAGATACGATTTCGAGCGACGCTTCTCTAACTCCTATAGTTCGTCCGCTCAGAGAATTTTTCAATTCGCCTGCCGTAAAATCGGCTCGCAGCCAGAGATTCATGAACGACAGAAATCGTGAACTCCTGTGGCTCAGAGCCCAATTGGAGACGGAGCAATTCGAGAAGGCCGATCTTGTAGAGGATTTGAAGAACCTCAACGATAAAGTGGACTATTTGCAGAAAAAACTCGATGACAAAACAAGGGAATTGCGAGAACTTCGATTGGATCGGTTGAAGCCACCGACGCCGCAGTCTTGTCGCAAAGCCAAAAGACCCAGCGACAACGAGGAACGCTACAGACGAGACGCCGAGAGCCTGGAGATAGAAAATTGTCAGCTAAAATCGGAAATTGAGAAATTACGCGACGAAAGAGACGAGGTCGCTCATCGTTTAACGTCAAGCGAAAAATTTAATTTGGCAATCCAAGAAAAGTACGAGACGTCGGAAAAGACCGTTGAGTGCCTGGCGAATCAATTGGAAACGCAGAACAAAGAAATTCTCGATTTACGGATAAATAGCGAACAATTGCGGGAGCAAATACGACAGATGCAGAGATTATCGCTCGGCGAGCAGAGTTTCGATATGGAACCGATATGCGACGAGGCTCTAAGCTCGATCGTCGATATTCAACTTCAAGAAGCACGCGAAGAAGCCTCTCAGTTGAAAAATGAGTTAGCCGAGCTGAAACTTCAGCTCGAGGAATCTCAGCGTAATTGCGAAGCATTGCGTGGTCTAGAAGTGACTCTGCGCGACAGAACGTTGGAGCTCGATACTATCCGATCGTCTTTTCGTGCCGTTGAAGAGCAACTTTCGTCCAGCGATGCAAGAGCGATGGATCTCGTGCTCGAAAAGTCACGGTTAACGGAAAAATTGACGCAACTTGGCGCTTGTTTGCGGGAAAAGGACGAACTGTTGGCTCTCACGGAACAGCGCAAAAGTAAGTTGGAATCCGATCTCGAGATTGTTAATTCCAGAGTTCACGATTTACAATCTTCACTCGCGAACGAAGAATCTCGAACTCTCGAATTAAAATCAACCGTTGAGATCGCCAAAAGAGAAACGGAAGATCTGCGAAAGATATTGTCAGCTACGAAAGAACACCTGTTTCTCGTCGAAGGGGAAAAAGAGAAGCTTGCGTCAATGTTGGACGAGACAACCCTAAAACTTCGAGATTCCATTATTTCGTTGACCAACGAGCAAACCTTGACGAAGAACCTTGAAGTCACGGTGGCGACTCTTAAAGCGAAATCCGAAGAATTGGAAAGAAGACTGAGTTTGAGCGAGGAACAAAATGTATTTGTTAACGAGAACAAAAAACTTGTGGAATCCAAATACGAATCGATGGTGAAGAAATTCGAGACAACGGAATGTTGCTTGAATGATGAACGAGCTCTGGTCGAGGATCTAAAGTCGACGCTAGTCAAGGCGAATGAAGACAACGAGGCTATGAAAACGTTGATCAAATCGAAAGAGGAACTTTTGAACAACGAAAAAACGAAAGTCGCCGAATTGCAAGAGACAGTTCGGCGTAGCAGAAGCGACCACGAAAGTACGCAAGTTATGCTCGATGAGGTGAAAATTACTTTGCAAACTGAGAAAGAAGAATCCGACAGGTTGAGACAGATCGTGTCGGATCTGAAGAAAAATTCGCAAGGACTCGAATCTCTGTTGCGATCGAAGGAGGAACATTTGGAGGAATGCGCAAAACGGGAAATGTCGTTAGAAAAAGAGCTAGAATCTTGCCAATTGAAATCGAACGATTTGAAAGAATTGTTGTTTACCGAGACCGCCCGATCCGGCGAGCTTGAATCTCAACTGCTCCGTGCGACGATAAGTTGCGAGGAACTTGAGGAAAAGTTAGTCTCGAAAGATCATGTGCTGACTGAGACGGAAATCAGCAGGAAAAACTTGGAAGCGATGTTGAATGATGCAAACAAGAGGATAATCGAAATCGGGTCGAACTTGGAAAACTTGAACATGGAGCTTGTCAAGGTCGAGGACGAAAAGAGAAAGAGCACTTTGGCTAACGAAAAACTCGAGGAATACGCGAGAGCTGCTGATGAAAAAATCGTCAGCGTGGAGATGAAAATTTTCAGTTACGAAAAACGGATCAAAGATCTCAATGAATCGATAGCCGCAAAGACTGAAAACTTCGAGAAAATTCAGCGTGAATTGCGTCAAAAAAACACTTTATTGGATTCTTTGAGCCAGCGGCTCATCGAGGCGGAAAAACGTGAAACGACGACGGCCGATTGTCTCAGAGAGAGCGAGAAAAAAGTTTCCCAGTTGTGCGAGCTTCGCGAAGAAATGACGAATCAAATAAAACAGGCGATAGAAACATCCGAAACTTTACGTCGCGAAAATGGAGCCCTCGAAGGAAAAGTATCCGACTACGTTCTTTCGACGAATAATCTCGAACGGCAAATCATCGAACACAAGAACGAACTGGATGAAACTCGAAAAAATCTGCAGCGAGAAATCTCCCTTAGGGAAGAACTTGCACAGAAATTCGAACGCTCGAGTAGGACGAACAAGGAATTGGAAGAAAAATTGAGACTGAAGGAAAACGACTATACAATCGCGTTGAACGAGCGAGAAAGTCTTGACGAAAAATTGACCTCGTGCGTTAGCGAGATATCGGTTATGAGACAAACAATCGAATCGTTAAAACGAGAAATTGAGAGTTCCCACGAGACTATCAAAGAAGAATCATCAAGGAGCAAAAAATTGGAGGAACAACTGCAAGATTTGCGTACGACGAGTGAAGAGCTCGCCGCGGAGCTCAGCCTGAAGAAAAACGAATTAACAAATCATCAGCGCGAAAGGGACTCTACGAAGCTCGAACTGGCCTCGTACGTTAGCGAGACATCGACTTTGAAAGAACGGGTGGAAAGCATGCACCAGGAACTCAAGGAATATGAAGAAAATCTCGCGAAAGTCGTCTCCAGCAATGAAGAACTGATGGAAAAGATCAAAGATTTGCGTAGCACGAATAGTGGCCTCGAAGAAAAATTGACAACGGAGACGAATCAATTGTCATCTGCTTTGAGTGAAAGAGATAATCTCAAGAAAGAATTAGACTCGCGCGTGACTGAGATTTCCATTGTAAAGCAACGCGTCGAAACGTTGGAACAGGAACTCGCGAAGTCTCACGAGCTTTTACAGAAAGAATCCTGCGTGAGCGACGAATTGAGAAAGAGGTTGGAGGTCTTGCACGCGAAAAATAAGGAAATCGAAGAAAAATTAGCTCAAGAGAAAGATCAGTTGACAATCGTCTTGACTGAGAAAGATAATCTTGAGAAAGAAGTAGCCTCCTATGCGAGTAAAACGTCGAACATGAGACTGCAGCTCGATAACGTGGAAAAGGAGATGAAGGAATGTGCCTTGAATCTCCAGAAGCAAATTGATGCAAATTCAGCCGTGACTAAGCGAGAACTAGAGTCGAATGAAATGTTGATGCAAGAGCGTGACCGAGTAAAAGGTCTCGAAAGCGAGATAAGACGCTTGGAGAAAGAATTGTCATCATTCGTCCGTTCGAACACGGACATGACCGAAAAAATCTGCGCTTTGAGCAAGGAACTTGAGAATGCTCGTAAGCACAACGAAAATCTGCAGGAAACGAGCGAGAAAGAGGGTGTCGAGTTGCGCCAACAAATCGCTCAAATCACCGCGCAATCGCAGGGGCACAACGAAGAGATAAGATCTCTGGAAAACGCGTTGGAAGCTATGAAATTTGAGAAAGAGCGGTTAACGGAAAAAGTGGCAGTGACGAGCAATACGGTCGCTACGTTGGAGAAGCGTTTACTCGTTGCGGAAAACGCCCGCGAGGAAGTTAAACTCGAGGATAAATTGAAGGAGGAAGCTCTGGGTGTCGTCCGAGCTAAGCTGGAACAGCTTGGCAAAGAGAAAATAGAAACTGAGCTGAGATTGCAGGAAGTGATAGTAAATCTTCAAGAGGTTCGAACGAGTCAGGATCAAGTGATGGAGGCTCAGGTACAAGCTCTCGAGGAAAAATCGCGTCAGCTTGTAAATGTCGAGAGAGATTTGGACCAGACAAAGCTCTCGCTGGCAGAAAAAACGAGCGAGCTTGAGAGCGGACAATTGAGGTTAAAAGACGTTTCCACGGAGTTGGAAAAGTTGCGCGAAAAAAGCTCGAAGGACTCATCGTTAGTGGAAGAATTGCAAGTATCGTTGGAGTCGGAGCGTTCGAAAGTCCGCGAAACGAGGGAAACTTGCGAGTCCTTGGAAAAAGCGATGGCGGAAATTGAAGGAATATCGAGAGTCTTGAAGGTAGAATTGAGTTCCCTGTGGGACTCTGTGAGAGACGCGTGTCCCGAATTAGCCCGTCCGAAAAAGGAAATCGACACGAAGGAGAACGCGGAGAAAGTCGTGGCCTCTTTCGTCGAGGATGCAAAGACCATAAAAAAAGCTGTATCGATACTCAGCGAGGCGAACGAAGCTCTCAAGGAACATCTCGACAGTGAGAAAGAAACGACGAAAAAAGTTTCTCAGGAAGCGACAAAACGGAATCTCGAGCTTGACGAACGTTTGAGCAGCATGAAAAGTGAGCTTGAGAAACGCGACCGATATCTGTCTCTCTCGGCAAACCGGAAACGAAATTTACAAGGATTATTGTCGCGAGCCGTTTCCGAGAGGGACAAAATCGACAACGAACTCGGCCCCTCGATGGCGAGATGGAAATTGCTCGAGGTCGAAGCTCAGAGCTTTCTAACGACCATAAGTTCCGATTCCAAGGAGTTCGAACAATTGCGAAGCAAATATAACACACTCAAGGATTTACTGTCCAGTTTTAACGAGCGTCGTATGCTCAACTCGAAAAATTTGGTGAACGCTCTGTGCCGAATATTTCTCTGGTCGGAGACGACGCTCCAAGAGGCTTACAACGATCCGTTGCACGAAAGCAACGACGAATTTTCACCAGAAACGGTCTTGTCCGAGGAAATTGAACGGGACGAGGCTATAAGAAAGGATCTCACTGAGGTAGCCGAGAAAATAAACGAATTCTCGGATTTTGTAACGACGTGCGGGGAAAAATTGAAAGCCGGTACTCTAAGAGCCTCGTCGAGCAACGTCGATAAGCTTCAAACACAGTTGGACAGGATTTCCAAGGAACGAAAGGAGTTTAAGGATAAACTCGATGCCGCGCGCGTACGCAACGCAAAGATGGAGAAACATATGGACGAACTGAGGAACACAAATAAGAAACTCAAGATGGATTTATCCGAGGCAATGACGGGCGAGGAAAGAGCAGAACTTGAGAGGCTTCGTGCATTGGTCGAAAAGTTGGAGGAAGAGAAGTCGGAATTGTCGACAAGAATGAACGACAAGGGCGACGTGAATGCCCGCTTGGAAACGCTTCACAACGAATATGAACAGAAACTTGATAAGATTAAGCAAAAAATGGTAATTTGCACAGTTTTTATTTGAATATTTAGGAATTTTAAGCTCGTGGTGGTTCTCAAACTGTGATGATAGATGCAAGATCTCTCAAGGGATCATCACAGTGTACAGATCGAAAAAAGCTGATTTTCGCGATTTTCTTTTTTCGGTGGTTAAAATACGCTTATCAGTCTGATTTTTTATGTCAAATCAAAGTACTTATGAAGAATAGAAAATATTTTTTTATACGGTCATTTTTATATCTTTTACATTTTTTTAACGGTTGAAAATGTCTTCGAAAAAAAGGAGTCCGCACGGTGTACGCGGTTGTGGGCGTAAATATTATCTGAAACGAAATTTGTAGAAAGATTATTCATCAGTATGAAAGCCGCTCTCTGGCTATGGAGATTTTTATGATTAAATTTTTTTAACTAAATTTAAAAATTGTTTACATAAAAAATCCGAGGAAGGCTGTTAGCAACCAGAATAATTCGAATTTCGCCCCAGAAATTGAACAGCATATTTATAACCGTTTATACTATCGGATAATGCAAAAAAATCGATTTTTTTGTTGAAATTTTACACTGTGATCCTTTAAATTTAGAAGACCGCATTCCCAAAGTTTATCCAATACTATTCTCGTCTTTCACACAGTTCTATTACAACACCCTTCACGTATCCGATAAATTCGAGATACTAGAAATATTCCTTCGGTTCTGTCATACGCCGTGTCTTCCAATTATTCCTCTCTTCTCGCGTGATCTTTATTATCATTATTTCTGTGAATTTTTGTGAATTTTTTCAAGGATAATTATTTGAAATTTCGGATTGGGGTTTTAATTATCTAAAAGTATATACATTCAAAAATGTTTAATTTTCTTTATTTAAAAATATCAAAAATATACAAGGATATTGTATGATCCTTGGAGCGTCGTAAAAAATCTGCGTATACGGTACCCACTGGCGTTTCTTCAAAAATCATCTGAAAAAAAAAACCAAAAAGATTATTAAATTAGATACTATAATCTAGTACTTGTCATAGCCGATTTTGAAAATATCGATTTATGACAAAATGGCGAACGTTTGAACATAAATAGTGATTTTTGGGCTAAAAATTAGTTATTATTTTGTCTATAAAACAAAAACTAAGTAACGGAAAAAAATCCTATGACAAGTACTAGATAATGGTGTATAGAATAACCACAAAAAACCTCAAGGCAATCGGTTCATTGGTTTTCGAGAAATTTTGGGTATCGATTTGAAAAAAGTGGTTTTGAGAAAAACGCGTTTGAAAATTTGGGAATGAGAAAATCATGAAATTTGTCAACTTACATGGAATCATCGATACCAGGCCCATAATGTAGGTCTTCTACGGTCGACGGAATGTAGGTGTAAATGTAGGTGTGAATGTAGATGAATCTAGGTGTATATCTCCCCTTAAGGGAAGTTTCTACTTTGTTGGGCAAAAAATTATTCGGTTTTTCACCAATTTTTTATGTGAAAAATATTGAATATAGAATGTTAAAATTTGGTATGTTTACTGAGCGGTTTTTATTGAATATGATAATATTTTTTAAAGTTTGACAATACATGGTACTGGGAGTGCGAGGAGCCACGTAGGCGGGCGAGCCGGCGATGATATTCTTCGCTTGCGAAAGTCCTAAGTCCTGAACAGGTGATCTGAAGCAAAAAATCAAACATATTTTACTTCGTACAATATTGTGCATAAATCGAACTAGAATCAAGAAGAAAAATTGAAAAATAAAAAAATAGTGAGCGTTCAAAGGGGAAGTTTAGTTTTTTACCAACGTTTTTTGCAGTTTTTTGTTCACAAAATAAAAACGTTTGCATATTTTTGGATAATTCTAGTTCAACTAATAAAAACGTTTGTTGTACACATGTCTGCCAAATTTCATAACGATTGCTCATCTAGGGCGTGTAGGAGTACTTCCGCAAGCGAAGAATATTATCGCCGGCCCACCTACATTCGTGGCTCCTCCCACTCCCGGTACCATGTTTTGTCAAACTTTGAAAAATATTATCATGTTCAATAAAGACCGCTTAGTAAACATACCAAATTTTAACATTCTACATTTAATATTTGTCACATAAAAAATTGGTGAAAAATCGATCATTTTTTGGCCCAACAAAGTAGAAACCTCCCTGAAAACTATTGCCGAACTACACTGCGACCTCTACTATCGGCACAGCGGTGAGATCAGCTACGCATCACACTTGCAAAAATGGAAGTTGCGCACCATCCACTCAAGCCGACTCTGCGCAAGTGGAGTAGCTGATTGCAGTACCCGTCAAAGCCCTCTCTTTTTATCTAACATGCTTTGAGCCTTACGATAGGGCCTGGCGCTTCTCCCACCATGCGCTACACTGATCGATATTCGGCGCATAGTGGGGGATTGTTGCATCTGTGGAGGTTCCGATAATAGAGGTCGCAGTGTATGTCGCTTTTGTGACTTGTTCATTTGCTTCTTTATTCTAATATTAATATCCCAAACTTGGACGAGTGATTTAGCTTGAGGATGCGGTTCGCGAACTACGACTTTGCACGAATTAATTGACAGAATATAAATGATAAAATTTCTAATTAAGGTATTCCTTTCGCGGAGGGCCGTATTTTGTGGGGGCATAAAAACAATTTATCCTCTGGTAAATTACAGTGGCACTTAATGAAAATTAGTCACATTCAATTATTATACCCAAAAATATATTGGAATAAAAAATTTCGCGCAAATTTAGTAGATTTAGACAATTTTACGTTTTCTCTGAAAAGTCGCGGCTACGAAAATTCTTTTGCTTTTTTCACATTTTTCTAAGTTTTATCATTAATATTTTCTTAAAACATTGGGTGATCCCCTGTTTTTATTGTCGTTACGGAATCTTTAGAATTTTTTCCACGCATTGAGCAGTTTATATCAGGCATCTAGAGTTACTTAGCGTATAAATTATTAGATAGAAATGTGACTAGCGTGTCTTCTCCATTGTACCGAGTGCCGTACAAATGAGACAATTTTTAGAGTCTTAAGTTTTCGTTAAAATTTTGGTACCTTGGCGTGAAATTTTACGAGTATACTGGCATGTATTTTCACTTGATTATAGACGAAAATCTGTTCACTGTTGAATATTCGGGTTCGTGAAAGGAATACCTTGAGGAATCATCACAGTGTGACCGTCCGAAACATAGCCGATTCTCGCAATTTTTTTTAGGTGAATAGGACAAGCTAATCGGTATAATTTTTTTTTACAAATTGAAGCACCGATAAAGAATACAAAGTAATTTTTTTTTTTCAATTTCTTCAATTATTGTTCAACATTGTTGTTATTTGCGGAAAATTGCGTGGAAAAAAATGGCGTTCCATGGTGGCCAGGAAATTTTATCTGAAACAAAGATTTCAAAATGATTATTAATCTGTAGGACAGCCGCTATGTTCCTATGGAGGTTTTTTTTAGTGAAATTTGGAAAACTGGCGGCGGTTTGAACAAAAAGTATCAAATTTAGTCTTTTTTCCAAAAGTTTTTTGTAAAAAAAATAGGAAGATGAAAAAAAAGCTTCCATAGCAACATAAAGAATGACGCAAAGAATGGTCTGTTAAAATTTCACACTACCATTTTGAAAAACACCATTCCGAGAAAAATGCGTTTAAAGTTCTAAGAAAGGCTGTAGCGACCGAAATAATTCGAATTTCGATCTAAAAAGTGGACGGAACGTTGATAACCGTATATACTATCGGATAATGCAAAAAATCGATTTTTTTTTATTTTACACTGATGATTCTTTAAATATCTGCACATTAAATGTATAATCACTTTGCACTTCTATGGCATCCACAAAATATAAACAAATAACAATAATGCAGAGGCAATCGGGTAATAAATTTCCAGTTAGATGACTATAATCACCAGGGCTGTAAACGTTATGACAACACTATATTGGTATACGGAAAAAGATCTGGAATGTTAAGAAGTTTGGACCACCATCTTGAACAAACGGTTGTATTTCAACTTATCTTAAGATCAATATTATCAAAACGCCACACCTTAACGTACACGTTCATTCGCTCCTTCAAATGTAGTCTCATGTTCCCATTGCTAATGCTTCGACGCTTCGGTTTCGCAGAAAATAGCCTACAACGAGCAAATAGCAAAGCTCAATCAGGAACAAGAAAAAGTGTTGAAAGAAAAAATGGAGTCGTTGCGACATCAAACGGAACAGCAGTGTCGAAAATACACGGAGGATATAGCCAAGTACAAGGCCCACATAAGCGATCTGAGCTCCCGTTACTGGGACGTCGGGGAGAAGTTACTGGCCGAGACGCAAGAGAAGCAGGCCGCACTCCAACAACTGCAACGTTTGAAAGGGCAGCAACAGCAACAAGAAGCGGTCGCTGAGATCAACGAACAAATAACGCAGAGTCGTCAAAAGAGTTCGAGGTAATTGTTTTTTTTTTCGGGCTGACCCAAATTCTCGGAAAAAAAAGAGAATTCTTTTAAGACTGTAAACCCCGTGACTTTGCAGTTTGGACAGGCGAGAATTTTCGAGCGACCGAGCGACGAGAGATTCAACTGCTCGTGCGGGATATCGCGCGGTTGAAGTTATCGAGGAAGAAACTACGACTTTCTCGACGAGAAGACACAGCGTCAAGAGTATCCAGGCAATGGGGAATGCATTCAACGTCGAGGATGAAGGCGAAGTTTTCGACAGTGTTTATCTAGGTTCGTCGGGATTGCTTTACTGCTTGAAGACCATATAATTGTCATCACATGGGATTTTTAAAGGGCTACATCTACCTAGAGGCCCGAAAAATAGCCAAATTCCATTTTTTTTAACACAATGGTACTTTTTAAACATAAATATTGAAGGCCTTTAAAATAATCACCAAAAAGTACAGAAAAACAACAAAAACATGGCCGCCGTCACATAATGAAGTTTTTTTCGCGACGTTCGGCGGTGGACACCCCAGCTCGAACGGTCCTTTTGAAATCTAAAAACCAAATGGGTTATTCAAGTTAAGGCGTTACCCCCACTTGTAGCGCAAAAAAAGGCCTTTTTCATGAATTTTTTTAAAGAAAACTACAAAACTTTTTTAATCGATCAATATACCATCTTAAAGAACATCTTGAAGAACTTTCAGTAATTTTTTTATTGAAAAATATTACATTGTTTAGTGGCAAATGGCCGTCAATGAAAAAATGTTTTTATATACACGGTTTGCGGTGACCACCATTGCGGCGAAGTGGATCATCTGAAAAAAAATGCGGTTGGATTTAGTCAAATATAAGTATAAACTAGTCTTTAATCGTAGGATTTTAAAAAATATTCATTTTTCACAAAATGGCGGACAGTCAAAGTTAATGGTTCAATTTTAACGAAAAAAAAAACGGCCGTTTTTTGGCTATAAAACGGCCATTTTTTTTAGAAAAAAAAAATCGAACGATTAAAGACTACATTTTTATGTATTAAATAAGCCTGCAAAATTTCAAAAAGATCGGTTCATTAGTGTTCGAGTAATCTTGGTCACCGACTTCAGAAATGCCATTTTGAGAAAAACGCGTTTAAAGTTTCAATTTCAGTTTACACGAAGAAAATATTTTTTTTTTGTAAACTTACATAGAGTCATCTATTCCGGGCCCATACAGCAGTATGGGCCCGGATACTTATACTTCAAAAAAATGCAATAAAAAAAATCGATTTTTTTTTCAAAATCGCAAGTGGGGGTAACCCCTTAACAATAAATACGAGTCCGTGGCGATCGTCGATTTTTTAAATCATTTTTTTAACAACGTGGCGACGAATTGATACCCGAGCATACAAAATCTATGAAAAGTCGTCGTTTTTGAAGAAAAATGAAGATCGAATGAAAGTGAGCTCGTCAACAACTTTTGACGGATCATCACACGGTAACGGGTTGAACAACAGTTGATTATCGCGATTTTATTTTTCAATGGTTAAAATATGCTAATCAGTCTGATTTTTTAATGTCAAATCAAAGCACTCGTGAAGAACAGAAAATTGTAAATATTTACAAGTGGGGCTCCAGCTAGAAAAGGGGTTTAGAAATTTTGTACCGAGTCGATGTATTTCAGGGCACTTTGTTTATAATATTAAAGTCGGGGGAAGACAATTTCAACCCTTATTTCAACCCCCAAACGCTTTTTTAAATACTTTTTTAAAGGTATGAAGGAAACGGGTTTGGTCACATCAAGTGGGTCAAATGACACGGGTTTGTCATTTGACGCACTTGATGTCACCAAACAAACGTATTTCAAAAATCTAATATTTTCCGGAAATATTTTTTTTTTCTTAATAAAATACTCCTCCCCCATCATAAAAAAAAAACATATTTTCATACTGCAGAATAGCCCCGAACACGTGAAAAAAAATTTGGAGCCGATTAGGGCTGGAGCCCCACTTGTAAATATTGACCCAGAAAATAATTTTTTAAACGTTTATTTTTTTACATTTTTTTAACAGTTGAAAATGTTTTCGAAAAAAAAAGAAGTCCTTAGGGTGTACACGGTTGTGGCCGTAAATATTATCTGAAACAAAATTTGTAGAAAGATTATTAATCAGGATGAAAGCCGCTATCTTGCTATGGACATTTTTCAAAATCTCCATAGCAAGATAAATAAATGTAAGCAATAATACTAATGCTTATCGTAAAGATAAGCATTATTTAATAAGAGTTTTTTTTCAATCTCCATAGCAAGATAAATAAATGTAAGCAATAATAATAATGCTTATCACAAAGATAAACAAAACGGCGGCGATTTGAAAAAAAAAGTATCGAATTTAGCCTATTTTTTGGACATTTTTTCGTTAAAAAAATATGAAGATTAAAAAAAAACTTCCATAGCAAGATAAAGAATGGCGTGAAGAATGTTGTGTCAACATTTGAAACGGATAGCTTGAAAACTCTTTCTTTGAGAGTGTACACCGTTTCGAAAAACGACATTTCGAGAAAAACGCGTTTAAAGTTGCGAGTGCGCACGCCGCTGCTCGAGTCACTTTCTTTAAGAAAGGCTGTAGCGACCAAAATTATTCGAATTTTACCGTCTAAACTATCGCATAATGCAACAGAAAAAACGATTTTTTGAAAATTTTACACTGTGATGATCCCTTAAAGTTGCTTAAAGAAGCTGTAGCTCATTCAATGGTAGAAATATTCCAATTACATTTTCAGGGAATACAGCTAAAAGGTGATACTATCGAATAAAAATATGTTGTTCCAAAATGCAATTTTTCGACCCACCTAGATAGATGTAGCCCGTTAAGGGGCTATACCAGTGTGAACGCTGAAAATTTTGGTGATTTTCTCGATTTTTTTGGAAGAAAAGTACTCAACTAAATATTCCGGAAAATTAGGAATACATTTGGCTATATTTGACCTATATTACATCATTTTTTCATAGAAAAATATTGATATCCAAGCGACTTATGCGCTGCCTTCGGAGGCGCCAAAAAAAAGTTCCTTCACTGCTGACATGATTCCAGCCGATTGAGTAGCTGAAACCGAAAAAGGAAAGAATGTCGTTAAGCTGGAAGGTATTTCCTCTACAATGACCTAGGATTTTCGAAAAATATCAAAATCTAACAAAATGGCGTAATTATGAAAAAAGTCTGTTTTCTTGTCTATAAAATGATCGTTTTTTTCAATGCCAAATCGTCCATTTTCACACAATCAAAAATATCCCACGTCATTGTCGAGTAAATATATTCAAGAGCACTCAGTTCAAATTTCAAGTCAATCGGATAATTGCTCTTTGAGTTACGTCAGAAAATTTGAAAAATCTCATTTCGAGAAAAACGCGTTTAAAGATTTAACTATAGATTTTTGCAAGATAAAATGATATTGAAATAAATGATAATGATGTTCTTGAAAGTATAAACTATCGAAAAAGGCAAAAAAAATCGATTTTTTGAAAGTGTCACACTGGTATAGCCCCTTAAGATAGTTCTATGTACTTCATCACACTTCGGGCGACGCTTCTGCAACGCTTGCTCTCGACGTTTGGCATGGATCGTTGCAAGGGACATCGCTCAACGAATTTCAGCTTCTCGCACTACAATATTTTACAAACCAAATCCTGAACGACGCCTCACCCATGTACATTTTTCAAACAATTCAAAAGTTGCCCGAAATCTGACGTACTTTCGTGATTAATTCAAGCGGACCTGAAGGAAGGTCGTTGCGCACCCATCGCGCCGGACTTCAACCGTCTGTCCGAGCTACGAATGAGGAACTCATTGTGCAGGCCTCATTTGAAATCGTCGTACGCGGTTGAGACGCACTTACAACCCGTCGCTTTGAACGAGGACGATATCAAGGTAGAGTCAGAAAAAATGATAATTAAACGCATTATTTTGGGCGTTTAGCAATGTTGTATCGTCCTGTATAATGTTCCGTATAACGACGTCTTTTGGAATAATACCCCCCCCCCTTCCCCATAACGTCCACTTTCGATGCCTTAATTTTGTGTTTTGTAGAATGGTGTTACGGGCGACGATATTTTCAACGACAGTCTCAGTCAGAGTCTTCTTCCGGGACAAAAGCCGAAGAAGAAAGATCGAACGCAGGTATCGTTTCGTTCGTCGGAGGCAATTATTAATAGGCAATTTGCATGACAGTAGACGTACTCTTTGGCTCTGTATTGTGAGTTTGCATGTGTGTTTTTGTTTCGTATTGGTTCGTAGACTTCGTACAAGAGACCGGGTCCTCCGACGCCGAGCAAGAACGGTGGTAGACTATCGTTGCAGGTGAGATGATCGCCTGTGTTTCGTTGTCACCCCGTTAAGGTAGCTACAACGTTCTGCATTGGGAATTCCTTATCACAAATGCTTATCGTCTAATGTTCGAGTCTTGCTGCGGCTCCTGTTACACAACTATTGCTGTTTTTGTTGGCGAAAATGTATGCACTCTCCAATGGTTATGTTTACCCGGGTTTAACCACTTTGTTATTGTTTTCGGTAATTATTTACTTTAGAGACTTCTCCGAAAAATGAGTCTACCATTTTTTCGGCTATTTTCTCATTAATTGGGTTGTGAATTATATTTAGTCGGAGAAAGCTAAAATCCACCCCTTCCGCCCCATAAAAAGTTACGGAATTTCGAAGTTGGCGGAAACACGTGATAAAATAGGAATAGCGCGTTTTGTACATTTCGAACGTATTCGTACATTTGAAATGTATACAGTACAGCAAAATAAAAATATACGTTGCTCGTCTATTTATGAACTTGTAAACTCGTTATATTTAGGACTCAGCCGGTCTTGGAGACTGGCAAAGAAATCAAGAAACGCGGCAGCGTCTTGACGCTAAGTAATAAAGACAAAACAAAAATCGATGCCACTGACCGACTGACTGACACGCCGCGACTTTTTATACAGTAAGATGGGCTTTTAGCAGACGACTTTTAACTTTCAATCGACATTACGCGAAAATGTAATGACATTTTACCAATGTAATGTGATTTTTTCTTATCGATTTTTCTTTCCGCATTAACGTTTTTAGTACCGTCGACTGCCCACGCGACACACGCGCCAACATTACACCAACTCCGATCTCGGTCTTCTATTATTCTTCAACCTTGTCCTTTCGAAAAATACAAAATTACTTTTAACGTTTTTTGTTCATGAAAAACTCCACCTTCCCCCGACTGAATATCATCATTTATAACTCAATTGATGAGAGAATAGTAAAAAAAATGATGACTCATTTTTCGGAAAAGTCACTAAAGTATATAATTACCAAACATCTGATTATGCATTTATCGATTATACGGATTCACGCAAAACGAACACCCTTAAGGTATTCCCTTCGCGGAGGGCCCTTCTGAATCATTGGTCAATTACCGTGGCGCTTAATAAAAATAAATCACAATTATTGTACTCAACGATAAACTGGAGTGAAACATTTTGCGCGAATTTAGTTGATTTAGACATTTTTACATTTTCTCTGAAAAGTCGCGGCTACGAAAATTCTTCTGCTAAACACATTTTTCGGATCTTTGTCATTAATATTTTCTTTAAACTTTTCTCTAGACTTTTTTACACGCGTGAGCAGTAAATCAGGCATCTAGAGTCATAAGTGTATAAATCATTAAAGATTTTCAGACTCGTCATTTTTCGTTTAAAGTTCGGTAACTTGGCTGGAAATTTTACCAGTAGGGGTAAGTCCCCCAGTGGCGGACACTTAAGGTTTACAGACAATAAAAAAAGAAAATGTAACTTTATTTATGAAATAACTACGTCAACGAAATTTAAAAACAAAATAAATGAACAAAAATGCAACCTCTGCATAAACATACCTAAAAACTTAAATCAAACTTTGATAACACGTTGCGACTTGCCGCGACAGTACGAGTGTCCAACGCTAGGTGCCGTCCTGCGGTACGGGACTTCTCCCGATACTGAGATTTATTTTTACTCCATTATAGACGAAAATCAGTTGAATATTCGGGTTCGTGAAAGGAATACCTAATAAGCAAGCGGTAACGGTCTTTCTTCAAGCATTGTCGCTCCTCACCACTGATCCATCTCGGACACAGCCTCCCCATCATTCCATTCCCCGTAGCCAGACTCTTAACTTAATCGATGACGAAAGTTCTTGGTACCCTGTAATTGCAGCTGGTGCTTACGCATTACAAAACGAACTATTCCACTCTCGCGTAATTGCGGCTCGAATAAAGCGAGCATTAACTACGTTATTTTCGACTTCCTCATTTTATTATCGAAAGAAGCTTTGACGAACAGAGAGAGAGGGCTACGTGTTTCAGTAAATAGCCCGATTTGTGCATTCGATTCATAGCGGGGCTGAAAAGTTCTGTAAATAATCGATTTCAATTGATAAACGGTATGAAAGATTACGGATGCTTCGTTGTGGCTATCCAATATCCAAAAATTGGATGTGGATATACGGTATACGAAAAAGAATTTGATTAAATTACCGAAAAGCTCGAAATTTGTTACTATTTTGTAATTTGATTTGGTGATAATTCAGTGGCGATGTTTTTTGTATAAGGCCACTCGTTACAGGACGTTACACCTTATTCGCGGCAGATTTATGTATGGTTTAAAAAGTATATGCTTTTTTTATTGGTCGATTCATTTTCCCAACGAGGAATGCAGTGGCTACCTTAATCGTAGTTTTATTAACTCGATTATAAAAAACCGTCTGTATCGTAAAACGATCGTTTCTCGCGCGCAGGGCAATGAGCTTAAGAGTCCAAACAGCAGAGTACTGAAGGAACGCAACGTGGACAGACGAACGACAGCTACGCCGAGAGGATTGAAAAATCTCTTCGGTACTTCGATGTCCAAGCGTCAGGATGAGGTGAGACCAAGACCAAATTACCTTGATTTTCGTCACACTGCGAAATAGTTTACGTCGATCGATACGCAACTATTTTTCCGTTTCAGAATACGGCCGGCACGCCGAAAGGCAGACGGTTGAGCAATATTTTCCGAAAGCAGCGCACCGAACGTAACTGAAACCGATCAGGCTAAAACGAAAATTTGTTCCAGAGCCCGATGCAATTGTACAATCCCATAACATTCCCTCTGTATTTGGCTAAAATTTTCTTTTTTATTATTATAAAATCATTAAATATTATAGTAATAACAAACGATAATACTCTTCTTCTTTTTCTCCAATTAGTATTATCAAAATACCGAAACGTAGTTTGTCGTGTTTCCCTTCGGGCGTCATGCGTGATTTCAAGGGATTAAAATAATATAATCTTGTCGTTGAATCGAGATACAACGTAACACCGTGTAGCCTGACACATTTCAGTCTCTCCGAGCGCGTATTCTTAAACGCCGTCTCTTAAATGCACATCTGGTCATTGGGAGATTGATTGCACGACTCTTTGATATAAAAACGACTCAGCATTGCTCTCATTCCGAGTCAGATTCCTGCGAACAAACGAAAATTACAGTTAAACGATATTTTTTTATTCTAGTCATTTTTTTACTACGAAACAGCACCGATCGATTAACTTGTACAGAATTCAATGCATATTCAATCCTAAATACTGATTGTACACTATCTTAGATGTTCAATAAAGTGGAACGATTTTCTTGTTCTCTAACAAACTTCGATATCTTCACTGACAGATTTGTTGTAAATATTCAAATCTACAAAAGCTTTGCGTCAGACGTGATTTCTCCCGAAATCTATACGCACCGCTGGGTATTCGCTTTCATTGGTAGTCAAATGATTTCAGTAATATGAGACAATTAACGTAATTGAATAATCAGATGGGGAGCCGAGGACTTCAAAGATAATACAAATGGCCAATTCCGTTTTAAACTCACCATGTACTGTCCCTGGACGTAACGTCCGGAATTTCTCGCTGTCCTTCGCAATTCTCTTGGTTCCTGCATTTGATCCTGACTTCGCCGTCTAAAAGAATAAACAAGATCGTTTGAGAAAAACATAGCATCGCATCATTCATTTTTTCTCCTTTTAATGCAAACATTGATTTTTCATTCCAAATACTTCCACGCCGTACAGGAATTATGATCATTCAACAATTGTCACTATAGTGAACACCAAAAACTCTTGCCTTTTTTTTCTAAAAGTAGACAATTCTGATCTAAAGCTTTACGGCGATTCTTACAGATTGGACGAAAATTAAGGGACGTTAGACCACATTTTTTCAAATATGGAACATTTCGTACAGACTAATAAAAATAAACACAGCCAAAAAAGAAATTCATTGCTCTAGGTAAGTAGCAAGCTTCAGCATTCCGATCACAGCTACGCTAATTCTCGAAGCACAGCGGGCACAAACACACATACCTACATACCCACGCGATAATACGTACATACATGATCGAGGATATGAGATTTTCTCTTAAAAACATTCGAAGCGCCCTGTCGAGAGAAACACAAAAATAACATGGTACTTACGATCGCGACTGTATCTGCATAGATTTGAGTCGGTTGTCGATATCATGCGAGGGACTCTGGGATGAATCTTCGATAGTGGGAACTGGTGATCCCGGTGTTAGTGTAATATCGTTATTACTGTCGTAAAAACCAGAAGCTCTCGGTCCTCGTGGATAATTGACTTTGGTAACGGGTAGTCTGCCGACGATATTCCTTATTGTCTCTTTGTCTCTCTCTCTCTCTCTCTCTCGCTTTTTTTCTCTCGTGAAGTTTCGGCGAAAAACATTGTCATCCAAAAAACATCTACACACGCGCACGCACACACATACACCCACGCAGACGCTCAAATACGCACAAAAAGATCAATTGGGCAAGCAGAGATGTGAATACTCACGGGTTTTTCTTCGGGCCTCTCTTCTTCTTTTGCTTGCTGAAAGAAACAAATGAAAAGTAACGATACGTCAAAACACTAAAGTACTTAGTGCCACTGATACAACATCGTTTTACGAAAACTACTGTGAACGGTCAAATAATAACTAAGAATAATCTAAGTGAACCAGGATTCGTAGAGGATCTGTTGGGAATTTGGATCTCATCGTTTCGCAATCAATTATGACTTTTTTTTGTTCCATTGCGTAACCAATTCTGTATTGTTTGACTATAAATATAAAGTACAATGATACAAAGATTTAACCGCTCTTCCCGTACGCACGAAAATATGAGCGTCGCGACATTGTCCCGGATTTTGTTTTCCGTTTATTTTCTTTTCTTTTTTTCTTTTCTTTATCTGAGCAGTACGGCAGAATGGAAATATGCGAAATTCCCTCGAGATCACGATATTACGCTACGATAGAATTTCGTTTGAAAGTCTACACAGAATGCTGCTTGGGACGCGGCACCGAGGAGGACTCTGTCGTAGTTCACCCGCGTTCATCTGTACAGAATGAGTGCCCCTGCCCTGTAAAATTATACACGTAGCAAACCCGCTAAAAGAATCTTTCCTTCAAGCCCCTCGGCCTTTCCCTCTATCGGTATTATCATTTGTTTTTTATTATTTTTTCCATTTTTGTTTTATTATCATTAATATGTCAAGCGCACCGATTGCCCGTCGTATTCGCAAGATGAAACGACTTTGTAGACGTACACAGACACACACACACGCTTACATACGCACGTACATTGTTTTCTTCCTCTTTTTGTTCTTATTTGTTTTCTTTTTCACGAATTGAGAATATCGTTCGGGGAGCCACGAGCAAAAGCGAGGACTGACGGTACCGACGGGTAGACTTTCGCGACAGGGACAGCGCGCGCATTCAAAGCAGATTAAGGATGAGCGTGGGCGAATGACGTTGTCGAATTGGCGAACGAATTGGCGAAAAGAGCGGTTAGTAGATACTGAAAAAGCAGACAAAATCAAATGAACGAAAAAAAAAATCATAAACAATAGACTAAAACTGAGAGGAAAGTATGACGCAGCATTGTTAACCGGTGGTATGAAAATGAAAAGCGCAAAGCCCACTTAATTAGCACTAGTTCAATATTTCGGGCGCACTTAAACTCACCCCGTGAATTCGTGGTCGGATGTATCTTCGGCCTCGTCCGCCTCTTCTTCCTCTGTAAAATAACACGAAAATATCAGCTTTTTCTCGCGATCCCTCGAGGGTTTGATGAAAAACAGGGTGACCGTAGGTTGGACGAGGTTGCGACTGGATAATTATCTTTTTAGCTCACCCGCTGCGTGGTCCTTTTTACGACGAGTGTAAGCCCGCTTGCTCGTGACCGGCACCTGATCCGTCTCTCCGTGCAACAAACTGTTCCTGTAGAGCAAAAGTGGCTGCCAATCCTCGCCCCTCGACGACGGCATACCAGCTTGCAGTCTCTTATCCAGAAAGTTGAGACTTCGAGAGCCAGCGTGGAAACGAAGAAACAAATGTTAATTATCAGCAGAGCTCTCGGTGGCTGAGTTTTCGAATATCGTGGCGTTAAATAAACGAATTCATTCAATGAGACTTTTTGTTACAACGGGGCAAGAGAAGAATTTAAAAAAGCTTAGACGTGCGCGTTGTTTTTCATTTTCGTTAAGCGGAGGTACCCGAGTAAACGGCGAGAAAAACAGGCGAACTTCGGGAATTTGTATCTCAAAAACTAATGTTTCGATTGGATCCGGGGTTTTTTTTTATTGGAAAATAAGTACATTGAGGTAGGTTTAGGAATTTTTAAAAATAAATTCGTTGACTGGAAGCGATTCAAACGCGATTATCTCGAAACATAGTTTTCAAAGTCGGTGCCAGATGTATCTCGAAAACGGCTTGTCCGATTTTGTCCAAATTTGGATACAATATTCTTCGATAGTTTTTCTCGTTCGCCACGTAGGATTTTTTTGAAATTTTCATTTTTGACGGAATTGCGACCGTTTCAATTTAACATTCGTTTTTCGTTCGCAATTTCCGACGATTTTGGATTGCATACACATTGCATAAAAAAGCAATGGTTCAATCAAATGAAAAACCCCTACGTGGCGAACGAGAAAAATTATCGGAGAATATTTTATCCAAATTTGGACAAAATCGGACAAGCCGTTTTCGAGATACATCTGGCACCGACTTTGAAAACTATGTTTCGAGATAATCGCGTTTGAATCGCTTCCAGTCAACGAATTTATTTTAGAAAATTCCTAAACATACCTCAATGCACATATTTTCCAATAAAAAAACTCGGATCCAATCGAAACATTAGTATTTGAGATGAAAATTCCCGAAGTTTACCTGTTTTTCTCGCCGTTTACTTAGGTACCTCCCCTTAAATCCACGAATCTTTTGTAGTAGAGAATCTACTTGACGGTCCATGAAAATAATGGATACGTCTGAATATTTTTGGCAGACTGAATGCGACTAACGGTCTACATCTACCTAGGTGGGTCAAGAAATTGCATTTTCCAAAAATATTTTTAGTCCATAGTATCACTTTTTTAGCTATATTCGCGGGAAATTTTATTGAAATATTCGTAAAATTAGCTACAGCTTCCAACAACCGGGCGAGCGGTAGCAGCACCATACTTCAAACTTTAAACGCGTTTTTCTCGAAACACCGTTTTCAAAGTCGGTGGACATGATATCTCGAGAACCACTTGATCGATTCTTTCCAAATTTACAGAAGATACGATGGGAACATTTAAGGGGGAAACCTCCTCCAGATATAATTTTTTTTATTGCTCTAAACATTCATTTAGTATCTGAAGAATATATTTCCAAAGTTTGAAGCCCAACAGAAAGTCCTAAAGGTCCCCAGGAAGTCGACGAAGTGATGTCCTCCAAAAGTATCGAGAGTAGGTAAGCGAGCGCGCGCGCTTTGCGGCCTCTACCTTTTAATTTCTGAGCCAAACAAGTTTGCTAATTTACCTTTTGAATAATAAGAGGCACTTTCGACGATTGTAAAGAAAAATTAGGCCTCCGTAACCGTTGTTTTTCGTTTTCACACAAACAGTTCACACAAAAAGAAAAAAAAATGCAGCCCAGATTAGTGGTTTCCTAGAAGAAGGCTTGCTTGTGGCCCTGGCATCGCAGATTAAGCTTGGGTAATTATAAATCACTCTAAACTCTATTTTTCAAGAACGAAAACTTCAATTGAGTTTTTCTCGAAACGTGTTTTTTTCCGTGCCATGGAATATAGCTCAAAAAGTAATGAACCAATCAACTTGAAATTTTGCACAAATATTCTTCAACTTATCGGCCTTTGCATAAACCTAAAATTTCGTATAAATTGTTATAACAAATATTATTTTTAACGATGTGTTCATAAAAAAGTGTTTTTTTTTATCTCTTGTCGTCCTCAAATTTTCATTTTTTTTGCTGTTAAATTTAGGTCCATGCAAAACGTAATGACCTATTTCAAAGAAAAAAAATTGTTTCGTTATTTTTAGTTAACTATAAGGACCCGGGCGTTCCTGGCCGCCATTTTGCTTTTTTTTTCACTCGTGAATTTTTTTGCATTCATTTGAACGTTAATACTATTATGTAATTTGATCCATTGCAATAATTGGACTCATTTTTTTGTAAAAAATTATTGAAAAACCTTTCGTCTGGAGGAGGTCCCCCTTAATGGTCGTTGGCGATCTCACTTTTAAAAAATCGATCTTCATTTTTAATAGTTACGTAAAAATCACGACTTTTTCATGATATTGAAGTTTTCATCGTTGGAACGCAACGAAAGTTTAGTAGACCGAACTCTTTTTGGTTAATGCGGGCTACGAAAAACACAAACGTTTTTTAGGATCCTCATCAGAAATCTAAGGCTCAAAATTGCAGTATAAGATTTTGGATGATAAAGAAAATGGAGCAATTAAAAATAAAATAAGAATGTTCGTCGCGTTCCAACGATGCGAACTTCAACATAGTCTTTTTTCACACATTTTTCGTCATCGACTCGTATTTATCGTTAACTTGAATAACCCGTTTTTAGATTTCGGATGGACTGTTTAAGGCCTTAGGCCACTCTAGAGGCCGAAAAAAGGCTTTTTGGGGATTTTTTTCCAGAAAAACTACAAAATAAATCGAGATTACAAAAAAAGGGTGTTTATCATGCATATCAGTGACTGTATACAATCATTTTTTTGAGGCGATAATTTCAAAATGGCGGCTGTGCAGCGTTTATCTCAAAACTGCGTTTTTGAAGCTGGCCGGCAACATAACTCAGACAATTTTCAACCGATTCACTTGAAATGTTGAATACATCTTGAAAAATACATTGTCTATGGAAGTACGTAGGATTTTTTTAATATTGCATAGTCAATTTGTTATTAACAATTATCTGACGATTTTTAGGCAAATTTTTGGAAAATGAACAATTTCGTCAGATAATTATTAATAACAAATGAACTATGCAATATAAAAAAAATCCTACGTTCTTCCATAGACAATGTATTTTTCAAGATATATTCAACATTTCAAGTGAATCGGTTGAAAATTGTCTGACTTATGTTTCCGGCCAACTCAAAAAATGCAGTTTTGAGATAAACGCTGCACAGCCGCCATTTTGAAATGAATCGCTTCAGAAAAATTATTGTATACAGTCACCGATATGTATGATAAATGCCCTTTTTTGTAATCTCGATTTATTTTCTAGTTTTTCTGAAGAAAAAATCCCCAACAAGCCTATTTTTCCGGCCTCTAGAGTGGCCTAACCCCTTAAGCTGGCGTCCACCGCTAAACGTGGCGAAACAAAATATCATCTGCCGGCTGCCACGTTTTTGTCGTATTTCTGTATTTTTCTTGTATTAAAAAAATGCGTTTCTTTTTCACCAACCCTTCCCAAAAAAGAAATTCGGAATTTGACAACTTTATTTCGAGCCTCTTGGTATATGTAGCCCCAAAAGTCTCCGAACTGCAAAAATGACGAGACTCACACGACGCGTTTGTCCTGCTTGAGAAGTTTGTTCGTAAATTCCGCGAGTATCTCGAGGAAAGGTAGATTGGGTGGTGGTCCGGTTGGATCTTGTTCGACACCGTCCGGCGGTGTGATAGCGAACAAAACGCCGGCTCGATGAAGAGCGGTGATGGCTTCGCGATTTTTAACAGCGTCGAGGCCAAAGGACAGGGCGAATCTCTTGGCCAGCTCCTTGATCGCGGTGAATTCCTCGCTATTCCTATTCACCTTTCCCTTCTCCGCTACGATCTCGTTGTACAGTATATTCAAGCTGTGTTGCATCGTCAGAGCGCAATTGGTCTTGTTTATGTCGCGAGCTTTGCCGAGGGTCGTTTTTATAATGTCCCCGTAATCGTTGTAATATTTGACGTAATGCTTGAATACGTCGGCGGCCGCTTTGGTGGGTATCATGTTGTAAACGATGAGTTTGCAGTAACCAGCGAGGAAGTTTCGTCTTTTGTGAAGTTCTTCGATTTTGGAGTGTTCGTCGTGCTCGTCGTCCTCCTCCTCGGAAAATACGTATTCTTGGATGTAACGATTGAGCATCGATTGCATGTGTATGTCAGGCTCGTAAACCAGCTGATGAAGGAGCGGATTCGACAGGCTGTTCAGTTGATTGCAAAACACAACGAGCAAATCGCAGATGGTGTTGTAAGCTTCCTCGCGAAGTATCGCGGGTGCTGGAACCCCCGTACTATCGCCGACGATGAAATATCTCATGGAATCCATGAACGAGTCCAAGCGTTCTCTCAATTGTCGAGCCTCTTCCTCGCCTCGCGTTCCCGTGTCACCGGCCTCCATCAGATTGTTCTGGCCCCACAAGATCGAGAAGAAGCAAGCGGTGATGCAATACTTAATCGCCTCGTTTGGAAACACTCTCGACAGATCTTTCGCGTCCTCGATGTCCTTGTACAGCGAGCTCCATATGTTCCAAGGATTCAAATTGTGCGAGCCGTAGAATATCGATACTTTCTTCAAGGATTGCACAACGTTGAAGATCTCATCCTCGTCGGGCACATCAGCGCCGTCGATCACCGTTCGATAATCGTCGATGGCTTCCTTGTACTTGTTGACGATCCAATCGATGAGGGTCGACCTGGCAACGTCGCAACGTGTAAATATTGCTTGCCCGTCTACGCACATGTATTCGAGGGTTTTCGCTGCTGTATCGAGGACCTCCGCGTCGTGCATCTTCTCGACGATACCGTGAATTTTGCTCAGCAGGGAATCCAAATTTTGTTCCTGTCGCGATTTCGTGTATATCTCGAGATCGAAGTATTGCGGCACCGCGAGAAGATTGGCCAATTTTTCCGGATCGGCCCGATACTTGTCCAACAGAAGAGGCAACGTTTGAATAAAGTGCTCGGTGAGACGTTGCTTGTCGTCTTGTACCTGCTTTTGCTCCTTCACCGAGAGAATCTTTCTCGTCGGTCCACGACCAACGGGCGCTTCACCGGTCGCCGCTTGTTTTATGCAACAAACCATCAGCTCGATTAGCGAAGTTTCCTTCTGATTGTCGAGAGCTTCTTCCTCGGGTCCGGCCTCTTCGAGCAGTAGATCGGTCATGCATTCCCAATCCTTCATCATTTGGTTCGTCTCGATGAGGGAATCAACGAGATAAGCACCGTGCTCGTGCAACTCGGATTCTATGAAGAACAGCACGAGATCGCGTATCAAAGGTGTATTGGGTAATCTCTTTTTGCCCCTTTTGGTCTTGACGCCTGCACCGGATTGTTCGTCCTGCGTGAAAAGTCGTTCGTTCAGAAATTCACCAGCGGCTTGGGCGACGGCGCGATGGGAAGAATAAACGAGCTCGTAAACGTGCTCGCAATCTTTGTCGGTGAGAATTTCCCGATGATGCTTGAGTATCGATATAACGAGTTTGACCGCTTGTACAGCGACGTCGTACTCTTTGTCGAGGGTCATAGCGACAATGCGATCCTTGAATTTACTCGTGAAGAGCTCGAGCTTCGCCTTGAGCTCTTCGGAGGCGTAAAGCGGCTGCAACGCCTGTAGGCACTTGAGCCTTACCTCGCCGACCTTGTCGTGGAGGGTCCAACCGATGTACTTGAGATACGAATCGTCGAGGAAGTTTTGATGAAACTTTTTCATCCATACGCCAATTTCGGCCATGCATATGGCACGTATTTCCGGCAGTGTGTCTCTGTAACGATGAACGAAAACGGACTTGAACATGTAAGTAAGCATATTCTTAATCTCGTCCATATTTTCCTCGAGTTCTTTCCTCTTGGACATAAGGGATTCGAGTCTGTCGGCGGCTCGTTTTTCCCGCGCTTTTTGTCTCTCGGCCTCGTACTGACGTTGCGTATTGTCGAGATTTATCGATACCGTGAGAGCAACGTCTACGAGGGCGGTCATGAGTTTCATCGCGGCGAGTGTTGCCGTGTGTCTAAACGCCCTCACCTGCGAGTCCGACAGACCCGTCAGCAACGATATCACGTTGTCCATGAGAAATTGATCGTATATTATCGCGTATTGACACTGTCGCACGAGAATCTGTACGAATTCGCAAAAATTAGCCCGAAACTTTTTCCATTGTTGGCCGGTCATTATGAGTGGATACTCGCCGCTTTCCTCGTCAAATTCCTCCGTCATACGTCGTATTATGGCAACGTGCTCCATGTTGCCTTGCATCTCCGGTGTTATGCGACCTTTGCAGCCGCTGCCGTTTATGAAGAACTGCATAAGCATGAGAAGAGCATTTTCCCGGTTGATCTTGTACTTCTCGATCCAATCGTCGACGATGTTCGTCAGGGAGGAACGATTGTTCCTGATTACGTAGTAGAGACTGGCTTCGTCCTCGGAACTGTTGGGATTCAAGGCTCGTCTTCCTCTGCCTCGAGCACCGCCTCCACCTGCGCCCCCGCCGCCCCCTCCCCTCCCTCGACTTGGCGTGACCGGTGGATAATCCGTGTCTATCTCTTTGTACTTTGGTTGCTGGATTGGACCGCCTCGGAGTCTCGCTCTCGTGTTTCTCGTGATCCTCATGTTGGCTGGACCGGCCGGAGTCATCGGTTGCTCGAATTGCGTTATGGACTCGTTGGTCGAAACGTTCTCCTGGTAAGGCTGTTGCGAAGTGCTCGGCGAGCTGTAACTCTCCGAGGAATAATGCTCCGGCGTCGGATTGTGCAGCGGCGTTTGCGGCGCTTGATTGTAAGAGGCGTATACGGCGTAAGTTTCTTGGCTGTCGACAGGAACATTGTCGTTCATCGGCGTCATCGGCGTCATCGGCGTCATGGGCGCCTCGTACTCCGGAGGGACAGGATCGTCCATCCGGATTCTCTTTCCTCCTCTTCTGTGCATCATCCTTGTACCTCCACGGCAAACGGACTCGCGTCACCCGGCGTACATCTTCAATATTGACATAAAATTATATCTACGTGTTACGTCGTGTTACAGCTCTCCAGAGTATGTTTTTTTATTTACCGATAGTTTGCCAATTGGGTGAACTTCTAACTTTATAAAATGATATTAACTAACTATAACTGTTCCAATATTTTGTATTTTCTTACGATTGAATTGTATTTACCAAAGTTTAGTTATGTTCAATGGAGTATCAAAAACGTGTGCTTTTATAAAATTGAGGAGGGCCGCTTGTTGCATCACAAATGCTGAGGGATACTTGTTTATTTTACTGGTTTTGGATAAAAGTTAAACTACAAAGTTTGCACAAGCTCGACTACAATGTTCCTAAAATAAAAACGATTCCAAGCAGTTGATCACTGTTGTAAATAAAAGATGCAAATGTCACCAAAACTTTAACATCAGCAGCGGGAGTAAAAATGACTGAACGGCATTGCGTACATTTTTTTTCTCAAAAATTGTATTGCAGAGTTTATGGAAACCATGAAAAGTGACATATCGTCATTCAACGAAAGAAGAGTCGGTAAACTTTGTCTTTTGTGGTAACTTCTACGATTTTTCTATTATATGTCCGAATACCGCTGCGCTCCGACGCATCCGTGGTCACTCTCTTGTCGGTTACAAATATATGGAAACTGCTAAAATTCATAAATACTACGAAAACTTTCGTATTTTCTCCGGCAATCGTAGAAATGATTGTAAAAAAGCCCTACTCACATACTTACTATGACGCTAGCACTAACCAAACAATTTTCAGTCTAACTCCCCGAAGTGAATAATCAAATGGACGATTTTTTACTTCGCGAAAAAATTGATCCGTCACTGATACGTTTTGCGAAGATCGCCGTATTCGCTGCTCAATTCGGCGAGAAAAGTATCTCAAGTAAATAAGAAAATGCGTCGCTATTATTTTCGTAACGGTTGTTTACCCGCCAACCTCCGTTCCGTCAACGCTGCGACGAGATAAATAAAATTTTCCAGAACCGCGATTCGACGTAGCCTAAGACTGGTATGTTTAACGATAAAGATCAATGCTGCTCGATAGCTTTATTTTTATTGTGATAAAACGGAGAAAATGGTCACCTACCTGATTAAACTAAGTGTGATATAAGCACGAAAGTGTAGCAACGAACGGTAACCGCGGGAAAATAATTACACGATTTATGTATTATTCGGCCATTTTTTTAGACGCCATAACGCTCCTACGCATATGTAATTGAGTCTGCAGATGGCGCTGTTTGTGTGGTGACTCTGCAACACCGACCGGGGAAAAGCCAGCTCAGACAACACAAAACCCCAGACAATGAGAGATGGCTTTTAACGTCCCTAAGGTTGACTAGCCTGGCGGGAAGAAAGAATATAAATAAAAGGCCGCTAAGAAACGTTACGTACGAGCGTTCCGGGACTCGAGCATCACTTTCTGTATCACAATAAAGTATTAGTTTTGGTTACTTATTTCCCTTTATTATTGAATCCCACGAGCAGTCACCACATTTGTGCGGTTGGTGGCGCCATCTGTGAGAGAAAAAGGATTTACATCGACGGATCTCCAATGTTCGATAACCCGTGAGCACTGAAATAAACGTAATATCCGATGTTGAAAAAAGAAAATCAGCAGAACTAAGAAATCGCCTTTGAATGGCCCACGTAAACCAAGTAGCAAAAAGATGATGAAAAACAAATATTAAAAATATAACCGAAAGGCAAAAATGTAAATCGATATAACGATACCAAAATAAACTACTTTTAGCCCATAAGTTTATAGAGACCCTAAGGGCAATGATCGCAGATATGTAGTAAACCAATCTGAATAAAAATAAAATTTTAAAAATTCTCCAGAACGTGATATATATCATTCTACCCCAGCAGAATACACACTAAGATACATCGCACAACTTCTTGTTGATACACTTGACATTCTTTATATTATATAATTTACAACATAATCATTAGCCGATGTTCCATTTTACGATAGGAGTCCGGGTACTCTGTAGAGAAATTCACCGTCGTCGTCGTAATAACGGTCCTCCACCTTGTACGTTGCGCCGCGTTTGTATTGTTTCTTGGAGATTTTTATAAAATTTGGATAATTCTCAGACGTTATTTCCGACTTCCTCTCCCGTGCGATTATTCCAGTTTCCAGACTGTTCTCGTCAATCGCTGCGTATTCAATTGGTTTCCACGTTTCGGTTGGAACTTTCGCAACTGATTCGTTCTCATTTTTCTCCGCGATGGATGCTTTCCCAACTCGAACATTGCCTAGGGCGCTCGGACTAACCAGCACCAGACTATCAGACTTGTAAGCCTCAGCTTCCCTTTTTTTGTGTTCGTTAACGATAACACGGTCGACGGGTGTCATATGGTTCTTATCGACCCCTTCTATGTGTTTCTTAAGGAACATGCCGTAAGTCATTGAGGCCTGAGATTCCGAAGGATTCCGTAGAGGTTCGTGATGAGGTCTCGTTTGCTCATCGTCCTCGAGCCCCGACGTGATCTGTTGAGTAATATCTCCGGTCGACGGCGCATCTTTTTTCTTCCCGGCACAGCTTTTCTTCGCGTTACTCGCATTCGTATAAGCCTCTACCACGTTGGAGAACATCTGGCTCTTGGGCTTGGGAAAGACAGGCTTCTGTTTCACAAATTTCTTCATAGTCTCAGGGTCCGTTGTTTTGATCTCTCTGTTCTTGAAATTGGACAGATGCGCGTGCAGCTTTGGATCGACCGTGAGTTTACCAGCTCGAAAGAGTTCCCAATTTTCCTTGACTCTTTGCTCGTAAAGCTCGATGGTCTTTGGCGAGCGCGGCGTCCAGTTTGAGCGCAGTACTTTTGTCACAGCTTCGCGAGAGGCTGGAAAACATTGGCTCAGCATTTCCGGCGACCATTCTTCTGGGTCCTTGGCGTGTAAAAGACGTATTTGTTCTTTCTCGCCCCAGGTCAACGTGGCTGGCTCCGGGTTTTGAAAATACTTTCTCTTCACTATTTGATTTTTTAGTTTCAGCTTTTCAACGACGAGTTCTCTGAAATTATGGGAGAAGAAAGGAAAGAGGATTTTTTAAAAACAATGTCGGAGTTACGAGAGTGTTCATGCGTTTGATTTCTTACTTCTCGTGCATCCTGTCAAAGTAGCCAAGGCCTGAAAAGTCCGACTCGTACGCGTCGATGTCGTATTCCCCGTCGTCGGGATCATCGGGCTCGGTGAATACATCGGGTTGCATCGTTGCTTCTTCGGGTGGCGAGTCCCAAGCGGACGAGCGTCGCCTACCGCGAAACGTTCGATAACCTCGCAACGACGAATGCACGATGTTCCGTACAGTGTTCATTCTGGTAACGCAATTTGATCCGTGTTGATTATTCGCTTTGTCGATCGGTTCCTCCCAAAACCCGTGATTCGTAAACTTCTTTTAACACTATGACATTCTTGCCTTTCCTTTTACGCAAATTTCGGGCTTTATAACCAAAGAAAATTGAAGCGTCGACCGGCTGATGTAGTTTGCGTCACACGGTGCGCAGATGCTATCTTTTCTGTCCCACGAACTACGAAAACTACACACGAGCCTTGTGAAACACCCACCGATAAAATGCAACAGCGTTTATAAAAAAAAATACGAAAAACTTCTTCTCAAACGAGCGGTCAGTTTCCAAATTGACTGAAAAGTTAATTTGGAAACCAAAAATAGCTGATTCGCGCGATTTTTTTTCTCTCGACGGTTAAGGCAGTTATACGCAGTTGCAAGGCCGAAAGTCGTTTTTTCACGATATTTTTCTCGAAAAGGATCTCATTTGGGCAAAACGAAAAGTATCAGGCAGTGTAGTGGCATATTTTAGCTTTAGATTGGCATTTTTTGTTTTCAAAAATATTCATTAACATTGCTCCTGTAGGAAGTCCTGGAGGTCCCCGAAAAAAAGGGTCCGGCGGTGAGCAAAGTATCTCCGGTTTGGATAATCTAAAATAAAAAAAAAAAACAAAAAGATTCTTTTAGGGGATAGATGAATCCAGGTATTGATCGAAGGAATAGTCGAAATTTTAATTTTTGACAAAATGGTGGCTCCGGAAAGAAACAATTTTGATCTTCGATCAAAATTTTTTCGTTAAATCGTTGAAAAAAAATAGAAATAATTATCGGAAATCTTATTCCTTCGATCAATACCTGAAGAATATATCTGACAAGGTTGTGTTAAAATTGCAGACCGATCGGTTGAGCCGTTTTTGAGGAATCGTGCTCACCGACTTTGAAAACACCGTTTCGAGAAAAACGCGTCTGAAGTTTCAACAGTCAACTTTGTAGCGCTCCGAGCGTCCTTACAAACATGTGTGTATTTCCGAGAATATTCGCTGGATCGATTTGAAATTTTCAGGGAATATACTCACATATTTGTACATTCCGAAAATGCAATTAAAAAAAATCGATTTTTGGAAATTTCTAACTGCGTATAACCCCGCTATAATACGCTAATCTGATTTTTTATGTCAAATCAAAGCACTCGTGAAGAACAGAAGATACATTTTTAAACGTTTATTTTCATTTTTTTTCACGGTTGAAAATGTTTTTGAAAAACAGGAGTCGTCACTGTGTACACGGTTGTGGCCGTAAATATTATCTGAAACAAAATTTGTAAAAAGATTATTTATTAATCAGTATGAAAGCCGCTATCTTGCTATGAACGTTTTTAAAAATCAAAATTGACTAAACGGTGGCCGTTTGAAAAAACAGTGTCGCAAACTATAATATGTTATGTTTCTATATAACATATCAAACAGCAAAGATAAAGAATAGCGTGAAGAATGTTGTGTCAAAATTTGAAACGGATATGGCTTAAAAACTCTTTCTTTGAGTGCACACCGCTTTGAAAAACATTACGAGAAAAATGCATTTAAGTTTGGAGTGCGGAATTTAAATATAATTGTCTACTTACGATCAATCGGCGATGCCAGGTCCATGTTTATAACCGTCTATACGATCGGATGATGCGAAATAAATTGATTATTTCAAAATTTTACAACGTGATCTCTTAAAAGTAATAAAAATTAATAAAAATGACTGCGTCGTCAAAATTTAACATCAAGATTACAGAAATCCTAAGTCGCTACCACAAATTGTTACAAAAGTAGGACAAGTTGATGGAGTCATGTTCAATACAATATTAAAGACGAATTTATATTCTTATCTTGGCAACATAGCCTCTTCTAAAAGTTGAAAAAAAAAAACGTTAGAAAATCGCGTCCCCGCAAATTGTTTACAAATGCCCAAGAAATGCAAGTTTGCGTTTTTGTACGTATTTTTATCCGAGCGAGACTTTTTTATATCGCTATATTCAATTTGCCGTAGAACAACGATGTACTTGATCGTAACATTAATATTCGTGAGATTATAATGCTTCATACAGGAGGTCTAATTTACGAACAATCCACTACAACTTGTACCTTTAGTGATTCTTTTATTACATTTATTCTGAGAATATTCATATTTATACACAGTAGTAGCTAAATGTTATTATTTAATAATCGTGGTTCGTCTATTAGTTTATAATTAGCAATAGTGGCTCATCGAATGCACGTTGCAATTTCGATCGATCGATTAATATTTGACAAAAATACAAAAATTATTAAGGTATGACAATTATTACGAAGAACGTTGACGTCCGCGTCATCTTAAAAACACCGGACACGCGCTTCTTTTGTTTCTTCCCCCCTCCCCATACTATGTATAGTATACTCGCATATTCTTTCCCACTTTTGTATCATTGTTTTTTCATCTCCTTATTTTCTTTTCTTTTAATTATCCAATATTTTTAATTATTCAATGTATATATCACCTATAATCGACTTGCACTTTTATTCCGTCTTATCGTACATTACACTTACTATTGTTTAATTTTTTTTTGTTTCGTTATTTATTTTTATATATAGATTTTTCTAGTCATCACGTGTCAGTGTGGTGTGTGTGAGAGATATATATATATATAGAGAGAGAGAGAGAAAGAGAGAGAGAGAATCACCCAACGAAAGTAAATATAGGCATAATTTAACAGCAAAAAGGAGAAAAAAACAACGAGAATCGATTTATCGTCGTGTCTCGAAATGCTTCAACATTTACGCCACTGTAATGTTCTTGTGGCATTTTCGATTTCCAGTTAATCTTTCGTAACGGTAGTTCGAAACGCTTCGTTTTTTTTTGTTAATCTTCCTATACGTGCATGTTTCAGTGTATATATAGTTACGCTTGAAAACGGTGCTTTTCCTGTTGTCGTTGTTGTTTTATTTTTCTTTCAAATTACTATATCGGGAATGCCCGATGAATAAAATTTTCGGCCACGTTAATTTGTTTTTAAGTACGTATTTTCTATATAACATATCAAACAGCAAACCTCCCCAATTTTTGTTTGGAACGCAAAGAATTTGTTACTAGTTGATTTTTTGAAAAATACAACTGCCACCGGCCACCTAATCAATTAGCTTTACTGAACGTCGGAAGAATCACGATTATTCCTATCTAGTTGGCTCGTACATATCGGAATAGGAGAATCGCAAGATTTCTCGCATTCCCCCAAAGATCCTGCTGGGTTAAAAGATCAAGCAGAGGCCGTGAAAGTTAGGAGAAAAGGTTTCGTGTATGGTTTATCCCGATGAGACAAAATAAACGAGAAAGTGTTCGAAAGCGATGTTCTTTTATCGTTCGGCTGTGCGGTCACTTGGAAGAAGAAATATACAAATTTTGTCGCGGATAAAATCAGAAGAAAATTTTTCCTACGTTCGTGAAATAAAAGAAGGGAAGAGAGAGAAAGAGAGATAGTGAGAAGTTGATATTTTCAGAATAAAAACGCTAGATAGCGTTGTAAAATCGTTAATTTTTTTTGTTGCGTTTTACGATGCATTTTCCCCTCTTTTCAATAATATTGTCAGTACCGAGAGCGACCATTTTTTTTCTTTTACACAATCAGCAGATGTTGTCACAGCATCGCAATTTTATTGTAGAACAAGTGCAGTGAATACAAGTTTACAAGTACACAAACCCTCGTATATGCTCTAAACTCTCTTCACGACGCCGATAAAAAAAAAACGTTTCCTTAATCATCGTAATTTTTGTTCGGAAATAACAACAAACAAACAAAAAACAATTATATACGCCGCAGTCCGCGATTATTTTTCTCCAAAATTGTCTTAATCTCCCATTTTCTTTCGTTTTCTTCTTTCCCCCAATTATGGCTTCGGAGGCACACATGACGTTAAACTTCAATATATAATATTCTCACTACATACGCACTAGCTACGCTGTTCTCGCACAATGAAAATATCAGGGTTCTCTGTGAGAATATTCTGACGTTTTGTATTATTTATTTTCTTCAGTTTATATATATATATACTTGCAGAGTGAGATATACTAGGTATCCTTTTTTTATTCTGTATATATATACATGATCGTGTATATTTAACATATGAACGAGATAGTTCGGTCGGGACGCGCGAGACCACTTTTTTGTCTCTCTCGTTTGTCGATGACAATTTTGGCCACCGCGTTTGGAATAAAAAGCAAAAGAAAAGAGCAACAGAATTGAACGGAAACATGAAATCGTCGTTGAGAAAAACTCGACAAGGCGTATTATTTTTTGCTTGATCGAACTAGTAGTGAAATAAATCTTTACAACGAATCGCTCTCTGTAAAACTCTCATCGTCTTCCATTAATTGATTTTATAACTTCAACCTATTCAATAACTTCCGCCTATTTTCTTTTTCTTTTTTTCAAAGATTCATCTCATTCGGAGTGTGTAGCCGTAATTACCAATGAGTCAGATCGATACGAAAAATCTAGAAAAAGAAAAAAGAGAGAGAGAGGGAGGGGGGCAGAAAGAGATGGATAATATGTAATTAGTACGTAACGGTTAATAAACATGAAGTGATTAAGTAGTGATTGATTAAGATGGAGGCCAACTGTTGCTGTCTTCTCGCCTCACCGCGACGTGTGAGAAATTTTTTCGTGACTTTATACCTGTAGTCCCTGGGCAACACCAAAATGGCTGTTTGGTACAAAACAACAACAACAACAAAGAATACCCATTTGTTCGTCAACGAAGCGCCCTGCGATTCGATCGTATTTTCTTTCTCCCGCGATCTTTCGATAATCCGTACTCGTCGCAAGGTCTCCCGCACAAAAGAGCGATTGGAACGGAGGAAAGAAAACAGCCAAAACGGAAAGAAACGAAATCGATCGTAGCCGAACGAATCGCGACAAATTTCGCGTCTCGAAGCGGCGCTGTCAGCCGATCGATAAACCGCGCGATAAATCACGTGTGTGTTTTTCGTACCCAGTGCCGACCCGAGGGCTAAGGACTAAACGGAAGAAAAAAAGGCGTAGCTACAAAATAAAATTTCGGAAAAAAAATCCATTTTTTGGTATCGCCGCGACGGAACGGTACGAAACTATATGCTCTGGGACAATATTGTTGCGGCTCGAGGAGCACCGTGAGATTTGTTGCAATAATAATCGTGCCGGAGGATGCAAAAGTTGGGGAGGCTGTCTAAGAGAAATTGTCAAATCGAGAGGGCTACAAGGCGAAATTAAATGTAAAAAATAATCGGGAAACCCCGTCGATTAATCGAGCGCTTAAACACGTCGTTCGGTAAAGCCGAGAGTTCGCCGGAAACTTGCCATTAATAGCGTTTCGCCGCGGTAAAAGAGAACACGTAATCGATCATCGTTTCCGTGTGAATTCGTATGCGTGTGGCTGTGTTAATTTTTTCTTTTTCAAAGTCCCTAACGTGATATTCGTAATTCGGCAATCTCTCGAAACGCTCTCTCGTTTTTCTTCTTTTTCTTCTTCTTCTTTTTAGCTCTTGTATAATCGTCATCGTTAATCATCGTCGGCTCTACGGTGAAACAACATTGCCTTTATCAGTGTATGAACCGCTTGAGAACATACACACAGCGGTGTGTCGGTGTTTCCGTTTCTTCTTTCCTTCGATTTTCTTTGTTGGTATGTTTATCATTGTTTTATTCGTTCTTTCGTTGCCTTGCCGGTCGATTAATTACCAGCGGTCCAGTAGGCCGAGCTATAGCCGGTCTTGGCTTGCGCCTTGTTCTGAGAGCTCGCGTTTGATCTCTGGCCGCTGCTGCTACCGCCGTCCTGATGCAACGTCTGATGCAATTGATGAGGCATCGTCGAGATGAACAAGTGCGGAGCACCGTAACCACCCGGCATTCCGGCGCTCTGACTTCCCGTGAGACTGAACGGCGGTGGTGTCGCAGAGTGGAAGGTCTGTTTGTCGTAAGACTGCGTTTTGTTTTTTGTTTTTCGCGTTCCAATCCCAGAGTTCATGTTGAACAAACATTTATTGAACGATCGTTGATAATATTCAGATGTAATGAGCTACGATACAGGGTGTCTAATGGTTTCTAAGCGCGGCTTTTCTTTGTTCTAAAAGATAATAATTTTTGCACTAATTTGCAATAATTTGCACTTGAAAGTGGAATTTTACTCGCGGATTCTTTTTTTTTTTTTAATGGCTCATAATTTTACTTCAACTATAGACGAAATTACGAGACGTGAAATAAAAAAATGTTATCGGCACCTCGCTCGAGCAAAAATGGGAAGTGAAGGAGAAAACTATTTCTACAACGTTTCCTGAGCAGCTGTTTGGGTTGCCACTTTTTCAGTCTGGAAAGAAATTGTTAAGTACAGAAGGATATGAATGACTGATGAGTTACATCAACATATTCGAGCTCATTTCCATTTACTTGAACAACGTGCAAAGACCGCAGTTTTATCCATATTGATATAACTATTTATAAAGGCGTTTGACTGACGTGAAAAACCTTTTTTTGAAGACACAACCATCCGTTTATATTACCAATCACAGGAACGAAAATTAGAAGCGCTATTTGCTGATTATCCATTACAAAATACTACCCAAACTGCCAACTACTTTTTTAACCTTTTTCTTTCATGGTCAAGGTAAAGGTATTTTGAAAATTCAATTTTGAATATATTTCTGACATAAACACGTGCTTTGTTCATCGCATCTTTGTCTATTTGCTCGAGCAAGGGAGGACGGTAAGAGATCAGTGAGACATCATTCGGGAAAGCGACTTGAATAATAAAAAAAAGAGCGAAACTGTTAATATGGAACTTCGAATTAAGGGGCTATACTAGTGTGACTCTTTCAAAAAATCGATTTTTTTTGCCTTTTTCGACAGTTGATACTTTGAAGAATATCATTTATATCAATATCATTTTATCTTGCAAAAATCGATAGTTAAATCTTTAATCGCGTTTTTCTCGGAATGAGATTTTTCAAATTTGCTGACATTGTAACTCAAAGAGCAATTATCCGATTGACTTGAAATTTGAACTAAGTACTCTTGAATATATTTACTCTACAATGATTTTATAGGCAAGAGAGCAGACTTTTTTCATAACTACGCCATTTTGTTAGATTTTGATATTTTTCGGAAATCCTACATCATTGTACTGGAAATACCTTCCAGTTTAACATTTTTTTCTGTTTCAGCTACTCAATCGGCCGGAATCATGTCAGCAATGGAGGAACTTTTTTTTGGCGCCTCCGAAGGCAACGCATAAGTCGCTCGGATCTCAATATTTTTCTATGAAAAAATTATATAATATAGGTCAAATATAGCCAAATATATTCTTAATTTTCCGGAATATTTAATTGAGTACTTTTCTCCCAAACAATTCCCGAAAATCACCCAAATTTTCAGCGTTCACACTGGTATAGCCCCTTAATTTCTCACAAGGTATCACCTAAAAACAAACACGTCTGGAGCGCTATATATTGTTTTATGTTACCGCAAAGTCTATTGAAAATTAAGTTCGTTTTTCCATTACATTTCACAATGTCGTTCTCCTACTTATTTTAACATTTTTTAAGGGAACAAACTTTTCCTTTTGAAAAACTGAAAAGCGATAAACCTCACTTTTTAAGACAAAATATCATGTTTCATGTTTCTATGACATAAGGATATAAAATCGCAATAAAAAAGGATGAAATTTAAATTCGCGGCTACCTTAGAAACATATATATATACATTGGTTTCAATTGTTTGGGTCAAACAAAACAGAATTTTCCAGTTATGAACTAGCATCTATGCGTAAAGAAAAAAGAACTTTCCAGGATTGCATCAGATTTGGACGTTTCACTAAACGCCTCGCGGATACAGAATATGCTCGTAAAACTTCGAAACTACGTGCAACATTTCGGAACGATAGACACCCTGATCGAATATTCGGTGATGCGATTAATTATTGTGATTGTTCATTGTACTTACGTTTACTTTCCCAAGTGCAACGTGATTCTTGGCGTACATCGTAGCGCCAATATCAGCGCCGGACGATCCTCCGCTGTTGTTGTTGCCCGTTGATGTTCCAGTCTTGCCACTCTGCGAGCCCGTGTACGGAGTTCCCGCACCCTTGTACTCGCCCGTCGGGCCAGCGCTAGCTAGACCGTCGTAATTCGCCCCACCGCCGTATCCCGAGCCGTAATTTGCCGGTTTCGTGCTGTACGCACCGCTATTCGTGCCCGCGTTACCGACAGTCGCCATCTGCTGCAATCATACAAGTTTGCGTCCTCAAAAATATTCAAGCGATACGGACCAGATCGTGACATTTTCGAAGGAATTGAAAAATTATATTTTCAACGAAAAAAAGATTGATGTTTCCGAGACTCACGGGATAGATGGCTGGTGTTCCATACTGAAAGCTTCCGGGCATTATTCCGCCGCCGTACGGGAAGTAAGCGTAGCCCGGTGGTAGCGCCGGATTCATCATCGGCTGTTGATGCTGCGTCGCAGTCTGCTCGTGAATTAATTTATAGAGGACAAATTCTTACAGATATGGATTTTCACAACCAAAAACTTTTCTTTCCATATCTGCGCGCTTATAGGGCGTATTACGATCAAAGATGAACGGGCTACATCTATCTAGGTGGGTAAAAAAATAGCATTTTCCAAAAATATCTGTATTCTATCTACCATTTCGCTATATTCCCTGAAAACTTTTTCCGGCGGCCATATTTTTGTTTTTCTGTATTTTTTTTAAGGCTCTCAATATGTGTACTAGGGTGGCACAAATTTGGGCCCTTTTTTCCTTTTTCTCACCATCCAATTATCTTCTTCAAAGAAAACAATTGTCGCGAAAGCTGCGAGCGGTCAAAAAATATGTAGGGTCGCTCAAGCTTCCCAAAAATTCAAATTTCCATTAAAAATCGATTTAATTTTTTTTTCGTCCACTTCTCACCCATCACGCTTTATAATTTAAAAATTAACATCGAGAAAGCTCTATCTTCGAAATTTCCAATTTTGGCCAATTTTTTTTACTCTTCTCTTAAATTTGACGCTTTGTAAAATGTTCAAAACAATTAATCCTTTTTTCTTTAAAAACAGATTTTTCAAATTTACCTCACACTTCTAACCCAAGAATTGTAATCTTTGTTCTCATAAAATAATTCTTTTACTCGCTTGTCCATAAACAAAACCATAGGTCGTTTTATTCGTAAAACTAAAATGGCAGCTGATTTCCGCGCACCGTAATGCGTCTCACAGTTGGCCTCGATAGTCAAACTGCGGACCAATCGTAGCTTCACTCTGTGACGAGCGATGCAATAATACAATAATTCATAATAACACACATCGTCTAATTGGTGTTTGTTACAATTTATTATAATAAATTATTCAGGAAATGTAACCGTTCGCGGTTTATTTTGTTTTTATGCTACAAGGTTTTTATGCTACATGCACTATAATGTGCTCGCATGCACATTATAGCGCATGCGAGATTTATTTTTTGGCGGAAATTGTAAATTTCGAAAACCTTGAGCAACCACTAAATTTTCATTGCCCGGCTAGAGCTTTCGCGAGTTTAATTTTAAAATAAGGTAAATATTCGGAAGTGTCACTCTCGCTAAAAAGAGGCTGTAAATTGTTTTCATCAATTTTTTATTATTATAAAACGTTATATTAAGTTATATTTTAATGGCGCATAACGTTTTTGGGTTCGTTTGGGTCTGTTTGTTTTTTTGGGTCGATCCAGATTCGGGAGCATATACACAAAATATTGAAAGCATATGGCGCGATGCTCGTGGTAATATCCCAAAATTCAGACGACGGGATCTTTAAAAAATGTTTAAAAAAATATTTATCGACACTGTTTTGTTGATGCGCTGTCATAATAACATTAAATATGTTTTTTAATTGCAAGAGAACACAAAAAAAAATCAGCTCGATTCTGACACGAGTGACACTTCCGAATATTTACCAAAAATGATAAAGCGTAAAATTCAGGGGTGAGAAGTGGACGAAAAAAAACATCGATTTTTTAGCGAAAATTAAAATTTTTGGGAGGCTTGAGCGACATCTAAATAATTTTTTCAGCGCTCGCAACTTCGGCGACATTTTTGTTTTCTTCAAAGAAGATAATTGGATGGTGAGAAAAAGGAATAAAAAATAGAGCTCAAATTTGTGCCACCTGTGTACCTTTGTGTTGAAAAATGCGTTTCTTTCACCAACCGTAGCGAGAAAAAAAAATTAAAATTTGGCGATTTTTTCGCTCTTCTAGGTAGATGCAGCCGCTCAGAAAATCTACATTATTGCCTTATTCATCGTCAAAGGAACCCTCATTATTCTATGTCCTCGTTTCAACTTTACGATGCATTTAATTGAGTGATATTACAAAGTGCCGATTACAAAGCATATCCGAACAGACCGTCACGTCTACTTCTACGTATATGCCTATATAAGATACGAACGCAAGTATGAAATAATTTTTTCGGCGGGAAAGACTCGACTGATAAGGCTAAATCTTTGTACACGTTTCGGGTGTCAAACCTGTATCGATGAGTGAGAATTATCGTTAAAAATACTTGAGCTTCGAGAAACAAGATTAAAAAAACTATTGCACAAACGTAGTTGAGTTTTTGCTAAAATTTGGTCACTGCCTGTTCGAGACCATTATTACTCGTTCGAACAGACCTGTATCGCCTGCTCACAAGGATAAACGTAAGAGCAGTAGCTAACCTGCTGGGACATAGTCGACGGTACGGGCGATGCGTTGCTGTCGTTTCTCGCGAACCTCGCGTCGCTCATGTTCGTGTAAGCTCCTTGAACACCCTGTACGCCCTGAACACCCTGAACGGCGGAGAGTCCGTCGCCTCTGCCGCCACCGAGGCTCGTCGCCGGGCCGGTTGTCTGATAGCCCACAGCCGCGTCATAGTAACCAGTAGTTGGCTGCACGTTAATCAGGGAGGCCAAACACAAAACTACATGCATACACTGTGTACTCCGAATACGAAGGAGAGTAAACTAACTAAAATGTCTTTTTTTGTTTGTTTCGTTCATTCTAACAGATAAACGAGCTACAACAAATCGTAAAAACTATCATCTCGAGGGAAGAGGCAATCATTTGTTTCCTTCACCATTCTGATATTGTTCAACTTCTTTGTTTCTCTTTATTTTTGTTATCGCTGCTTCATCACTCTCCGAGCCCCGAGTCTCGGCTGGGGATCGCCAAGATTCTCCGTGCCATACCCTCGAGACAACCAGGCAGGTAAAAAACGAGAAAAAGGATACAGAGAGATAGAGAAAGAGAGTAAACGGCGAATAACTAAAATTGGTCGTTTCCTTCTGAGTGGCAAAAAAGATTCGAAATCGAACGTTTCTCGCCCTCAGGTTGAGACGCCTCAACGAAATATACAAGAGATAATAAAGGTGAAATATCAAGTGTCGAGCAGCTACCAAGCATCAAATAACGACATAACTAATCATATTACGCATTCATCGGTGACGATCTTTCCAAGTGAAATTTTGCATCAGCCATGTACAGTGAGATGAAAATCGAGCTTTTGTAATATTCTATGTGAAAATGGATTCGATGAAACGATTTCTTTTTTCCAGACATTCACATCAAAGTGTTGCGTGCGTGGTGAGAAATGCTACACGACGGATTGTCAGAAACAATTAAGTGACGACAGTGTGGATTGTTCATCTTTCATCTGTGATCAATTCGAAGTCTCAAGTCTCATTTCATGTTGAACGTTTGAAAAAAAGATAGCAGCAAGCGAACCAATTAACGTCTCGAAGAGTCGATAGACCAATTGCAATTTTGGAACATCTGGGGCCGGGTTGAATTTCAGAACTTTAAATGATCGGAACGCGCAAAACTCCGAAAGAATACTACCCCGAAAGATCAAAACTCCGAAATTCCGAACGTTGAATGATCAGAACGCCCAACACTCCGAAAATATACTACCCCGAAAGATCAAAACTCCGAAAGAATTTTACACGAAAGACCAAAACTCCGAAAATCATAACACCTTCAAAATAATTCAGAAGGATTAAAAGTTTCAAAATTTTCAATAAATCGACGAATTATTTCAAGATTTTTTTTATTAACAAGTGATTTTACGTCAATTTTGAAATTTGTCTAGACAATGTTTTACGTTCTACATCATTTACAGTCAACTGTGTAGACTTTCGCTGGCATGATATTGACGAACCTTGTAATTTCGGAACATTAAAATTAGGAATTTTAAACCGTCGGAGCATTCAAAGTTCGAAATTTCAACCCGGCCCTCATGTCAAGATCATGCCAGCGTAAGTCTGCACAGTTGACTGTAAATGATGTAGAACGTATAACATTGTCTAGACAAATTTCAAAATTGCCGCAAACTCACTTCTTAATAAAAAAAAATTCTTGAAATAATTCGTCGATTTATTGAAAACTTTGAAACTTTTAAATCTTCCATAGCCGAATTATTTTGACGGTGTTAAGATTATCGGAGTTTTGGTCTTTCGTGTAAAATTCTTTCGGAGTTTTGATCTTTCGGGGTACAATTTTTTCGGAGTTTTGAGCGTTCTCACCATTGAAAGTTCGGAATTTCAACCCAGCCCCATTTTCAATTTCGGAACATTAAAGCTCGGAATTTTAAACCGTCGGAGCATTCAAAGTTCGGAATTTCAACCCGGCTCCGAACATCTGCCATGGAACGACGACGCTCCCAACGTATGGACTGTAGCGAAATGAAAGTTACGAATGAAAGCGCACGGATTGTTCGGTCACGTAATTTCCGACTTATACAAATCGTTGTACATAAAATTACAGCATGCTGCGCTTTTCGAGAAATAGTCGTGTGCGGAAATAAACAGAACATCACGAAAGTTTTCAACCGTAAATTTCGTATTCAATTATTCTACAATTAAGCTCGATATCTCGGTACTCTGTACGATCGTGAGAATAAGAAAAATGTGTGCGCCAAGTGCGATCGAGCAGTCAACTGACCATGTGCGGTTGTATTCGCTGTTGCATCAATTGTATATCCTCGTAGCTGTACATCGGTTGTTGGAAAGTCGCGTAAGGCACACCCTGCCCCATGATATATTGATGATTCAGTATCGGCGTCATGTTACCAGCCCCACCGCCGGTCATGCTACCGGTTCCGGCACCCGTAACTACACCACTCGATGTACTCTTTGGCACGGCTGTTCAATCATTAAAAAAAAAACAATCGATTTGTACAATTTAAGGGGTTTATTAAATTATAAAATTAAAAGTAAAATAAATAATTTTTATTTTATTTATATTAAAAATATAATAACATAATAATTTTTTTATATTTTATAAAAAAATAATAAAATAATATCCAAAATAAAATGAAAATTAAATTATAAAATTTAAGGTTATATCAAATTTATTTGTAAAATTTAAGGGGTGTGTTAGATCAAAAGAAGAGAAAACGGCCTTGCGTGACTTGTTTGAAGAAGAGGAGGGTGAACTCTGTGGTCCAGGCCTAGCAGATTTGATGGTGAGACCATTTTTTTATTATAAATTATATACAACTTTCAAACGCGTTTTTCTCAAAACACGATTTTTTCAAACTGCTGCCATGATATCTCAAAAACTGTTTGATTGATTCTGTTCAAATTTATACAGCATCTTTAGTACATATATAACTACAAGTTGAACTAAAATAACTAAGCTTGCTTCGTTAGTTTTCTTTTCATCAGCTATATAGACCCCAAAAAAAGACGAAAAATTGAATTTTTTTTTCTAAAGCGTAAAAAAAAATATTTTTTGGAATTTTAACTTTATTTTAGTTCCATGTAGAGCCTCAAGTCTCACGATTAAAATTGCGTTTGGTTTTTTGATTTCAGATAAGCAAAACGGCCGAATCATGGCAGCAGTGGAGCACCTCTTTTCATATGTGTATTCCTGTTGGGCGGTGTATCTCCGACTATATTCTATATAATGACTTCAAAAAATTCACAAAGTTTGTTCGAATGTTAATAAAAATGATATACAATTTATAAATTACTTTATTTTAATGGTTTGTCAAAATAAAAATCCCCAAAAAAGCATTAAAAAACGGCCTTCACACTAGACGACCTCGTTAATTGATTTCGTCAATTGCCGAGACAAAGGAACCAAATTCAGTGACAAACCGCCTCACCGTTGGAGTTCGTCGACTTCGTCTGCGAGCTATTTACGGAAGCTGACGAAGAGAGACCACCGGAGGCGCCACCGCCGGCGCCGAGCGTCGGTGCCGATGTCGTTGCCAATGATCCGCTGCTTGTCGTTGCGCTGTTGTCATACTGAGAATCCTTGCTACCACCGCTGTTGAGCTTGTGATTGTGCGAGACCCCCTGCTGCTGACTGTTGTAATTGCCGTAAGCGCTACCGTATACGGAGTGCGCAGCGCTCGGATAACCACCGCCGCTGCTCGCGTGAGTTATCGGCGATGTGAAAGTCGCTACGGACGGCTGATAGGCCTGCGGCGTCGATTGGAAAGACGACGAGCCCTGGTAACTGCTTGCCTGATATACACCGGTGTTACTGTTGTTCGTAACGCCAACGTTGCTCGCCGACGACTGACCAGTCTGATATTGAGTCGTCGTTGACGGTACGAAACCACTCGCCGAAGACTGATAAGCCTGCTGCGTTAGGGGCAATAAAATATTGATTCGTCTTTATTAGTAAGTAGTCAGTGTGCGGAAAAATTATTTGAAGATCATCTAACACGATGAAAAAATGTCGTCTTGCTTCCTTCTATTTATATTTATTCTATTTTTGCCCTATACCATGAAACAGCTCTACGAAGAGAGATAGATAGATTGAGAGAGAGAGAGAGAGAGAGAGAGAGAGAGAGAGAGAGAGAGAGAGAGAGAGAGAGAGAGAGAGAGAGAGAGAGAGAGAGAGAGATTGATTGATTGAATTTATTATGCCTTAGTTACAAACTTTCGGGCAAATTTAGCTAACAGTGAAGATGCACAATGTTATGATGAGTTCGTGGTAACAAGTAAATTAAAAATGAAACATAATGAAGCATAAGCAAAATAAAACTATAAATGTATTAGAAAATAACCATGAGAAAATAAACTAAGGTAAACGTAAGAAACTTAATAACTAATCTTACAAATCATACAAAAGCAAAGAAGAAAGAGGGAGAGAGACAGAGAGAGAGAGAGAGAGAGAGAAAGAGAGGGAGAGAGAGAGAAATTATGGGGTGACAATGTGGGTATATACAATTTGCTGTGCATTATAATGTCGTGCTTCTGATATTCAAAGTGCATTGTAAGGTGAAGTATCAACCGATCAATGAAATTGAATATCAATGAATCAGTTTCACAAACGGATACAATTGAAAGACCAGCAGTTGCGCATTTGCATATTTGATTATTCGTCTATTTGTAAATGTTACCTCGAAAAGTTCGATGAAGTGGGATGAATTTAGAGTTTTGTGGAGTGGGATTTCGGAATCCCACTCCACGAGTTCTCCCAAACTCGAGACTCCCAGTCTCGAGTTTGGGAGAACTCGTTTAGGGGGTTAAGCGGCTACATCTACCTAGGTGGGGCAAAAAATTGGAGCTTCTGAAAATATTTTTATTCGATACACCTTTTAACTATGTCCCCTGAAAATTTTATTGGAATATTTCTAAAATTGAACGAGCTACAGCATCTAACAGTCGGCCGGGCGAACGGTAGCAGCACCATACTTCAGACTTCAAGGCGGGAGATACATTTAGGCAGGAAGAAGATAAGCAATATTGAGGGATTTTTTAAACTAAGAAATAATTATTCTACAATTATCAAACTTTAGGTATACTTTAATAGTATATTTAAGTATACGAAACTATTTTTTCAAATTAATTCATCATCAAAATGGCGGAGCTGTGGCAGAGTGTTACAGCAAGGTCGGCGCGGGAGTTGCGAATCGGCGTGCAGTCTAGCTTCCCGTAGACTTTGATTTGCCAAAAAGTTCAAACATTTTTTCAGTCAGAACATGTATGGATTCCATGTGACGGTAATAAAAATGAAGAACATGCAAATTTAAGAAAATGGCACGCATTTACAACAAAAAATCAACATTTCTGTAAAATGTGGATTAAAAAGGTAGTTTCTTTTTCAATTTTTAAAAAACTATTTTCGTCAAGTAGACGGTACCAATATTATCAAAATTTCTACCAAGTTTCAACTGAATCGGCTTTAGTTTTTGAGTAATCCTGCACGCCAATTTCGATAATGCCGTTTTGAGAAAAACGCGTTTGGAGTTCACGCCCGCTCCGAATCCGAGCGGTGAGGCACAGCGTTGACGGGCTGTAACGTTTGAAGTTTTTCGAATTTCGCTTTGAAACTTTGGAAAAATATTCTTCATATATAGTTCTATCGTTTAAAGAAAGAAAAAGAAGAAATCGATTTTTTGATCGTCGTAAATGTATATCCCACCTCAAACGCGTTCTTCTCGAAACGCTGTTTTCAAAGTCGGTGGACATGATATCTCGAGAACCAATTGATGGGTTGTTTCCAAATTTACAGGAGATACGATGAGAAACATTTAAACGTAGTTAATGGGAGGGTAGGGGTTTGCACTTTTGAAAAATCGATTTTTTTGTCTTTTCTTATAGTTAAACATTTCAAGAATATAATCCCAAAATTTCAAGTCAATCAGATCAAAACTCTCGAAGTTAATTACTATTTAGTCCCGCTCCTCTAGCACTGTAGCTCCGACTTCTCTAAACTTCAAACGCGTTTCTCTCGAAACCACTCTTGCAAAGTCCGTGTTCACTGCCATTTGAAAACTACATGATCGATTTATTTCAAACTTGGTACACACTTTCTACATATAAAATACCTCCCCCCAACGGTTAGTTTGAGATTGTTTTTACATTGAGGGGGTTTTCCACCCCCAAAATGGCGGAATTTTTCGTGAAAAATAGCACTTTTCACTGTACATGACCACCAAAAATTTAGAAACGAAAAAAAAAATTACAAAGACCGTTGGTGGGAGGATTTGATGATACTTTGACTAAATTTTAATGGTACTTGATTTCAGATAATTTCTAGCTGAGATACAGTGAACACCGCAAATTGTGTTTTTCCAAAGGCGGTCTTGGAAAAGCTTTGTCACCGGCTTGTTTGTGGATATTTTCGCGTACAAATTTCACGGGATGTTCTTGAAATGACACTTAACAATGTACAAAAGGTTACAATAAATTTACTCTATCCATATAGATGAAAAAGAATCGCAAAATGTGTTTTTTTTTCACGCTGAAACTCCTACCCTCCCCTTAACGATCACACTTTTTTTTATCGACCTTCATTTTTTAATAGTTACGTTGAAATTACGACTTTCTTCTGAGATTTTGTATACTTGAGTTTCAATTCGTCGCCATGTTGTTAAAAAAAATTCAAACGTCGACGAACATCGGCGAACGTCGACGAACATCGGCGAACGTCAACGACTCGTATTTATTGTCAACCCGTTTGGTTTTTAAATTTCCGATGGACCGTTTAAGCTCGAGAGTGTCCACCGCCAAAATTCATCATCTACCAACGGCCATGTTTTTGTTGATTTTCTGTATTTTTTGGTGATTATTTTTTTAAACGTTCTCAATATTCCGTCGTTGACATTGCAATTCGTTCTATGTGTCTTTCGGACGACTTTACAAGAGAGCCAAAAAAACTTATTGCAATATCGATAAGTTTCGGCTTGGGGTCACGTACTGCATCAGCTGAATGAAGCGTTCTGATTGGTTATTAACATAGAACGTTTGACAGATGCGTTTAGAATTAAAATTTTAACCATAATGGCCACAAGAGACGGACCGTTTTGCAATATCAACGACAATGTGTACCTTTGTGTTAAAAAATTCGTTTCTTTTTCACCAATTGTTCCCTAGAAAATCCGGAATTTGGCCATTTTTTTCAGGCCTCTAGGTAGATGTAGCCCCCTCAATGACATTTGCAACCCGAACAAAAAAGTGATTTACACAGAGGTAATGCACGAACGGAAAAAAAGCCAAGGGATTCTCCCGCTTCCGGGCACTAATCTACCAATGGAGACAAGAACGTCTAAAATAAAGAAAAAGTGATTTTGTCGAGATTTGCAAACTTTTTCGATTACACAAGAACAGTACACACTCCGTATGAATAAAAAGCGTTACCGGATTCGCCGTCGTCGTCTGATTGTACGCCGATGTAGCCGCAGAGCTGGCCGAGCCACCGGCCGACGCCGAGGGCGAGGCTTGACTGTACGTCGGTGCGTTGGACTGTGGATATGACGACGAAACGTTATAACTAGCTTGTGTCACAGACGTCGTAGTAGGATAATTGTTGGTGCTCCCTCCACTCGCAGCTGGAAAGGCGTTTGGAGATTGGCCTGTTTGGTTTGCGTTCGACGAGTACGCGTTGTAGCTCGTCGGTGCGGCATTCGAAGCCTGATAAGGCTTCTGAGACGACGTGTACGAGGTTGCCGTGCCGTACGCCACGGACGCGTTGCTCGGTGACACCTGTTATCAACGACACAAATGAGTGTTCGTGTCAATCGTGATAATATTCGTTAGGTCATTTATGAAGTGTCTCGTTTCGTTTGAGGTAGTCCTATCGCCAGGCTTCGATACATAGGACTTTCATAATTTTTCTTTGAGAATCGACAGGGTCGTTTATCGACCTAATTACGGAGAAAAGAAATATTAAAATTACGTATTTTTGTGAAGGAATTCCGAGACGACATACAAACACCCAATTTCCGGTCGCTACAAAAGTGTATATAATACTGGGAATCCGTCAGATTCTTTAAAATAATCAGATTTACATACTTGACACTTGTAGTAATCCAGTGCTCTCAGAAAAAATTACGCTTATTGACCTAATTTTTGTGTAATATCAAGTTTAATTTGAACTTCCGGTATTGGATTTATTACCACTTGCTACGATGAAGAGACGTGACAGCAAGGCAACAGCTGACTGTAGTCCTAACCTCATCTCACTCATTCGAATTTCCACACATATTTCATTTTTAACCGACATATTTCGCCGACACAAATTTTCCACGCTTTTTACCAGTCGTGGCCCGAATACAATGCTTTATATTTCCCGCACCTGACATTGTTTTGACAGATCGACGTTGAAAAGCATGGAGGTTAAACTCGCCTGGTTGAGTAAAAAGAGACGGAGATAGAACCAATATTGCCAAATATCAAACCTAGAAATACTGCGCGAATCGTTGAAATAACTATTTTTTCATTTTTCTAATTAAATGTGAATATTAATTAAACAGTTTGTACATGGAAAATTTAATCACAAATTTTTTTTGCATATGTTGAAAATATAAAGGGTACAAGTCTCAAGTATGATCAGTGGTATGACTAGTGTGAAGCGATAGGACTACCTTAACAGGCTCCATGTACCTAGGTGGGTAAAAAAATTGCATTTACCAAAAATATTTTTATTCGGTATCGCCTTTTGGCTATATTCCCTGAGAATTTTATTGAAATATTCGTAAAATTTAACGAGGAACAGCTTCTAAGCACCATACTTCAAGATACTTCAGAACTGACGAATAAGATTCTTGTTCCACAACTCTTCAAGTCTTTATCTTCCCACAAGAAAAATGTGCCAGTAAGTCTGCTAGGGGAAACATGATTTTTTTCCCAACAAATCATGGAGCCTTTTTCGCGGAATCGCCAATATTGATTATTATAGTTGTATTTGGCAATTCTTTGACGAGTTTTTCCCTGTTCTTGACGCAAGATACAAATATCATACCATCTGCGAGTTAGCGTTGAAGCACTGATTGGTTGCCGTGGATTGTTGAGGAGTCTCAATATCCAGCGAATTCGAGGACGTCGATGAGTTCGCGGCCGTGGATGCGGCAACAACGGCAGCGGCAGCAGCCGCGGTGGTTGTCGACGATATATCGATGCCACTGATGCTGTTCGACGAAGAGTTGTACTTGTCGGTCGCCGAGCCGTCGAGCGAGCCCGACTCACTGCACAACTCGAGAGCACCAAATTGCACGTCGAGGAAACCGATGTTGCTGTTTACGGTGTCGCCGGGCATTTCGACGGCGCTCGATGGTATTTTCGAGGGTGGGGGCACTCGTGGTCGTTGCTTCGTTTGTCTCTGCGGCTGAGAAAAAAAAAACGCACGACTCTATCAATGAACAACGCTAATGCCGGTAAGTTTAGTGGGCGAGGTTTACAATTATGCCAGGTGAAGCACTTATGGGATCATAACAATGTAAAATTTTCAAAAAATCCATTTTTTTATAAACATGAAGCATCGCCGATTGATCGTAAGTAGACAATTTATATGAAAACTCCCCACTCGAAACTTTAAACGCGTTTTTCAAAACGGTGTACACTGTCAAAGAAAGAGTTTTCAAGCTATCCACCTCATATTTTGATACAACATTCTTCACGCCATTCTTCATCTTGCTACGGAAGTTTTTTTTAAATCTTCATATTTTTTTTTAACGAAAAACTGTCGAAAAAATAGGCCAAATTCGATACTTTTTTTCAAACCGCCACCATTTTGTCAATTTTGATTTAGAAAAAAACCTCCGTAGCAAGATAGCGGCTTTCATACTGATTAATAATCTTTTCACAAATTTCGATTCAGATAATATTTACGGCCACAACCGTGGGGACTCCTTTTTCCGAAAGCATTTTCAACCGTTAAAAAATGTAAAAAATATAAATCAACGTTTTAAAATATATTTTCTGTTCTTCACGAGTGCTTTGATTTGACATAACAAAAATCAGACTAATAAGCGTATTTTAACCATAAAAAAAATTCAGCTATTTTTCGACACTGTGATGATCCTTTATTCGTTCAAAAATATGAAATTGGATAAATGATCGTGTATTCAAAAAAATACGGCAACACTGGGAAATAACTGGTCGATAACTACGGTTTCGAATTTCGGCTGGCTTTACCTGACTGGTGATCGTCATTGAGGAGAAGGCAGATTGGCCGGAGGCCTTGAAATTCTCGCTCGACTGCTGAGTAAGCTGAGTGAGATATTGACTCTGTGCAGGCGTTAACGCCGCGCCTCCTACGATACTCGGTTGTGGCGGTTGTGTAAGTTGTTGCTGCAATTGGCCGGTAATGCCGAGGGCCGTTGGCGCTTGCTGTTGATGCAGACTCGATTGTTGTGGAGACTGCAACGTGGTCGTAGCTTCCAACAGTTTCGACGAGTCCTGACACAGTCCGATCGAACGCAAAATGTTTCAAATTGCTCGAAATTGATCATTTTTTTGGAAAAAATCAAAGTTACGTAGACGCAAACGTGAAAGTTCACGTATACCGTTCCGGTCGTTCGGTAAACTGTTCTTTCTTACCTCTTGCTGTAACGTGACGAGAGTCGGTTGAGTCTGAGCCGCGGTAGGAACTACCGGTTGCTGAACTTCCTGCGGCTGCTTGGCCTCGTCGGCGCTGCCGCCAGCAGCGACACTCGAATTTTCGTTGATCGACGTACTCGGCGTGAAGACCTTCGTATCCGCCAACGAACCCGTGTATTCCTCGGTTTCCCACTCGTCCGATGGCTCCACGTTGTTCCATGCGTCTGGAAGTAGCGTATCAGCTAATGTACACCGTCGCCACGGGCGTTCAGTGACTCGTCGCGATCGCGGCAATTCCGAGTTTTGCGTAACACCGACAAAACTACACATACGCGAAAGAACGTGGCAAAACACGGATAAAACGTTACGCCGTTCTTACCCATTTTGGGCTCCTGATTGCTCTGCTGTTGTTCTTCGCTGCCGGTCCACGTATCGATGGGTCTACTGAAGCTGTGAGCCGACGAGGAAGACGCAACGTCACCGCGATTCGCGAACGTCCGCGGTCCCAAGCCTCGCCCACCGCCTCGACCTCCCCGTCCCGATTTACCCGGACCCCCACGACCGCCGCGTCTACCTCCCCCGTAACCACCGTCCCGCACGTTGTCCTCCATGTTCCTCTCGTTCTCTTTGTTTTCTCGTCCACGCCCTGGCGATTCGGAGGATTGCCGGGAAAAAAGGTTTACGATTGTACAGATGGATGTAGTAAAAAATATCGTGCGATTAATGTATGTCGATGCAAAAAGCTGCAATTCAGCAAGATAAATTGTCCAAAATTGTTTCAACGAGCTACATCTACCTAGGTGGGTAAAAAAATTGCATTTTCCAAAAATTATTTTTATTCTATAGTGTCAACTTTATATTCCCTGAAAATTTCGTTCAAAAGTTCCTAAAATTGAAAAACCGGTTTAGTTTTTAGATTTCGGACCGACCGATTGAGGGGCTATACCTGTGTGGCACTTTCAAACAATCGAATTTATTTATTTTTTTTTGCCTTTTTCGACGGTTTATACTTTCAAGAATATCCTGTAAAAATATCATTTGATTTCAAATATCATTTTATCTCGCAAAAATCGATAGTTAAGTCTTTAAACGCATTTTTCTCGAAATGAAATTTATCAAAATTGCTGTCATTGTAACTGAATGAGCAATTATCCGATTGACTTGAAATTTGAACGGAGTACTCTTGAATATATTTACTCTACAATGACGTAGGATATACTTGATTGGATGAAAATGGACGATTTGGCATTGAAAAAAACGACCATTTCATAGGCAAGAAAATAGACTTTTTTTTCATAACTACGCCATTTTGTTAGATTTTAATATTTTTCGAAAATCATACGTCATTGTACGGGAAATACCTTCCAGTTTAACGACATTTTTTCCTTTTTCGGTTTCAGCTACTTAATCGGCCGGAATCATGTCGGCAGTGGAGGAACTTTTTTTTGGCGCCTCCAAAGGCAACGCATAAGTCGCTTGGATCTCAATATTTTTCTATGAAAAAATTATTTAATATAGGTCAAATATAGCCAAATATATTCTTAATTTTCCGAAACATTTAATTGAGTACTTTTCTTCCAAAAAATTCCCGAAAATCACCCGAATTTTCGGCGTTCACACTGGTATAGCCACTTAAGCTAGAGTGTCCGGTGCCAAACGTCGCGACAAAATTTTATCGTTTGCCGGCAGCAATGTTTTTGTTGTTTTTCTGTATTTTTTGGTGATTTTTTCTAAACGTCCTCAATATATGTACGTCTGTGTAAAAAAATGCATTTCTTTCTCACCAACCATATTCCTGAGAGTCAATTCGGAATTTGGCCATTTTTTTCGGGCCTCCGGGTAGATGAAGCCCCTTAAGGGGAGCACCTGAGTAAACGGCTAAAAAAACAGGTAAACTTCGGGAATTTTTATCTCAAAAACTAATGTTTCGATTGGATCCGGGTTTTTCAATTGGAAAATATGTACATTGAGGTATGTTTAGGAATTTTTAAAAATACATTCGTTGACTGGAAGCGATTCAAACGCGATTATCTCGAAACATAGTTTTCAAAATCGGTGCCAGATGTATCTCGAAAACGGCTTGTCCCATTTTGTCCAAATTTGCATACAATATTCTTCGATAGTTTTTCTACGTTCGCCACGTAGGATTTTTTTGAAATTTTCATTTCTGACGGAATTGCGACCGTTTTAATTTAACATTCGTTTTTCGTTCGCAATTTCCGACGATTTTGGATTGCATACACATTGCATAAAAAAGCAATGGTTCAATCAAATGAAAAACCCCTACGTGGCGAACGAGAAAAACTATCGAAGAATATTGTATCCAAATTTGGACAAAATCGGACAAGCCGTTTTCGAGATACATCTGGCACCGACTTTGAAAACCATGTTTCGAGATAATCGCGTTTGAATCGCTTCCAGTCAACGAATTTATTTTTAAAAATTCCTAAACATACCTCAACGCACATATTTTCCAATTTAAAAAATCCGGATTCAATCGAAACATTAGTTTTGGAGATAAAAATTCCCGCAGTTTACCTGTTTTTCTCGCCGTTTACTCAGGTACCTGCCCTTAAAACGAATAAAATAAAAGTAAAAATTGAGATGATCGAACGTACAGCCCCGGTTATCCTGGTTGGCGCGTCCGCGAAGACGCGGAGGTCCTCCACCTCGTTGATTACGTCTCTCGTCCCAATCGCCCGTTTCCTCGACGTCGCCAGACTGATCGGCGTTTTGCTTGGATCCTCCCGGCTGTCGGGCTTTCTTCTTTTTCACCTCCCATTCGGTTTGTAGACCCTCGAGAAGATCATTCACGGCACGATCGAGATCACCGTCACTATCGTGCAGAGCCATTATAATTTCATCCTCGGAACGTAGCGTCATGTCCATGACTTGCTTTATCTGTTCCTTCAGTACAGGATCCTCCGTGCCGCCCATTCTCGTGTCAATTATTTGTGCATGTCGCGACTGATCCTTGTTTTGCTGTAGTAAAAACAAACGAGAACGACCCTTTATCGTATTGACAATTTTACAATCACTGCAACATGCGCTGGGCCTATTTACTCGTCAAATGTCGTTGATCCGTTTCTAATGCTCATCAAGTTTTATTCTGTCCCATTGTCACATTTCTGCGTTCTATTCCGTTGTATTGATTTCCAAATAGGATTCTTTCAGTGCAGATCTTTTAGGCAACGTTTCACAAGAGCTAATATAAAATCTGAATCCTTGTGAATGCTACCACTGTCTACAACCAGGATATATTCAAAGATGCGGTGGGGTAACAATAAATTATGGAAAACAACAAAGATTGTTTTTCTCATTGTGCGGAAAGTTACAATGCCACTGAGAAGTATTGATCAAATTACTTTGTCAATACAGGTGCGAGAAATTTTAAATATGTATATACAGTGAATCCTTGTTTACACGTTTTGCACTTATACATTGTTATCATTTACACGTTCAATTTCTCTAGCCTCTGCACATTCCGTTCATAAAGATGGTAATAAAATTTCATTTCTACGTTCTTTACGATCATACGTTATTAGTTTTATTCCCCAGTGCAGTTTAGAGGTTCGTTTTTTCTCAGTTATACGTTTATCACACGTGATATTCTCTCGCCGGAGAACATTTCATGTGACTGCGTTTTCATGTTTTGTTTGATATTTCAATGTTTTGTTGTTTCTGACCTCGACCATGTATGCATATACTGTAATTACATATCTCTTATCAATACGAACCTGTCTGTTATTTACTAGTCAAAACGTCAAAGCTCAGTGTTACAAATTTGCATTAAATGAAAGTTCAAAACGGAAATTCGAAAACTTGCACTGGCTCATTACTCAAATATTACGAATCAAGTTTCCAATTGGAAAACCAAACATCAACATAATTGAGCATTGAGAATTGAGCACCAATCGCCATTTTCAAATGTTAAAGAGTTTCAGATACGCATTCACACATATTTCACTTCTACGTTATTCTCACTTATACATCATATTTGATGTACCTCTTAAAAACGTATAACTGAAGTTTCACTGTATATACAACGAGAGCAAAAAGTGTGACTGCCGATTAAGATCTGGGCTTGGATGTAGAAAATGCAGAGCTCCACCTCTGCAAACAGAGTTTTCTGTTGCTGGTTTCAAACTGACCTAAAGAAATTCAACGTCTTCCCAGATTAACTGGACAAGCCACGAAGAAATTGCCAAAACAGACGCTACTAGTCTATAAACAATGAGAAAAACGATCTGTCTAGCGTACAAATAGTCTCGAGTCCAGTATGAAGTGACAGGTTACGATTCAATTGGCTACAGATAAATATATATTTACGTATACACGAACCTGCCCTTTGTCGTGTTTGGATGCATCCGACGACTTGGACTGATGATGATCCGATTTGCTATGATTTCCGTGTGAAGACTTGTTCTTGTTGGAACCTCTCCCTCCAGAGGATGCCAACGATTTGTTGCCCGAACTCATCGCCAACGAAAATTTGGCTTATCTACCGACGCACACTCTCTCTCTCCCTCTCACTCTCGCTCTCTCGCTCTCTCTGTCTCTCTTTCTCTCTCGCCTACCACACTATGTACACTCGCTATTTACAAGCTGCAAAAAAGAGGAAAATATACGAAAAACGTTAGACATAAGAAACGAGCGGTCGTGGAGGTTACAAATTCGGAAATTTGGAAAATTTGCAAAATTTCGGGTGTTTCGAATTTTGGAGGGAAGTTTGCATTGGGCGAAATTTCGATAAACGTCGGCGCGTTTGGCGAGAAGGTGAAAGAAAAAAAATCTCCCGTACACGGTGCACGAAAAGGTTAAAACTACGAATATTAGGGTAGGACGACAAAGACCGAGCGAGAGAGGCAATTTCTCCGGAATTACGCGCGATATAGCGAGGGAGAGGGAGAGAGGGTGCCAGAGAGTGAGCAATCGCGTACAAAATGTACGAGCGTTCCGAGGAAATATTTCGCGTCGCGTAATGTGCAAAGCGCGTGGGAATACCGCGATAACAATTTGCCCGACATAACGTTACGAGGAGGAAAAAAGTAAAACCACCATGATCCGTGAGTAGAATAGAAATGTATTTCCATTCGCAGCGCTTACGCACGGGGTACACACGAGGAGCACACAAAACACACACGGGTACGAACGATGATAAAGAACGTAAAGAGGAAAGAGATTGGACGCAGGGTGCGGCGTGGACGTCGTCCAGAACGAGAAACGAAGCCAAGAAGGAAAGAAGACACAATCGCGGGCCACTCTTGTGTTTCCTGTCTGTATTATATATGAAACGTACACGAAGTTAACACACCGTGAGAATTCAGCTCGTACCAAGAGCGAAATTCAGCCGGGATTTATTTTTCTGCATTTGCGAGTGTATCTTCACTTTTCGCGAGCTCGTTGCGCGACGCAAAAAAAGAAGGGGACGGAAAGAAAGAAAAATGTGTCGTTTTTTTTATTTTATGTTTAGTGTTTGACGTACGCGCAGTATCGAGGAAGTGTGTCCATGGAGAGCCGTCGGTCGTCGAACGAATGCAGCGGCGGCGGACGATGGCAGTACGGATCGGAGGAATGGAGGGACGCGCGACACAATCCACACACACACGCGCATACACACACGCGCGCACACGTATTACACGCGCTCGTGCAAACACGACAAAAACGGCCGCAACGTCGAGGAGGGCGCTGGAGCGGGGAGGGGCGCGTGAGCGATAAACTCGCGCGTATTCATTCGCACACACCCGCGTATTCGCACAATGCTAATATAAACGGGGTAAACCTCTGCATGGATAACGCGTTGAAATATACGTGTACATTGTTTTCTCATGAGTGATAAAATGTCGATGTTGTTTTTTAGATAGGCGGCCGAATCTTGCAGATCAGTTGGACTTTCGGCGGCTGAACGAGCAAGTTTGGGCCGAAAACTCGTAGCGTGAAAATAAATCGAGGAAACGGCCGATAAGGTAGATGAAGAGGGGACATTAATCGTCACCATTGTCGATTCGGTGATGGGCGATGGAGAGCCATGTGCTCGGGAGACACAATTAGTAGGGAATTTCGAGGAAGGATTTTTTCCCGAGCATTTTTTGGCGTCCGCGAGAACGCAGCGTCAATAGGGTCGCTCCTCTTTCGCATCTTCCCCTCTCGCGTCGTGGTGCTTTCGGAACACACCCCCCTGCCCTTTCTTCCGCGCAATGAGACACACGTATAATGGCGGCTATTGCTCGGAAGAATTTGCGTCGGGGAATCCAAGGAACGTCGGCGAATGGAAACGCTTGTGAATTTCGTGAATATTTCATCAGAATTTTTCATGGTTACAGTTTCCGGGGGTATGACTCTGGTGCTGCCAGGCAATTTGGCTTTTGCAAATACGAGAGATTAAATAATGGAAAAAAATTATCTCGTACCTGTGGTTAGTTGCGCTCAAACGCAGCTCTCGATCACGTGACACGAGTACTCTCCTCTGCCTCCTCGTCTTCTCGTTCACGGACTTGGTTCGCCGGTTGGGCGTCAGCGGCGCCACCGTCCGGATCAGATTTTCCCTCGCGCCCCTCAGATGACCGGTTTAGTTCTTTGGCGGTACACTCGAAGCGCCACTCGGCATGGCTCATTTTTCACTTTCAGGGGGTATCTTGCGAATTGAGTATGTATATGCGATTGAGTTTCAAGCGGATCACATTTTCGTCGTATCTAAATCATAACCATTTTTTTAAAACAAAATTCGCAAAAAAAAATATTTTTGTCGTATCTGACGAATAGCATTTTATTTTTAAATCGCAAAAAGAAGAAAATTTAATTAAATGGCACATCACATGGTTTCGTGCTAACGCGTTTATAACGCAAATGAAGAATGATGCATGTTGCATTGATTTGCTAGTTGTCAGTATCACGGCGTGTAACTAAAGGGCTATATCTACCTAGAGCCCTGACAAAAATTGCCAAAATCCAATTTTTTTTGGGGTTCGGTTAGTGAAAAAGAGACGCATTTTTTTTAAACACAAAGGCACATATATCGAGAGCCTTTTAAAAAAATCACCAAACATACAGAAAACAATTAAAACATGGCCGCCGGCAGAGGATGACATTTTTTCTCGACGTTTGGCGGTGGACATTCTCCAGCTTAAACGGTCCATCCGAAATCTAGAAACCAAACGGGTTATTCAAGTTAACAATAAATACGAGTCGTTGACGATCGACGATTTACAAAATCTTTTTTTTTTAACAACGCGACGACGAATTGAAACTCGAGCATACAAAATTTATTAAAGAAAACGTCATTTGTACTCAACTATTAAAAATTGAAGATCGATCTTGAAAAAGTGAGATCGTCAACGACCTTTATATGTTTCTCATCGTACTTTCTTTTAAATTTGGAAACAATCCATCAAGTGGTTCTCGAGATATCATGTCCACCGACTTTGGAAAAAGTATTTCGAGAAAAACGCGTTTAAAGTTTGAAGTATGGTGCTGCTGCCGCTCGCCCGGCCGGCCTGTTAGAAGCGACTGTTAGAAGCTGTAGCTCATTCGATTTTAGGAATATTTCAATGAAATTTTCAGGGAATATAGGCCTTAAAGTGACCTTACTTTGGCATCCCACCAATTATTAACACTTTGCTCCTAGCTACATAGTGGTCCTCAAAGTGCCAATGAATGGGCCCTTAAAGTGTCAATAATTGAACCCTTAAAGAGCCAATTATTGGACCCTTAACGTGCCAATAATTGGGACCTTAAAGTGCTAATAATTTTACCCTTAAAGTGCCAATAAATGGCTCTTAAAGTGCCAATAATTCGACCCTTAAAGTGCCAATAATCGGACCCTTGAAGTGCCAATAGTTGGACCCTTAACGTGCCAATAATTGGGCCCTTCAAGTGCCAATAATTCGACCCTTAAAGAGTCAATAATTGGGCCCTTAAAGTGCCAATAATTCCGCACTAAAGGAATTAATTCCTAATTAATTAGCAATTAATTCCACCTAGGCAGATGCAGCCCGTTAAGCACTATCCGTTAAGATTTGTTATATTAAACGTGAATTGATTCATCATCATAAGAAGTTAGATGATAAATTGTGAAAATTAATCTCTGCAGGAATAAATTTGCATTGCTGTTGCGCCGCTGTTCAAGCGGGTACAATTCGACTCACTTCACATTGCTTCGTATCGTCTGCCTTTTTGTCGTCGGCTCATGAAACTAACATAACCTCTTCGTGTTGTTTATAAGAGCATCCGATAAATTTTACGCCGGATAGTTGAAAAAAAAGTTTCAAAATGCCGCGAATGCCACTGCATCCTGCGTCGGGAGGTGCTGAAGTTTTGTATTGGGCAGCGAAATCGATAAGATTCGTGAGATATGGCTGTGCGAACAGGCCATTTTATCACATCGTCGTGATTAACGTAAGTTCGTAGAAACACTAGTTGGCAGTACGCGTGAAAATACTCATGGCATTGTTAGCTGACGTTGTTTTTCATCGACGTTTTGTTTTTTGCAGCAAGTTGCACCGCAACGCGATGTACCGATAGAACAAGTAGGAACTTACGACCCCTGCGTGAATCAGCACAACGAAAAACTTGTGGCGTTAAATTTCGAGAGGATACAATTTTGGCTGGGTCAGGGCAACGTTACAGTATCGAGACCGGTCGAACAACTCCTGGGCCTCTGCGGCTTTTTTCCCATTCATCCTACGACCTATATGACTGCTTGGAGGAATCGCAAAGCCGCCGACCAGGCTGCGGCCAAAGTAAACGAAGAAGGCGCGAAAGAAGCCACCGCTACATCGTAGATGGAAAAATACGACAGAAAGATGAATCGAATGTTAATTTTGTATATACTTTGAGCATTGGCATAGGCTGGCAAATAAAACTGCACTCTAGATTGTAACTAATAACTGTAGTTTTATTTCGCCCTTCCCTCGAATGATCTACGGCAGAGCTCGTCTATCGCGTCCAAAAATGCTTATATGTAAACGAAAAAGTATTCTTCGAGTCTACAATGTTGAATGAACTATGTAACAATAAAAAAAAAGTTTTGGAGGAAAAAAAAATTCCCCAGGTGAGGCTCGAACTCACAACCCCGGCATTGCTCACAGAATACTGTCTTATAAGTACCGTGCGCTAACCAATTGCGCCACTGGGGATGTTGTTTTGCAGTCGCAATATTGTCCCTTATGAGTCGGGTAGCCCATGGACACGATTCGCTCGAAATAGACTATTCATTATTTATGATTATTGATTATTTGTGCATCCCGATCGAAGACTTTACCATCGGTCGAGTATGTTTGAGATCATATCTGACGTACGGAAATATTAAAATGAAATCGGGTCGGTGAGATGGATCGTGCATTCTGTAAAGTCGATTTACCTAACCCGAAATAAGTTTAAAGACAAATCCTCAACGACAAACTCGAAAAAAAACTCTGAAAATAAATATTTTTGTATTCTGAAAGAAGAACGCAAAGTGTAATGAAAGTTTGGGCTCGGGGTCTAATCCGGAATATTGCGCGGTGTTGTCATTGAAGAGGTTGGAGCGTTAGCCACAATCCAAGATTAAATTTTAAAAAATATATGTTATTGACTAGACTATACTCAGTCTTTATAAATTTTTCGAAACTTTTTCACCACCAAACACCAGAGATAAAAAATAATTTAATGTGGCATTTTACGTGCGGATAGATAGGCAAGACGTTCACGCTACGGGTAATGTAATTTTTTTGGCCATTTAGCACCAAGATAAACCATTTCTAACGACGGATTAACGCAAACTAGATCTTTGTAAACATTTCGAAAAAAATCCAACTGGCCCATCGTAAACCACATATATGCAATATTGAACCATCATATAATTCTTCGAGCTGGGATGAAATCAGCCCGACAAAAGTGTCGCTAGCTCTCGGCCTATCAAGGCTTGATGAAAAATTACGAATCTTGGCTGGCGAATGAAGAGCATTGCTGCCAACTTCAATGTCCCCAAAGTTGACGTATTTCGGAAACACTTAATATTAATTAAGGGGTTAGGCCACAGTAACGGGTATAAAATCATGTGCGAATTTAACAATCTTTTTTCGCATTAAAAAGGTGATTCCGCCATAAAATTAATTACACATCTATTTAGTATGAATATCAAGCTGTTAGAAAATATATATTCTCTTTTTCGATGTGCAAAATGGCCTACTACTCGAAACTTCTCGAAACAGCTTTTTTCCAATTGGCGTGACAAATAACTTCAACAATGTTCACTCGATTTATTTCAAATTCAAAACTTATGTTCCTAATTGCATTTCGCAGAAAAGTACGTACGGAATTTCTGATTGATCAAAAACTTTTTATTTTATGTTATAACGAAATTTTTCACTGGAAATTCATTTCTTAAGTTCAAATACCTACAACTTTTGAATAAAACAATATTTTTTAAATTCCGTACGTACTTCTCTAGGTATTCTAATGAAGATTGGCGAGAATTTTTGTTTTTTGTTATAGGTAAAAAATTGTGGATGCTGAATGTCACGCCGCGGAGCGCCTAAAAAAAGGTAACAAAAGAAAATATTAGCAGTCGGCCATTTTGTACATCGAAAAAAATATATATATTTTTTCTAACAGCTTGGTATTCATACTAACTAGATGTGTCATTAATTGTATGAGTGAATTACCTTTTCATACGAAAAAAAATTGTTAAATTCGCACATGATTTCATACCCGTTACTGCGGCCTAACCCCTTAATGGTAATAATAAATAATCTCGTGACATTAATATAAATAAGCATGATTACAAATTACTCAAAATTCCATTCTGAATGGTATAAAACATTCGCCGCCGCAGTTTTTTCATAATAATCATCGATAATGTTGTACTTTTTCAAGCTGGTGGTAACACAAAAGTTTTTCTTATTTGCGTAAGAAATATAAAAAATGCATAAATTTGCCCTTTAGTTATATATTTCATGAGAATTAGCATCTACAGAGTAAATCTATACCTCGTATGCATTTTTTTGCAGGTTCATTGAAAAAAAGATCATAAATCGTCATTTGACTGGACCGCTTCAACCTCTACCGAACGTTGAGGTCGAACCTCTAAACAGACGTCATTGTGCTACGATTGTTAGAGTGGAGTTAAAAATTGGCGTTTATTGTAATGGATAATTTAAACCGTCAAGATTTATTGTACTGCGGGAGAATTGTAATTGATTAAGTATAAACATTTTGTTGACTGATCGATCGACGACCCTGCAAAAGCGCGAGGCAGGGAAGGCTGCTCAGTCGGTAACATAGGACTCGGAATTAACAATTTTCGGTGTTTGCGTTTAGAAAAACACTCTGCACCTTTTCTACATCACTTTTACGTCTTTCAAAACTCTTATCGTGTAAAAATATAAATGCTCCTTTGTAAATGGATGAAATTAAGACTTAGAGTCAGAGCGAGACATAAGTAGAATCTCACGTCACTATCATCCCATTAAGGTCATGGGTCGCACGCCCGGTCGGTAAAAATCCTACGGCCAAGCTTTTTTCTAGGCGGATCACATTTCGAGCACACGGCGAGAATGATGTTCGTTTTTCAACGGAACAAACGGTGTTTCTCTTCTTTTTTCCGAAATATCAGCGGTCGCGGATAAAACTGGGGATTTGTAAATGAGCCATTTCTCTCGCACTCATGGCCGCTCGTTCGGTGTGGGACACCGCGTCTTAAGGGGCTATACCAGTGTGAACGCTGAAAATTGGGATGATTTTCGGGAATTTTTTGGAAGAAAAGTACTCAATTAAATGTTTCGGAAAATCAAGAATATATTTGGCTATATTTGACCTATATTACATAATTTTTTCATAGAAAAATATTGAGATCCAAGCGACTTATGTGCTGCCTTCGGAGGCGCCAAAAAAAAAGTTCCTCCACTGCTGACATGATTCCGGCCGATTGAGTAGCTGTAACCGAAAAAGGAAAAAATGTCGTTAAACTGGAAGGTATTTCCTGTAAAATGACGTAGGATTTTCGAAAAATATCAAAATCTAACAAAATGGCGTAGTTATGAAAAAAAAGTCTGTTTTCTTGCCTATGAAATGGTCGTTTTTTTCAATGTCAAATCGTCAATTTACATCCAATCAAATATATCCTACGTCATTGTAGAGTAAATATATTCAAGAGTACTCAGTTCAAATTTCAAGTCAATCGGATAATTGCTCTTTGAGTTACAAAGTCAGCAAATTTTTAAAATCTCATTTCGAGTAAAACGCGTTTAAAAATTTAACTATCGATTTTTGCAAGATAAAATGATATTGATATAAATGATAATGATATTCTTGAACGTATAAACTGTCGAAAAAGGCAAAAAAAATCGATTTTTTGAAAGTGTCACCCTGGTATAGCCCCTTAAGGCGATGTGAAAAAACATGGCTGCTAGAGACAGAGCGAGAGGCAGACGGAAAATGTTTCGTGAAAAACGAGAACTGCACTGCGAACGGACCAAAATATTTCTGCTATCGCTGGAAATGGAAACCATCTATAAAAATGTAAAAAAAAACTTTTGAAAAACAAGCTATTATTGAAAAGGTACTGTACTAAATAGTAAAAAAATTATGATCAGTAAAATTGAAAAACAAAACAGTGAAACTATACTCACCAGAGGTGCAAGTACTTAAAATGTACATAAACGTACATATTTAAAAAATAGGAAATATAAATTTTAAAAGCTTAAGGCTTTTTTTTAAATTTTAAAGTAGTTTTAGTACTTATGACGTTAGACGCATGAAGCTTTTTAAATTTCTATTACATATTTTTTAAATATCTACGTTTATGTACCTTTCAAGTACTTGCACTCATGAAGATTTTGAACCGGAAAGACATACGAACGAAGCGAGTTAAATGAAAGCTTGTAAAAAAGGTTGTCACAGAGTTCGGGCCAAACGTGGGAAAAGCCACAAGTCTCGCATAGGAAATAGTATAAATAATTTATTTAGCAAAAATAAACATTTTTTCGATCATATCAGAATTCATGTTTGATAAAATATTGAGATGCGTTTTGCAACCCCTTTCAGTCTCCACATGTCTACCTACTTTTCAGTAGGAAAAACCGATTATCATTCACGAATATAAAATCGTTTCCGAAAATGAATTCTTCTGATGGAAGGAAGATTCACTGCTGATCAATGGCGCGGCACAACTTATCCCAGAAATTCTCAAGGTCGTCCTTTTTCAATCCGATTCGGCAGAAGCTTTGCAGCAATTCTTTGTGGTCTCTAATAAATTCCTCATCTGTTTCGAGAAATAAAAATCATTTAAAAATCCAATAGAACGTAGGACTAAAATTGAGGATAAAATGTTCGAGTATTTTCATAACAATTTGAGCACCTGCTTGCACTGGATCTATGGCAAAAATGTGTTCTATGCGCCATGTCTTCTCCATAAATTGCGTGTACCATTGGATCTTGAAGAATTTTCTATCTTCGGCCTTAGGTGGATGTACGTACATTAAAATACCGCCTCCATCGTCGTTGCATTTTTCCAATGTTATGTAGCCTTTCGATTTAATTGAGCTCAATATTTTAGCACGTATTGTACTTTGGTCGCTGTAATCAGATAGGGCTGAACGAAACAAGATTTAGTTTTTCCACGCAAAATTAATCCATAAATCGTGATATAAATTCACATCTGATTCTCCGTTGCTATATCCTCAGTCTCACTGATCATTCTCATATTGTATTTTAGGCAATGCGCGATAATCATATACAACTCGGGCTTTACAGATCCGACGTTTGACACGGTAAATTTTAACCCTACGTTGACACACTGGGTCATTTTGACCCGGACCAATGTGAAAGAAAATTCTCAATTTTCCAAAATTTCAAGTTTTCAATAATTGTTTTACAACAGTTCAATTTTATATTACATACATACATACTGTACATTGAAAATACTCATTTTTCCTAAATTAAAAGTTATCAATAATTTTTTACAATTCAATTTTATACTTTCCGAATTTTAACAATGCAGACAAATTAAGAAATATTTAAAGTGTGTGTCAGATTATTTCAATGAAAACCGACCAAGGGGTTTGTTAAGGGCAGGTGGACAAAGTACTATCCGGGTCAAATTGACCCAGTGTGGATAATCGTGGCCAAATATAAGAGTGAATGAAACAATATTTTTTAAATCCCGTACGTACTTCTCTAGGTATTCTAATGTAGATTGACGAGAATTTTTGTTTTTTGTTCTAGGAAAAAAATTGTGGATGCTAAATGTCACGCCACGGAGCGCCTACAAAAAAAATATAACAAAAGAAAATATTAGTAGTACATTTTGTAGTACATTAGTAGATTTTGTACATCGAAAAAAAATATATATATATTTTCTAACTGCTTGATATCCATACTAAATATATGTGTAATTAATTTTGTGAGTGAATCTCTTTTTCATACGAAAAAAATGTGTTGAATTCGCACATGATTTTATACCCGATACTGTGGCCTAACGCCTTAAAAGAACTCAATCATTGTGACCGAGAATTTTTTTTCCACAAACTGCTTTCTTTAAAGGCGGTTTCTAGTTTGTTGGGCCAAATTTTATTTTTTCATTTTGCCGTATCGGGAACTTTTTGGAGATGAAGGTGTACTCTATGGTCCTGGCATAGCAGATTAGGTGTAAGTATGAAACTTTTCATTTTATTCGTACATAAACTTCAGTTTAATTTCAAACGCGTTTTTCTAAAAAACCACGTTTTTCAAGGTTGTGGAAGGGCTCGTAGACACCCTAGATGAGCAATTGTTATGAAATTTAACATGCACGTGTACAACAAAAGTCTTCATTACTTGAACTAGAATTATCCAAAAATATTCAAATGTTTTTATTTTATGAACAAAAAACTGCAAATATTTTTGGTAAAAAACTAAACTTCCCCTTAGAACGCTCACAATTTTTGTTATTCTTCAATTTTTCTTCTCGATTCTAGTTCGACTTATACACAATATTGTACAAAGTGAAAATATGTTTGATTTTTTGGCTTCAGATCATCTGTTCGGGACTTAGGACTTCCGCAAGCGAAGAATATCATCCCCCTCCCACTCCCAGTACCATGTTTTGTCAAACTTTAAATAATATTATCATGTTCGACAAAGACAGCTCAGCAAAGATACCAATTTTCACCATTCTACATTCGATATTCTTCGCATAAAAAATTGGTGAATAATCGAAAAATTTTTGGCCCAACAAAGTAGGAACCTCCCTCAACATGTTACATTCTCGTAACATATGAGAATGGTCAAGGGAAGATCTGTTTGTTTCGTGAAAAACCAGATGGAATAGAACCTAATAAGATTGATAGGTTATTGTATTTAAATATCAATTATTACCAGATATGAGATATGAGAAATCTTTATCTTTCGTAAAACGTTGAACCCAAGGTGTTATTTCTCGCAGGTAGCTCTGGTTTGCGTTTGCAAAATGACAATTTATGTCTTCGATCTCGTCCTCTTCGTCATCCTGTTTGATGAGATCATTTGTTTTACTTCTAGGATACAAAATCATTATCTGACATAAAATGCGCGTTGAAATAATTCGTTTGAACAAATACTTAAAGAACGTCAAGATTTTAACTGCATGCCAGTCAAATTGTTGAAAACTCAATCCATAATATTATGAATGCTTACTTAAAGTATCCTCGTACAAAATAAAAAAGTTTAAAATCCTGCTGTACCTTCACCAACAGTGGGTTATAAAGATATACCTTGACATTGATTGTAAGCTCTAGCGTGAACTGTATAGCTTTCGTGACAACATGAGAGTTGAAGCGATAAACGTTATCATGGCTCCAATTTTTTTGCACGTCCATGAATTGAACGCCGAGAACGGATTGCAAAGCTTCGCAGAGTCTGGCGGAACTTTTATCAACGACTGTAGAATCGTCATTCCCGTTTGGATTATCGCAAAATTTTGTAAGAGTGCTAGAGAACGTAAACTTCCATTAAATTCGACACAAATTTTCGATTTCAATAATTAGTCATTATAAGCAGTAGGAACATTCGTATAAAACGTAGTAACTGATCCTAACCCGACCGGGATGCGTCGCTTTCGGGAAACATTTATTTCAGACTTCGCAAGCTCGTCGCGTAATTTGTAAGTTCTTTGCACGAGTTCATTCTTGATCTTCTCCAATCGCTGGATCTCCGATTCCGTTATATTCATTGTTGATGCAGTAAATGTGGCTATTTTAGAGACGACAACGCTTAGAGACACTTGTGTTGACGGACTTGCAGTGACAATAATACGGCTCTTTTTTTTTTTTTTTTTTTATTAAAAATAAAATTTGTTAGGCTATAGGTCAGACCTACTTAGCCAAAATAATACGGCTCCCCTCTGCGAGGTTGACAGCGCCATCCGACGGGCCTCACGCAAAGCTTTGCCTTGAACCGAACTCGGGTAGGCTGACATTTCATGGGCGGCGATATTAGTAACCTCCTAGTTGTTACTAGCGTTGGGCCAATGAGCGTCTTCAATCACCAAACCACCGCTATCAAGTCACTGAACGCTGCTGTTTCTTGGCGCTCATTAAATGTCAGCCTTAAATGACAAACTCAAGTCGCTGTCACCGTTCTTCATGGACGTTGCACATGTATCTTTTTGTTGACAAACTTTATTCAAATAATTTTTAACAATCAACGAAAGTCCACCGGTTCGCTATTTATAGTGGATAATGGAGTCCTACATATTGCAGGTAACCCATAACGCTTCACTCAAAATCGCGTCGCAGTTTTCATAATCGTGTGTTACGTGACCGGCTTTTGTATGAACGATTTGGGGGTTATTGCAGGTGCGGCGTGCCTGGCTCAAAGAAGACGGCGATACACTTGCTGTAATTATATATTTTGTTTAATTTCGCTGTAATTATGTATTTTGAGTACAAAAGACGCGCGATTGCACATTTCTTTGATGTATATGTTATCAGAAATGCATAAAAAACAGGTATATATAATTCCTAGGAAATTTATCAAATGCTACGCTAATTTAGGAAAAATGTGAAATATTTTATTAATACATATAATTCCTAGGAGATGTATGCAATTCCTAGGTATTTTATAAACTTACTAACGGTACAAGGAAGCGTCATGAAATAGATAAACACCGGTGAGTTTGTTCGGGTTTGTTTGGCGCAAACAGACACACAAACATTTTGATGAAGCACAATCTTTCTTGCAATTGCACTTTTTGAACCTTTGGTCGTTCCCAGTTGATTCTAAACCCAAACAAACCAAAATTTCGTCATGATAAATTTGGTCTTGATAAACAAGTATGAACCTGAAGTCACTGTCGGACTGCGACTGAAAATCTATCAAGTTAAGCTAGCAGTGGGAGTTGACCTCGGACGCTAGAATCAGCTACACAACAACGCCCTCTTGAGTATTGTTTACACAATACTAAAGAGACCCTCCAGAATTTTAGAAATTTCTGATTAGTACATCGTAAATATATACGATTCCTAGGAAATGTTTATAGTCTGATTTGTTTAATACATATCCTGAGCATTTTAGGTAGTATATATATTCCCTAGGTGCCGTTGAAGTGGGGAAAGTGCTTAAAGCATGTATTAACGGAAATGGAGACGCAGGTTATAATCGGGATGATTTGGGAATGGAGAGAGGTGAGAGAAATTGAAGCAAGAATAAAGGTGGGATTAGAAAATTTAAAAAACGAGACTTTGAAGAAAGAAGGGGAGAAAATAAAGGGTTCGACGTACAATTATAGGTATAAGTTTATTGTGGAGGATGATATTAGGCCCTGGAAATATTGGTATGAGGTAAATGTGAAGGGCAAAGACAAAGAAATGTGGGCGAGAATAAGATGCGGAAATGTTGGAAGAGTAGGAAGAAAGGACAGAGTGACTGGATGTGCAGAATTTGTGATGAGCAGAATGAGACCCTGGAGCATTTATTGTTGTGTAAAAGAAGCAGCGAGATGGTGACGGAAAATGCGAGAAAAGGCGTGGAGGAATGGCTGGAAGGAATTGACGAAGTGGCGATTATTGGGGAAGTAATAAATATGTTGGGAGGAAAAATACAGAAAGGGATTTGTGCATATTTCAGGGAGATTGAGGAAGTGTGGAGTAAAAGGAGTTTGGAATGAGAGACTGAGAGAGGGGAAGAATAATTGGGTTTTTAGGCGAGTGGTGAGCAGATGTAAGGTATACAGATTTATGGACAAGGATGAAACGGCAGAGATTATAAGATTTGTTAATATATATTTTCTGACATTGTATAAGTTTTGTAAAAAACTTTTTCAGTTATGCAAACAAAGCTCTATTGATTGATATATTCCCTAGGAATTATCTATGTCGTTTATACAAATGCGTTTGAGGAGTTTCGGGACATATGACGAAATGTTACTATTAGCTTCAAATTTATACAGTACATTCTTTGTCGTGTGCTAAATGCGCTCTTCAAATTTTAAATGGATCGTCTACATCATTTTTATAAAATGTACAATTGGAAAAACACTTTTTAACATAGGGAGATGCCTATGATCAGATAACATAAGGAGTATATTATGATACTGATGACAAAATTGTCATAATGCGATTGAGTGATTTTACGGTTTTGCATAACATTTTAAATATTTTTTCACACCTTTTCAAGCGTAAAATTGCCATTCAGCGATAAGCGTAAGCATCTCCCTATGTTGATTTAAATCGATTGATTTAAAATTTGGAGGGTACATTCAGTAAATGACAAAGAATTTACTGCATGAATTTAAACCAAATGGTAATATTTTCCCAATTGTCCCAGAACTCCTTAATACACTTCCGGTAACATATACAAACTTCAATAGTGATAAATTCGTTTTCATATTCCCACTAGTTATAAAGCGTTGTTTTTTTTTCTCGCCTCTTCACGTTTATTAATTTTTTGAAAGGATTTACTATCCCTGCGTCACGCTCACACATCCATACCTCAGCTGGCTTCCGACACGATAATGACCAAAGTGATGGAACACTTGCCGTCGATATCCGTAGATCTCGTCGTCTATCACCTCAAGTGAGATTTCGCGATCACGAATATTTATCCTCGCATTCGACAAAGTTCCAACTAGAATTTTTCCATTCAGAGTTATAGGCTCTTTGAACAAGGACGATCCGTACGTAACTTACAACTATCAGAGTTCGCTGGTAGGAGCGTTAACGAAAATCCTTCAACTTCAGAAGGAAGAGAACTGGATGCTTCCGGTGATGAACGTGGTGTGCCTGGAGCTACGTCTTTTGGCGCTCGGCGCCGAGAGCTCGAAAAACAAAAATCTGAAACCCGGCGAAGTCTTGGAAAAATGTGCGGAATGTCTCATGGGATGTTTTCGCATTTGCGCCGCCGATAATCGTAGCTCGGAAGATGACACTAAGAAATGGGGCATGTTGGCGTTGGTCAACCAACTTCTCAAAGTGTACTTCAGAATCAACAAGCTACATCTATGCAAACCTCTCATACGAGCCATTGACTCCTCCGCTTATAAGGATCAATTTCCTCTTGCTCAGAGGATAACTTACAAATTCTTCGTAGGTCGAAAGGCCATGTTTGACAGTGATTACAAGGCTGGTGAGTGATGTGGTCTATACTCAATCGGTGTTCAATTCATTTTATTACAAGCTTTTATCTTACTTGACTTTCTGTGAGATGCAAAACGGAAAATCGATATTTCACCCATTTGCGAACTACTTAGAACTCTGAAATGTTGCGTACATGCATCTTAAAGGTAACGATGCATGATTCAACTTAAAAAAAAAGAACATCCTTACAATGTTCAACTTGTCATGTAAAATTAGTGATATCTTATCATCCATATAAAATTTCACTAACACACAAACAAATTCGTAGCCGACTGTGTTTGTATGTGAAAAGTTTATATGCAGCAATTAGACGTAGGTTCAATCCCAATTACAGTCTTTGTTATTTTTTACAAGCATTCCATGTTCCTTATGGACAAACTCGTAAACGTGTGAACTACTAGTAACAACTAACTAGTAAAATCAATTAAAAACTAAAAAGTAGAAAATAATTTATATGTTTATGGTCTATTTAGTATGAATATCAAGCTGTTAGAAAATATATATATTTTTTTTCGATGTACAAAATGGCCGACTACTCGAAACTTCTCGAAACAGCTTTTTTCCAATTGACTGGACAAATATCATCAACAATTTTTACTCGATTTACTTCAAATTTAAAAGTTATGTTCCTAATTGCATTTCGCAGAGAAGTACGTGCGGAATTTCTGATTAATCGAAAACTTTTCATTTTATGACCAGTTTATGAGCAGTTGTAACGAAATTTTTCACTGAAAGTTCATTTCTTAAGTTCAAATACCTACAACTTTTGAATAAAACAATATTTTTTAAATTCCGTACGTACTTTTCTAGGTATGCTAATGTAGATTGACGAGAATTTTTGTTTTTTGTTCTGGGTAAAAAATTGTGGATGCTAAATGTCACGCCGCGGAGCGCCTAAAAAAAGATAAAAGAAAATATTAGTAGTCGGCCATTTTGTACATCGAAAAAAAATATATATTTTCTAACAGCTTCATATTCATACTAAATAGATGTGTAATTAATTTTATGAGTGAATCACTTTTTCATACGAAAAAAATTGTTAAATTCGCCCATGATTTTATACCCGTTACTGTGGCCTAAGACCTTAATGTACTAAAAAGTAGAAAATATTTTTTTTACCAAGTCACCTACATGTGACTGAATAAAAGTTTGAGGCGCTCAAAATGTAGACATAATTTTTAATTTACATAAATCCATGGACACATCAACTGTATTTAATTTACAGTAAAGCAACCTTAGATGTCTTAAATAAAAATCCTGAAACTGCGTATAAACGTGTGATGATAATTCCTCTAATTACTACTGTGCCACATTAAATACGGTTATAGAAACTGAATTGATCAAATTTATTAAACATTTGAAAAGTTGAGCGCCCCAAGCTATTATTTTGTCACATATAAGTGATTTGGTAAGAAAAACTATTTTCTACTTTTTAGAACATTAAATAAAAGTCTCGTTAAAAAAAATTTTTTACATGTATTTGATTCTTTTTCCATACTTTCGAGGAAATAAAAATGGATTCTTTTATTTCAGCCGACGAACATTTGACCTACGCTTTTGAACATTGTCACAAACAATCGAAGAGAAACAAGCGTCTCATACTGACGTACCTAGTTCCCGTGAAAATGTTGCTCGGCTATATGCCGAATCAGCGACTACTCGAGAAGTACAGCCTGATGGAATTTTGGGAGCTCGTCGAGGCGGTGAAAAGTGGTGATTTTCGCAGTTTGGAGAGCGTAATGATGAAACACGAGAACTTCTTCATAGGAGCCGGCATTTATCTCATCGTCGAAAAGCTCAAAATGCTCGCTTTTCGTAATCTTTTCAAAAAAGTTTACCTCGCCATGAATACCCATCAAATACCCGTACAGAGTCTCGTGACGGCGTTACAGATGAGGGGTCTGGATGACATGGATATGGACGAGACCGAGTGTCTCGTGGCCAATTTGATCTTTGAGGGAAAGATCAAGGGCTATATATCGCATCAACACAAAAAACTCGTAATATCCAAGCAAAATCCATTCCCTAAATTGTCCTCCATCATATAATACAATGCTGCCCAGGGGAAAACATTTCTCCAATCTTATTCTTGTTGCTTTCATTTCGGCAACCTGGAATATCCGGAGGATACTTGGCAAACATTTGTAAATATACATTACGTGCTCGTGTATTGTTTCAATAAATGGAAAATAGTAAACGTTGCAAACTTACATTCAGAAACCTTTTATTAAGCCAAAGAACAGGGTAGAAGATTATAATAAAATGATAATATTCAAAAAGAACCGATTATGCACATGAGAGACTAGAATTCCGATTCAAGAACGGTGCCTACTGTTGCGCCGGCGCATGTCCAAATCGCGGTTGCGCAATTCGCCCTTCTCAGCTTGTGCAGTATTGGTTGTTGCTTCAATCGAAGTTTCCTAAATCGGAATTCTAGTAATATTCCGAACAAAAATTGTCACGCGTCTTTTTCCCTTTTATACTGGTTATATTTGTATATTTTTTCCCCTTTATCCCCCTTTATTATAATCGTTAGGTTTCGTGTAAAAAATTCAACAACATTCTCTCTAAGTACTAGGATTTTTTACTCCATTTAGTTGAATGAAAATAATGATTAGCCACACTTTCTTCAGATTTCGCGGTCTCGGGTTCCGACGGAGTAAATTGTTACCGGGCGGCCCCAACGCTGACGCACGATCGGAATTAATTCAAAAAATAGCCATCTGGAAGATATACAAATTCTAGAAAACATACATACAAAGTTCGATGCTTATCATAGTATTTATATTATCACTTTATATATTTTTTGCTCAAGATTTTCTCGTTCGCTTCGTGTACCGTTACAATTTATCCTACTCTTAATTCTCAATTCAGTGTAATATTTTCCTTATAGTTTCTTTTTTCTACTCTTATAGAAATCATCGTGAATCGTCGCAGCCTGATTTTCGCTCGAACTTTATCGTAATACGGTATATTCGATTTAAAGTTTCAGGAAGAAAAAGTTAATGAAAGAAAAAAAAACAAATACTCATAGAGTTTCACGTGCGCGCATATTCTTCCAGCTTAATAATATCGTGAGTAAAATTGTTTTGCATTTTCGTTTCTCTCTAATTCATCGTCCTATCTTACTCGTTGCTTTCTCGCTGATTTTCGTGACGAAGGTGTCTCGATACAAGATTTACATTTAGAAACGCCGGAAGCATTTTTTTACATCGCCGATCATATTTGACGAATGGAGAAAGAAAAACGTTCCCTTCGCCGCTATTCTCATCTCGATTTCCTTTTCTATCGTTATCATCAGGTGTATGATCTAGCCCAACGTATCACGACGATAACTAATTTATTCAACACACAACACAAATGCCGCACACTCGCCGCGCCATTTGTATTTACATATTTCGATCAATTTTGTTCCGTTTGTTTTGTTCAATAACTCTTCGACTAAAATTTTGTCTAAATTTCCACATTTTACCCGTAATAACGTCTCCAAAACGTATCTTTCGCTCCCAAAATCGAGACGAATAAAAAACAAACCCCAATTTCGATTAAAAAATAGCCGTAACCATTGAAATAATAAATATATTCGATCGTACAGTTATGAAGGAGACTCAAACATCAGTACTGCCCTCACGAAGAAAAATAAAGTCTGCACAACAAAAATTTGCCTAAGCGCGCAATCGATAACAACAAATATAATACTTAAGAATTCGTCCGTCCGTCTGCTCCTATTATTTCTTCTTTTCTGCACGCCACTTCTCTTCAACTTCATTTTTGTACTCTATAAATTGTCTAGAATCCGCCGTGACAAATTCAAACGGTAATCCACGATCACCCAAAGTTTTCACTTTTATTCATAACATATGAGGCAAAACGCGCCAAAATATGCGTTACATTGTGATTTCATCGCTGTAAACACTTTTCGGAGTTGCGAAATCTAGATTTTCCGCGACAAATAAATCAGGTAACGTACAATTTAGGTTTTTAATATATTTCATACAATTTTGTCCAGTAAGGAAGTAATATTTATGCGAAATTTCCCATTCGGAACAATGTAGAAAATGGACGCTAACGTCGACACATTTAACTACGTCGAGCGTCAACTTTGTGTAATTTCAAGTATTCTCTGTTGATGAAAAAGACAATTTGGAAACAGGTGAGGAATCTTTAACGTTGCAGTTAGTCGTGGACTGGAAAACTATGCAAATTTCTGGGCGATATAAAAAAACCTTTAATTTGACACGCTATGCCTCATTTGCTATAACTGTGGTACAAATGCACCGGATTGTACAAATGACCACGCAACAATCGATTTACGCGCACGCTTCTTCAAACCAAAAACAATTTAGCGAGAGGAGAGAAAAGAAATTTATTTTTATTTCAACGTACTCCAATATCACACTCGAATCTGCTCTGAAAAAATTATTTTTACACACGGCAACTTTTTATTTTATTTAAAAAGATATATATATATATATATGTATGTATGTATATACACATATATATGGTAATATAGCTTTTATTTTCTCCGTATACAGAAGGAAACTCGCTCACTTTGCTCTCTTTCTCTCTTCCCGTTATATTCCCACGTAAATTTTCCCAGTGTGCTACGTACACCCACATTATACAGTTAGGGATAAGTGTCAACAAATCGATAATCACTTTTATACTCGTCGTTGCCGGCATCGTCACGGCTGCCCGCACGCACGTAACTAATATTTTATACTTTGCCCATTTTTCCGTTTGCCTCGATATGTTGTGAGCCCGTGTACTTGTTGCATTAGAAGGTCATAACTTGGGCCGGATTCGAACAATCGCCGATCGTCATTCTGTGCATCGCCATTTCCGTTATACCGTGATAGTGAACGAACGCCGCTGCTATTACGAGTACGTGAAAGATCTGATGACTCTGGAACTAGGAGAACCGGAGAAAAAGAGAACAGGTTATACAATTTATACGGATAAACAGAACATGTCCTGACTGATTCATCAACGCCGAGCCAAAAGCTGAAGCTAATTACGTGAAATTTGGACAGTAAGTTGCTTTTGTGACGTAAGTACCCACTAAGAAAGAATTTCTCGAAATTCAAACCTTAAGGTCGGAGCCTGAATTAGAAGGTCTGAAGAATATATTTACAAAGTTACAGAGGCCAATTGTAAATATTTTCGAAGATAGGAGACCAAATGCAGAGTCGCGATTGATATTTCCTCCTATCGAAAACTTTGAAGCGCGTTTTCTCCAGTTTTCATCTTCACGATTTTTTCCAAATTGGTGGACGTGATTGCAAAAAAACTAAACGACCTATGGAATCAAACCAAAGTTTGTTTGCTTCAGTATGAAAATCTCTTCAAAGTGAGTGGAAAAAGTCGTTGAAAAAGCCTTTTTAAACAATTTTTATAGCACGTTAAAGTGTTTTTTAACACATTTTTTTTTCAAACCTGAGAAAAGTTATAATTTCACGATTTTTTCAGCTTTTTCTTAATTTACCCAGAATAAAAGTGTATGACAATTGAACATTTTATTGGTTTTTTTGTTTCAGTCAAGAATTACGAGCTGTATCTTTCCCGCCGATTGAGGACTGCAGTGGCAAGACGCACATGGTATAGGTTGACTAATCTACAGTCATTTACTGTTTCATGTTGGATTTTTTTATACATTTCACATATACATGAAAATATACCTCAATGTTTACTGGGCTCACTTGATTTTATCCCTTCTAAAAAAATGCCTCACAAAACGCTTATTTTGCACCTTCCAATTCAGGCGCCCGCCTTAAGAGGAGAAAAGGGGTGGCAAAGTTTGTATGGAAATTTTAAAAAATCTGGTCGGATTTACATGAAATTTGGTATAAGTGCTTCTTGACACAATTAATGAAACACGTATTTCAGCGTTTTTATAAATTCAACCCCTAAGGAGAAGAAGAGGGTGGCAAAGTTTGTATGGTAAAAGAAACATCTGTTAAGATTTCCTTAAAACTTAGTATTAATGCTCTTCAACACAATACTACGTGCTCTTTGATGAAACACTTCAGGAGCACATTTCATTAAGGAGCATTCGGCAAGGAAAGCTAATTTCATGACACATGCAAATAAAATGTCGTTTTTTTTTTCTTTCGAATTTGTCAAGGACTTCTCTGTGAACAAGTGGGCTCAGTTCTCAGTTGTTATTTACATGAAATAACAAGATCCAGTAGTTATAAGGTGTAGCCCATAATCTGGCTGCTGAAAAATGGTGAGCATAAACGGTGCAAACCGACTTTATCCAGTATCGAAATAAATATATATTTTTTATACGAGTAATTTTCATTACGATAAGGAAAACCTTGCTTTTGAAGTATCTCTATCTGAGATTCAACACAAGTGCGCAATATTAAAAACAGCTGGCGTGTTTTTGCCGAAACCAAATAGTGACGGATCCTTCATAGGAATCCTGGTACTGGCAATAATTGTATCCATCAAAGACAAGCGTCGTAATTTTTTTATTTTCACTGCTACAATCGTTTCACGTTTAAAAAATTTCCCTCAAGGTATCTATGCATTAACGGAGACTTTGTCCTTGAAAGCAGCGGGAGATGTTAGCGGTTCAACATGAGCAGCTAGAAGAAGAGGAGGGATGCCTCTATGGACCAGGCATTGCCGATTAGCGATAATTATAAACACATTTGTGTAAACACATTACAAAACTTTAAACGCGTTTTTCTCGAAGACACGTTTTTAAAAATGGCTGACTTTCTCCTGACCGCTGTAATTAACATATCGACCTGAAATTTGGAGAGCATACTCAGAAAACATGTCTTCACGGAATGACGGATCGTTTTTTCGATAGATACATTTTTGCATTTATTATTTATCTTTTTATGCGAAAAATAAACGCGAAAATTCGATTTTTTTTAAATTGCCGCCATTTTCCGAAATTTGTACTAAACGAAAAACCCATCCGTCATTCCATGACCAAAGGGTCACAGATTGGTAATATGCTTTGAATTTGTGTTTCAGATCAACAAAGAGGGGGGGGTGATGTCAGCCGTTTACCTCCCGCGATTTGAGGACCTGTTTTCGCGGAGCTGCAACGGCCGCCATTTTGTTTTTTTTTTAATTTTTAACGTTCTGTATATCATGAATAAAAGCAAGAAAAAACCGCACTCAAAAAGCTTTACTCGTTTCCTTTAAAAAAAAATAAAATGTAAACACCCGAAATATGGCACTCCAAGGACAAAGTCTCCCTTAAGGCGGGATACACATTTACAACTATAAAAAGATCGATTGTTTTTTAAACGAGAAAACTATATATGTAGAATATTTTCCCAAAGTTTCAGAGGGGCAGGCAGAGATGGGAAAAAAACAATTAAATAAACAATTAACGATTACAATTACTACTGTAACTGATAATTGAATTAATTCGCAAACAGATCATTTAATTACTTTGTAACTTAAGTCATTTGTTACTAAAAGTACCTAGTGCAATTTAATTCAAATTCCGTCTAAACTTTAACCGCATTTTTCTCAAAACTGCATTTTCAAAATTGGCGTGCAGTTACTCAAATGCACTTACTCAAAAACTATTATGCCGAATGAGTTTAAACTAGATAGAAATATTGATAATATTGCTACCTTCTACTTGACAAGAATTATTTTCGAAAAATGAGAAAAAAAAAACAATTTTTTTGAGCCAAATTTTACAGAAATTTGTTTTTTTTTGTAAACGCGTGCCATTGTCTTGAATTTGCACTTTCTTCAGTTTAATTATTGTTAAATAGAAACTATACATATCCTAATTTAAAAAAAAAATTGAATTTTTTGCAAATCAAAGTGTACTTTGATTTTAACAAAGTTTAATGAATTTAAAAAAAAAATCGTATTCGTAAAAATACTATAAAAGGATACTTACAATTTGATAAATGTAGAATAATTATTTCTGAGTTTGAAAAGTTCCTTAATAGTGCTTAATTTTTCGTGTCTAAATGTATATTCCTTAATTAAGTGGTTTCACCTCTGCACCACTGTTCTCTGCATTCATTTCAAATGGGATTTCATCTTGCTCTTTTCATTCGTTGGCATTGATGAAAAATATGAATAGCGTCGATTCAGGGGAAGGGCGTTTCGTTTCCTTTGCGAAAATCATAAAAGGTATCATACAACTCACCCATATATCGAATTTCCCTGGGAAAAATCGTTCGGGTACTCGAAGCGCGTAAAACATGGCTCCCAGTATGTAAAGACATCCCATGAGAATCAACCAGCCGAGGGAAGCCTGACTGATGGCCTTGAACCAGCCTTCAGCGATTGCGTAATGTACCGCTGGTATTACCTGTCGATATAATTTATTTAAAAAATGATCTCAATTCTCCACGTTAACGAGAGAAATAATGAGAGTGGGTGCTCACCCCGCTGAGACCGAATCCCATAAAAACACCGGCTCTGAGGGGCCTGTAGTTCGGCTCGCCGAATCTTTCCCAGAGCGACACGACGATACTCGTTATACCGAGCACAACGACGACCGACAGATATATGAGCTTTGGCTGATAGTCGCAGTAAAATCCGTAATAAAGCCACGGTACGAAACTGCCCATAATGAGCATAGCAATGCCGCAGTAATCGAGCTTGGAAAATAATTTTCCAACGCACTCGCTGTGGCAGTGTACGGTATGAAAGGCGAACGACAGTCCGAGGCATAATATAGCACCGGCAAAGAAGGTCGCGAACACGAGCTTCTCCTCTAGCTGGATCTCGACGGGTGGGCGACTAAGAAAAAATGTTGCTATTCCTATGAAAGCTACGCAACCTGAAAATACAGACGGTTACGCACTTATTGAAGGAACAGAGAGAAGGGAATCGGAACAAAGAGCCAATAATGTTCCAAGAATGCCGTCACATAATAGGGTATTTGACTGTTGTACGGAAATCATCTTAAATGGTTCATTATTTTATATCATGCTCACAATATTTTTTTTATCTTCGTGAATGTCAGTATTTACGATATAAATCGGCAATAACATTTAAGGCCTTAGGCCACAGTAACGGGTATAAAATCATGTGCGAATTTAACATTTTTTTTCGTATGAAAAAGTGATTCACTCATAAAATTAAGTACACATCGATTTAGTATGAATATCAAGCTGTTGGAAAAAAAATATATATATATATATATATATATATATATATATATATATATTCGATGTACAAAATGGCCAACTACTCGAAACTTCTCGAAACAGCTTTTTCCCAATTGGCGCGACAAATAACTTCAACAATTTTCACTCGATTTACTTCAAATTTAAAAGTTATGTTCCTTATTGCATTTTGCAGAGAAGTACGTACGCAATTTCTGATTAATCGAAAACTTTTCATTTTATGAGCAGTTTATGAGCACTTATAACAAAATTTTTCACTGAAAATTCATTTCTTAAGTTCAAATACCTACAACTTTTGAATAAAACAATATTTTTTTAATTCCCTACGTACTTCTCTAGGTATTCTAATGTAGATTGACGAGAATTTGTTTTTTGTTCTGGGTAAAAAATTGTGGATGCTTAATGTCACGCCGTGAAGCGCCTAAAAAAAGATAACAAAATAAAATATTACTAGTCGGCCATTTTGTACATCGAAAAAAAATTCTAACAGCTCGATATGCATATTGAATAGGGGTGTAATTAATTTTATGAGCGAATCACTTTTTCATACGAAAAAAAATTGTCAAATTCGCACATGATTTTATACCCATTACTGTGGCCTTAAATAATCAACCAGACCGCCAAAACGCTCCCGTTGTCACATATGTAGTCACGTGATGCCTGTGACGTCACATGCCAGTAAACAAAGTAAAGGACCTATATCGCCGCCAGCCCCTTGTCACTGGTAGATAAATTCTGTTCGCAAAATGTCCTTGCCGCACTGTGGCGCTAGTAGTCGTGTGACAGGCATGCATATATATGTAAGTTGCACCGGTGTTTCGAATATTTTGCATGAATAAAAGTGTCTTGATATATTTGGAATTATTTTCCGTTCTAATGATTTTCCATTCGAACACAATAAATAACGTCGCAATAACGATAACAGGACGAAAGCCACGAAAGTATCGAATCGTTCAGCTGATCGGAGTATTTAGAGCCGAAGACTGTCACATAACAGCCAACGCTAGGTAGTGGCGATTTCAAGAACTAAAAAGCCGCGGAAAAACGCGTTTTCGTTTATCGTATAGGAATAGTAGGCCAGTGTCAGGGGGCTGATTGCCGCTGAGTTGTCGCACAGAAAACCTTTCTCTCCATTCTTGTTTAAAAGTTGATAATATGGTAACTATCACTACAAGTAACTATGAATCAACAGAAAAAGCACGGAAATACGCTGAAATAAACTAGAAAATCGCTCATTAATCGTCACAGGCCTCGCAATGACAATCTGGTTACCGGCAGGTGACGTCACTAGAGATCCAACCAATCCTGGAACGCTTTCGTTCACGTGACCAAACGTTCGAAATAATCTAATTTAAAAATTGAAATAAACCAAAATAATGCAAATTTTTTCCATAAAATGATAGAAAATACTTTTTAAACACTACATTCTTTTAGCATGACAAGAGAATGAACCCTATTTTTACAAGCTCGTATTTAACTTGATTTTCCGTGAGATGCAAAACGGAAAATCGATATTTCACCCACTTCCCGACTAAGTAGAGCTCCGAAATTGTTCAAACATGCATTTAAGCGGTGACAATGCATGATTCAACTTTTTTTTTAACCGGGCTGCGAAAAGCTAACCGGAAAGAGACCTTGCAATAAAGAAGTGTTAGCAGAAATAAACAGAATGGGAAACATTGAATAGAGGTAAACTACATGGAAAGTGCATGAGAAAATATTAATTGGCTCTAAGTGCTCTCGGATCGCACAATCGTTAAAAGGATCCATTACGTAAAATAGGCAAAAAGGTAAGGTCCAATAGGTGGTGAGCCAACATCTTCGATAGATGCCACCTATCACAGTTCTCCAGGATTTCTTCTCGCAATCAACCAATAATAACACCGGTTCGTTTGGAAGCATTAATCCCTCTTTGCAAAACCCTCAGAGCTGTAGTAATATCAATTAAAGACTAAAAAATAGAAAATAATTTTATATGTACATTTTTTTAACTAGCTTTTATTTAATGTACTAAAAAGGAGAATTTTTTTTTTACCAAGTCACCTATATGTGACTATCAATAAAAGCTTGGGGCGCTCAAAACTTAGACATATAATCTTTAATTTACATAAATCCGTTAATATATCAACTGTATTTAATTTACCGTAAAACAACCTTAGATTTCTTGAATAAAAATCCTGAAACTTAACGTGTGATATTAATTTCTCTAATTACCATTGTGCCAAATTAAATACGGTTAATGAAACTGAATTGATCCAATGTGTTAACTATTTATAAAGTTGAGCGCCCCAAGCTTTTATTTAGTCACATATAGGTGACTTGGTAAACAAATTATTTTCTACTTTTAGTACATTAATTAAAGGCTTGTTAAACTTTTTTTTACATGAATATAGTAAAATACCCTATTCGAGGTATGGCATTTGGTATAGCTGATTCGAGGTTAAATTACCGAGCAGGTGAGTCCATATATTGCCAGTCTCTGTGTGAATTCGAAAGATGCTCTTGAAGCAAGCGTAAAACGACGGCAGAGGCGGTCTATGACCAGCGTGAAGGAAGTCATTGTCTTGCAACCATCTCGGTAGATTTCTAAAGTGACATTGCTTCCATGAGGCTTCCCAGACCTGCGAAAAAAAAACGATTTCGTCAATTGTTCGCAGTGAGATGAATCTATTTCTTCTGCCTTTTGTTTTTCATCTGCGCTTTGACTGCCCAGATCATCAGCGAAGTAAGCGTGACAAAGAAAAACGCATATACCTTTCGGACGAATTCCTCAGCTTGTTCGGCTGCATTGTGGGCCAACGCGCCCAGGTCTATCTCGTCGCTGAGAACTCCAGCCTTCAGAACTTCAGTCATCTGTTCGCAAAGTGGCAAAAGAAGATATGATGAATCGATAACCATTGAAGGGATGACAGAGAAAGGAAAGTAAAGTAACATTCCGGACCTCGCAATCGAGAAGATGGTCGTCCTCGGGAGTTGAGGGCAAAGGACAACCGACTCCGTCCTCTTCCTCGGCGAGGCAACTGGCATCGTCGTCCTCGAGAAGTTCCTTCACCTCGTGTAGTCCGGGCACGTCGCTGGACAGGGATACTCGATCGCTCCATGGTATACGATGGCGGAGACCAATGTCACTACCTGATCCCAAACGAATTTCTTCCTTGTCCTCGATTATTTCGTCGCCGTAGCCTGACATCTTCGGTTTTTCTTTGGGCCTTAATAATTTCTGACGTACGAAAATTGATCCTTTAATCAGAATAAACAGACTAGACATTATTCCAAGTGTATCTCAACTTTTGACACTCGTATTGCGTTCTCTAAAGTTATTTTCAGTAATGTGTCATCGCTCGGTGATCTTCATTTATAAATTTAATGGGCTACATGTACCTAGGAGGGGAAAAAAATTGCATTTTTCAAAAATATTTTGATTCGATCAGCTTCGCTATATTGCCTGAAAATTCATGATTCATTTTACGATTCAAACATTTTAATCATTGAATTTAAATTATCTAATTTAGAATCATAAATTTTCGATTAAATATATGATTTAAAGGATCGTCGACGACTCGTATTTATTAACTTGAATACCCCGTTTGGTTTTTAGATTTCGGATGAACCGTTTGAGCTGGAAAATGTCCAACGCCAAACGTGGCGAAAAAGTTTAATCATCTGCCGGCGGCCATGTTTTTGTTGTTTTTCTGTATTTTGTTTAAAGGTTCTCAATATATGTACCTTTGTGTTAAAAAAATGCGTTTCTTTTTCACCAACAGTTTCCCAGAAAAAAAATTGGAATTTCGCTTTTTTTCAGGCCTCTTGGTAGATGTAGCCCCTTGAAACCCAATTTGAAAAAAAAATATCAGTTGGACACTGGGTCAATTTGACCCTGTGCGCGAACAAAGTTTTAATGTAAGTGATTGGAGGGATGAAAATGATCAGGCTTCTAATAACACACTCGTTTGTTCCATTGGTTTTTTTTTATCAAACCTAAATGTTCCCCATTTAAAGTAGCACTGACGTCCTTTTTTGTTCATTGAGGTTTGCGAATTCTACAAAGAATCTCCACTAGGAAGTACAGTTTATTATAGTTAAAAACAATTGGGACATTCTAATAGAGAGTTAAGGGATCTTATATGTATGTATATATACACAATTATATACAGCAATACAGCCCTCGTATTTCAATTTGACTCGCAACTTAAAAGTAAAAATAAATACCAATCGATTTTTACATCATAAAATGGTTTAAAGAAGATAAAAAGTTATCGGCCCATTTCGTGAAGGCGATCGATAAAAAATCTCCGATCACGTTTATGTCATGTGAACTTCACCTCGTCTATCATTTTATTGGCTGAAAAAAAGCTAGACAACATCGTCACAATCTATTGTTAGACTTCATCAAGGGTTAGAGCCTCTTATGTATTCACAACAATAGTCTTTAAATTTAGCTCTCATCTTAACGTAAAAAGCGACGCGAATTATATTGCAACTCAGCAAAATAAAACAGAATAATTAACCGTATTGAAGTCTGCATCGGTGGAGTACAACGAAATTTTTGTTCAATATCTCTTCGTTCTTTATTTTTATTATTAGTTGTTTCACATTGTAGATCTCTGATGAGGATCATTTTTTTTAAGTTTGTGTACTTTTCCTAGCGTCAATCCGCCCAACGAATTTAGGCGATGAGCAAAAAATAATTGCCATTGCATTCCAACAATGCAAACTTCACCGTAATGAAAATCAAAGTTTTACAAGACAATTTTCAAAGGTGCTTAACTTGAAATCTTCAATCTCCTCCTAAAATAAAAGTTGCATACAACTTTTATTTTACTGGTGTATCGTAGGGGTGGAAAAATGGACTTGAAAAAAAAAATTAGTCACTTCAATGTTGAATATTTATAGGCCACAGATCAAATACACTGGGTCGATAATTTAAAAAACACGCAAATTTCCCGATTACTGACGAGAATAGAACTAGAAGGAACACAAGTTTGATTCCGAAAATTTGAATTATGATGAGTAAACTCTAAGAAGAGAAGATCCAACCGATGGCATTTGTAATATATTGAGCACTGCAAGGTCGCTATCGAATTACAAGTTTCATTTACATTGAGAGATAAACAAGGAGATTAGTTACCATTAATAATAAAATCAAGGTCTTGCAAACAAATAATAATATTTTTCTAATCCTATTCGCAAAACCTTGCGACTACTTGCGTTCATAAAAGGTTGCTAAGTTATATCGTTGTTCAATGTGGCAATACCAACATGTCATGTCAAACTCGGAAAAAACTTGATCTTATATTATGTAGCTAAAGTTTGCATCGTTGAAGTGGAACGAAAATTCTTTCAAATTGCTTATTTTCAATATTCTCAAAAATCATATTTTGCAGATTTAGGTTGTAGATTGCTACATAAGATTTCTAAAAAATGTTTGCGTAATTTTCGCAGCTCAAAACTGCAGAAGAAAATTTGGGAAATAAAAAAAACATCTTCGTTGCATCCCAACGATGCAAACTTCAACGTCATCTTATACTACCAAGCTCTAAATGTCATCTTTCCGAAAAAGCGACGAAAAACTTTCTTCTTTTTGCCATTTTCTTATAAAATTCAATACACAATTATTTAACGTGCCTAGCTACATAGAGAAAGATTACTACGATACAAAGAGAAAGATTACTACGAGATTGAACTACGAACTGCTAAGTGCTGATACATCATGTAAAAAAACTTATGTTATATATCAGCTGTGCAGAATTACGTCCAGCTGAACTTTACTTATCTTTTTGTGAGAAAAAAGTAATGATTGATAGCCTTTTCACAGTGACGGAGAGTCGTCGTAAGTTCCTCGTCAAAATTGAGATAATCATAAGATAAGGAGGAACTGCGAGACAAGAACCGGACACTCTGTAAGCTGAGAGCATTTAGAGAGCGCATTTAGACTTCGTAATTATTTGAGTAATTTTTCTCAATTTTCAATGTGCTCTACCATTGCAGCATATTGGAAAATATATACCGTGCACAATAAAGCTTGATTGATCGATGATTCTTGCACGTCGCATTACTAAATATAGCAAACATTTGACTGTGTGTGTAAATATTTTAAGAATATATTGTCGTATAGAACGATTAGGTGCAATGTCTTAGATGAAATTAACTACGCATACCAATTCCTGACATTTTGCGATTTAGAGTTTAAAGATTGGCATAGGCTCAAAAAGTAATTAATATTATTTTGTCTGTGCCGCAATTTACTCCTTTGCTTCAACGTTTTTCTCAAAACTATCTTTTATGAAACGGTTTAAGTAGTATCACGAAATTTTATTGTGATATTAGCTTATAAGATTTTATATATTATTGCGAGATGATGGAAACAATTTTATTATCCACTTGTTAATAACAAATGTTCAATGTTTTGGGTTGTAAAAAATCGAACTCTCTTTGCCACAGCTTACCATTTTCGCAAATTTTAAAGTTTCAAAAAAGTATCTGGTCATACAAAAGTTTTATTATTATACTAAAAGTTTTGTAAATTTTTCAATTCAGATCGTGCTAGTTGCCAGAATGAGCTACTTCGACCGACTATGCAGCTAAAGTCGTACTTTGTTTAAATAATAATAACTTCAATGTTTATCAATATTTTTCAATAAAAAAAGCCAAACTTGGCAAGAACATGTATTCATTTTGTGTAAAGGTCGACCTTGACATCTGAATTCTCTCATGAGAAAAAAATAACGATTCTAGGCCCCTTTTTGGAGCTCATGCTGACACGTTACAATAATATACACATGGAGAATAAGGAGTTTCTGATTCGAGCATGCCAAACTACAAAGTGCATTCTAAACAAATGAACTAAGCGAACGCACGTTTAGTCAGACTACAGTGTAACAAAGACTGTACGAATGCTCAACAAATTTTGTTGCTGTAAGGTACATCTAATGATCAGAAAAACAAAGATAAACTTCAATATTCACATAATTGATTAATACAAATCTTTTCATTTTACCGGCAATTAAATAATTCCGTTTCCCCATCGCACGTGCAATGTTTGAAGTATTCCTTTCGCGGAGGGGCATATTTTGCGGGGACATAAGGAGGGTTCCTCTGAATCATTGGTAAATTATAGTGGTGCTTGATGAGGAAGGAAGAGGAACAAATAAGAAAATCAATGTATAATGAAAAATACAAAAATATTGTGGAAAACGCCAAAAGGTCATGGAAATACTGGTCGGAAGAAGTGAAGGGAAGGGTAAAGGAAATTTCGGCGGGATTAAGATGCGGAAACATACGAAGGGCGGGAAAAGGATTGGAGGCGCAGGATTTGTAAAGAGAATGAGACTCTAGAGCACCTGTTAGTACGTGAAAAAGGCTGCGAATTAGTGACGGAGAAAGCAAGAAAGAAAGCAGAGGAGTGAGTGCAAGGAGTGGGTACTTTGGCGATAAAGGGAGAGATTATAAATATGTTGGGTAGGAAGATACAAAAAGGGATATGCAATTATTTTAGAGAAATAGAAGAAGTGTGCAGAAACATGTGCAAGAAGGAAGTGGGCGGAGAAAGAGATGGAGGGGGGGATTTAACTAAGAAAAAGAGAGAAATGTTAGATGGTGACAAGGGAAAAAGTATGCAGAGTGGAAAATAAGATACGGTAGATGTAAGAAAAAGAATAGCATTTTGTAAAACAACTCATTAAAAACGTTTTGCAAATAAAACTCGATTTGATTGATAGTGGCACGATAAAAATAATAGTCACAATCAGTTATTATTCCCAACGATAAATTGGAATAAAAAATTTCGTGCAAATTTAGTAGATTTTTACATTTTCTCTAAAAAGTCGCAGCTACGAAAATTCTTCCACTGGTCACATTTTTATAAGTTTTGTTATTAATATTTTCTTCAAACATTCCCTGTTTTTATCGTCGTTACAAAGTCTTTAGGTCCTTTTAGAGTTATTCAGTGTATAAATTATTAGACAGAAATGTGGCCAGTGTCTCATCTCCATAAATCACTGTACAAATGAGACGTTTTTTAGTCGGAATGTTCCGTTAAAAATACGGTAACTTGGCTTGAAATTTTATCAGAAAACCCAGATATATTTTTTCTTCAATATAGGCGAAAATCAGTGAATTGTTAAATATTCGGGTTCGTGAAAGAAATACCTCGAAAAAATCTTTTCAAAAAACACAATCAGTCTTAACTAGTTCGACACAAATGGTAAAAAGAGTTACGCAAGACAAATACGATGCCAAGTTATTGACGTCGCGAGTTTAAACTTCTATTGGCGCAACTGAATTTACACAATTGTTGCAAGAGGAAAAGAGATATCAACAATTGTTACTACACCGCAAGAGTAACGATGATGTAGCCGAACAAATAGCACAGACGCAAGACTAAGTTCAGGCTGTTATCATATCAGAGTTTGACTCCGCGACCTAGAGCTTTGAACCGTTATACGCGTGTGATATTGCCACGCATGTTGCATTTTTAGTCGTCACTGACACTGCCGAACGACAATGTCGAAAAAATGACAAAAAAGTTGAAGAAATAACGATTGTTTTTGAACAGCGGGGAATGCATTCACGGTTGCATGTTGAGAAATAAATTGATAGTTATTACCGAATGCAGCTATGCGTGACCGCCAACAAAGAAAATAGAAAGCGATATAAATCCATACAGCTGCTATACAATTTCGCGTGCTTTGTTACGACTTATTTCTTTAATCGCGACGAGGAGAGACGAAAACAACGCTGACGCTGGCGCGATTATTGAATTAGATAACGGGACCGATGCCCGTGCAGACGAAAAAAAAAAAAAGAAAAAAAAACTTAATTTCTCGATGTGTCGAACGATAAACGAGCCAACGGTTTCAAGTTATGCTCCGCTTGATTCGTTTGAGCGACAAATTTGTGGGTAAATAAGGTTTGCACTTGCCTGAAATTCACGGATTATTTATCCTTCACTCGATATTTTCACATCCACACACGATGACGAAAAATGCGGTATATATATATATATTTTTGGAAACAGTTAAAAAGCTCTCGGGTAGCCAGTTCGACGATTATTCTTGTATCACCTGGCTTCGTCGATATTTGATCGAATCGACGCTTAGAATTTCAACGGGCTAGACACTCATTGTTTCCCTTTACCGTCAAGTATCAAAATATTGTGGAACGATCGTTTCGTTCTCTTTACGACGCTGGCGAACTTGTTAATTTGTGTTATCTAGTGAACGCGAACGATAAAAAAAAAAGTTGATACTCTACGTGCTCTCTCTCTCTCTGCGTCTCTCTCCTCCCTCTTCCACTCAATGCAATGCTGTGGTGGCGAGCAGTAGCGAGGATCCAGAGATCTAATCATATTTCCACGTGGCAGCCATATTGTTATTAGGGTACGCATCAAAAACATTTTCCCCTGCGCTTCCCATTGGTTCCAGCGGTGGAAGCAAGTTCAATCCTCGCTTCTCATTGGTTTTCAAAAGTCAGGAGTAGATTTAGAATTGGTGTAAAAACAAGCACAGCGTATAAAATTGTCGACCAATCACCGTCAGCCTGCGAAACAGGTGATTGCCGGGAGATTCAAACTGAGAGATGCGTCTTTAAGGGGAGATATACACCTAGGAGCCGGAAAAAAGGTCATTTTTGTGAATTTTTTCAAGGAAAACTATTTGAAATTTCGGATTGGGGTTTTAATTATCTAAAAGTATATACATTCAAAAATATGTTTAATTTTCTTTATTTAAAAATATCAAAAATATACAAGGATATTGTATGATCCTTGGAGCGTCGTAAAAAAATCAGCGTATACGGTACCCACTGGTGTTTTTTCAAAAATCATCTGAAAAAAAAAACCAAAAAGATTATTAAATTAGACACCATAATCTAGTACTTGTCATAGCCGATTTTGAAAATATCGATTTATGACAAAATGGCGGACGTTTGAACACAAATAGTGATTTTTGGGCCAAAAATTAGTTCTTATTTTGCCTGTAAAACAAAAACTAAGTAATGAAAAAAAGTCCTATGACAAGTACTAGATAATGGTGTATAGAATAACCACAAAAAACCTCAAGGCAATCGGTTCATTGGTTTTCGAGAAATTTTGGGTACCGATTTGAAAAACGTGGTTTTGAGAAAAACGCGTTCGAAAATTTGGGAATGAATAAATCATGAAATTTGTCAACTTACATGGAATCATCGATACCAGGCCTATAGTGTAGGTCTTCTACGGTCGACGGAATGTTCATAGCTTCTAAATCCTCGACCTCGACCATCTAGGTGTATATCTCCCCTTAAGGAATCATCGGGGTTAAATTTTTTTTAAATTGATTTTTTTTGCATTATCCTTGTATAGACGGATATAAACGGGGACCTGGCATAGCCGATTTATCGTTAGTAGACAATTTATCGGAAAATTCCACATTCGAAACTTCAAACGCGTTTTTCTCGAAATGTCGTTTTTCAAATCGGTGTACACTCTCAAAGGAAGATTTTTCAAGCTATCCGCCTCATATTTTGACACAAGGGTCAAAATATGAGGCGGCTATTCTTCACGCTATTCTTTATCTTGCTATGGAAGCTTTTTTGTTTCGAAATCTTTATATTTTTTTTTCGAAAAACTGTCGAAAAAGTAGGCTAAATTCGATACGATTTTATTAGAAGGAAAAAAAATAAGTGAGCCCAGTAAACATTGAGGTATCTTTTCATGTATATTTGGAATGTATAAAAAAAATGTTTCAACATGAAACAATAAGTGACTGCAGATTTATCAGCCTATTCCATGTGCGTCTTGCCACTGCAGTCCCCAATCGGCGGGAAAGATGCAGCTCGTAATTCTTGACTGAAACAAAAAAACCAATAAAATTTTCAATTGTCATATATTTTTCTTCTGGGTGAATTAAGAAAAAGCTGAAAAAAATCGTGAAATTATAGCTTTTCTCAGGTTTAAAAAAGATATGTTAAAAAAACACTTTAACGTGCTACAAAAATTATTTAAAAAGACTTTTTCAACGACTTTTTTAATTCATATAGATGAGATTTTCATACTGAAGAAAATAAACTCTGGTTCGATTCAATAGGTCGCTTAGTTTTTTTGCTATCACGCCCGCCAATTTGGCAAAATCGTGAAAATGAAAACTGGAGAAAACGCGGTTGAAAGTTTTCAATAGGAGGAAATATCAATATCAAATATCAATCGCTTCTCTGCTTTTGGCCTTGTATCTTCGAAAATATTTACAATTAGCCTCTGTAACTTTGTAAATATATTCTTGGATAGTTTATCTATCGATTTAAGCAATAAAAAAAAACGATTTTTGGGACCGTCTAATTCAGGCTCCGGCCTTAACGGGTTACACGAGTCAAAAAATTGTTTTTCCAAACATATTTTTATTCGGTAGTATCACCTTTGAGCTATATTCTCTGAAAATTTCATTGGAATATTTCTCAAATTGAATGAGCTACGGCTTCTAACCGTTGGCTGGGCGAGCGGTGGGAGCACATACTTCAAAGTTTAAGGGGCTATACCAGTGACATTTTCAACAAATCGATTTTTTTGCCATCTTCGACGATTTATGCTTTCAAGAATATCATTATCATTAATATCATTTATATCAATATCATTTTGTCTTACAAAAATCTATAGTTAAATCTTTAAACGCGTTTTTCTCGAAACGAGATTTTTCAAATTTGCTGACATTGTAACTCAAAGAGCAATTATCCGATTGACTTGAAATTTGAACTGAGTACTCTTGAATATATTTACTCTACAATGACATAGGATATTTTTGTTTGGATGAAAATTGACGATTTGGCATGGAAAAAACGACCATTTTATAGGCTTTTTTTTTCAGAAAACAGACTTTTTTTCATAACTAGGCCATTTTGTTAGATTTTGATATGTTTCGAAAATCCTACGTCATTGTACAGAAAATATCTTCCAGTTTAACGACATTTTTTCCTTTTTCGGTATCAGCTACTCAATCGGCCGGAATCATGTCAGCAGTGGACCAACTTTTTTTTGCGCGTCCAAAGGCAGCGCATAGGTCGCTTGGATCTCAATATTTTTCTATGAAAAAATTATGTAATATAGGTCAAATATAGCCAAATAAATTCTTAATTTTCCGAAACATTTAATTGAGTACTTTTCTCATTCATCATTGTACATTTTCAAATCTGTTTATCTTACGGAGATCGAGTTTTAGAAAATATACATTACATTTTCTGCATATTTTCGTAATTTGTACAAATTTTTAGTGGCGACAATCGACATACAATTCGTATAATCATACGTGACATGTCATACGGTACAACACTTGGCGTCATATGCCTACGTAGAATCACATTGTATACGCACAGCGAAAAATAAAAAATCCTGCATCTTCAAGAAAAAATCAGATAATCTTTTTCATCGTTAGAATTAAGTAGAGAGACATTAATGGGTTTAAGTTCCCAAGTAGAAATTTTCAAAAAGTTGTTCACAAGTCGGCTAAATGAGTACCAAACGTACGCCCGGACGTTGCCTCGAAGTCCATCCAAAGATTGTCGGACGCGTGATAACTTATAAGTAACTTCTAAGTTGACACTTAGTACCCATTTAATCAACTTCTGGACAACTATTTGGAAATCGCTTCCTGGGTTCTCTTTAACAAGTGTCAAGTATCTGCGCCTTAAAAAACAATTCCGCGTAATATTACGAATTGGAAGTCATAATGGTGTAATCCCTGGAATAACATTATTGTCACACGTGTGGCTTGTAAACTGTGCCTTTTAAGTCCCAATAAACCCAAACACAGCTCAAATATTCGGTATCGTTACTTCTCTGTTACTTACGCCACGGAAAAGTTATTTCCGAGCGTAAAACTGCACACTCAAGTTCTTGCTTCAATCCGGATTAAAATCGAAAATTATTTCCAGCTCGAGCGCAATTTCGTTCGGTAATCGGCGGTATGGATCGTCAAACCAGTATTTTTAAACCAAGTCGCCATTCGAATCCGAAGTTGAGTAAAAAATTATTGCGAAACTCAAGATCGGACGTAGGTTTAAACTCGAGGCTAAAATAACGCAAGGACAAAATAGTCGTTCTACCGCGAGATCGATAATACCCAAAGTAAAGCTCTTATGCTGAAATATTTTCGCGGATCCTCTTAACCTTCTTTTCATCCTCCTTGTGTACCTGTTTTCGACAAAAGTAACCCGGTGAAATCTAACCCAAAATCCATTCGTGACCATCGATTGGTGCCCAAGAAATAAGAAAGTACATAAAACATTTATACCCAGGGTCTAAACTTCGCGAGAAATAACAATTAGTTCTCTGGAATTAACAGCGCCTAAAAAATTCGTTATTGCGACATTTCCGGTTTGTCAGGTCATCACGAGGCGAACTCGTCGATGGAATAAGTAACGGCGTCGTGTATAGTAGCGAATATTTTGAAGCTGTGTTCCCCCTTGGCGTACTTGTCGCATTTGAGAATGCTCTCGAAGACTGGCCACGAGCAGCCAGCCAAGTAGACCGAGACGTCGATACGAGCGTACTCGTCAGCAATCGCGTGCAATATCGCGATACCGCTCGGATCGACGTAACTCAACGCACTCATATCCATAATTACGCAACGAAGAACGAGCGTCTCGTCTTCGACGGGTGCCTCGCTGTACAGACTGTCCTTTGCCCGTTTGAGCCTCTGCTTGACGATCTTCTGTGGCACAACGTCAACGAGCTGCAGGACCTTTATCCTGAAGTGATTGCTGTTTGCAAAATTTAGACCACCGCAGTAGTGCAATATTTTTATGCCTTGAAGCTCCGCCGTCTGCGTGGAGAAAGAAAATACGATCGTGTCACCGTTTACAAATCACCGATAAAATGAATTACTTTTAATTCACCGATAAAATGAATTACTTTTAATTCAACGAGAAAATGAATTACTTTTAATTCAACGAGAAAATGAATTACTTTTAAGCAGGGTTGCAAATAATGCATTACTTTTTGTAATGCATTAGCGTTTTCATTACTCTTTACTTTACATTTTGTAATGAAAAAAAAATTCAATACCCATTACATTACATTCAGTCATGTAACAAATTTACATTACTCATTACATTACATTTGGTACTGCAAACAATTGACATTACTCATAGCATTGGATTTTGTAATGTAAAAAAATTTCATTCCTCATTACATCACATTTTGTAATGTGAAATATTTTCATTACCCATTACAATGTAATGGGCAATGGAAATTTTTTACATTACAAAGTCCAATGTAATGAGTAATGGAAATATTTTACATTACAAAATGTAATGTAATGAGTAATGGAATTTTTTCACATTACTAATGCAATGCAATGTAAAAATCTCCATTACTGATTACATTACACTTTGCAATGTAAAAAAAATCCACTACCCATTACATTGGACTTTGTAATGTAAAGAAATGTACATTACACATTACATTGCATTTTGTAATGAAAATATTTCACATTACAAAATGTAATGTAATGGGTAATGAAATATTTTTTCATTACCCATTGAAAAAGCAATGAATAGTGCATTACTTTTTCATTACAAATTTCGCAACCCTGCTTTTGAGTCAACGATAAAATGAATTACTTTTAATTCAACGAGAAAATGAATTATTTTCAATCAACGATAAAACAAGCTTTGGTGGAAAGTAGACATACCCCCTTGTACCGATTCACGTCGAGGTACAGGTCGGTGTTGGGCACGTGACCGAGTAAGCACATGTAAGGCTCGATGGTGAGGAGTAAAATACTGGCCAGGGAAGTCAGAAGGCCGGCCAAGAGTCCAACGTCAATTCCAACTAGAACGACGGTCAGCACGGTGACGATCCATACCATACCGTCCAATTTGCTGAGCTTCCAAAAGCGAGGCAGCTGCTTCGCTTGCATGAGCATTCCCTTCAAGGCCACAACGATTATCGAGGCGAGAACCGATCGTGGAAGAGGCTCGAAAAATGGCCCGATCCATAGCAGTATCGTCAACAGAACGCCGCAAGACACGAGACTCGCTATTTGCGTCTTGCCACCGACGGTCTCTTGTATCAACGATCTACTGAGTGACGCGGAGACCGGCATACACGAGAAGAACGAGCCCGCTATGTTGCTCAATCCCTGTAACAGGCGTAACACGAAAAGAACAATGATCAGCCAAATGGATTGATTTACCAGTCGAAATCGACGCCTTCGTTATTCTTAAGGCCTTAGGCCACAGTAACGGGTATAAAATCATGTGCGAATTTAACATTTTTTTTTCGTATGAACAAGTGATTCGCTCATAAAATTAATTACGCATCTATTTAGTATGAAGGCTCAAAAATGTTCAAGAAATCTCTCCTTTGAAACAAAAATCATGGAAATCAGCGATTTTTTCCTCGCCTGAAGCTGTCTCCCCTCTTAAGGCGTTCACTAATTGGTTCGACCTTTAATTACTCAATTTTTTCGCAAGCGCTGCACCTGTTGGCTTTTTTTCCAAATTTAATACCAACAACTTTTCAGTACCGTAAAACGGGGTTAAATTGACATTAAGAGTAACTTTGACAGTTTCTGGCGCAACTTTAACAGAGCGCCAAAATACGGTTTAAACATGTGAGCATTTATATGTGTTTAAATTTGTTCTTCAAGTTTATTATAATGTTGCTCAAGATGATTTTGATCTCAATGATAATTATAAGACTAAGTGCCGATAATAGTACCCTAGGTACTTGATATTTTCATGTAAAAATGTATCCTTAATAAAGATGACAATTTAATTGTAAAAAAATCGCTGTTTTTTCTTAAGGGGCAAGTCCACTTTGAAAATTTCAAAAAATCGAAAGCAAGCAAGACTTGAAGAAATCGACGATGATGAGCAATCAGAAGGGATTTTGTACGGTGCAGGAATTGCCGATTGAGTTTAGGTACGAGTTTTTCACAGTATAAACTTCAAACGCGTTTTTCTCGAAACAACGTTTTCAAAATCTAGCTCCATCGTATCTCTAAAACTAATAAACCGATTCTCTTGAAATTTGAACCACATATTGTAAACACGATTCGCAACAAGATGACCCTCGATGGTTTTGAAATTTTGATATTTACTCTTTTTTTGCGAAAAACTGCGAAAAAAGCGCTTTTTTAAATCCTTTTTTCGTTTTTCATCTGCCATTTTTTTATTTTTTTATAAAACTTCATTTCCGAGGGTCTTTTTGTAGCTGGTGTCATACTGAATCTAATGGACTTTGATTTTTTTGTTTCAGACAAGCCGTTTTTGTACTTAAAAATGAATAAAAATGAATTAAACATTTTTTCAAAATATATTTCAAGACTTTATTTATCAAGCCCAACAACTTTTATATTCATATCTTTTATAAAATCCGAAAAAAATCGTGAAAATAGCCTTTTTTTCGTGGCTCCACTGTGGACTGGCCCCTTAAATTACATGTATAATGCATAAGATCTATTTTTTGTTATCAAAATGACGTCGAGGTAACGCTTAATCTTTGACATAATTTGCATTTCAATGCCTTGTCAAAAAAAACCCACACTTGAGGTTACTTGAACACTTAAAAAAATATAAAAGCGTGTGGGGGGGGGGGGGATTGACTTTCTCATGCATTTGATATCCAAAGGACACATTGTTCTATTGGAGCAAAAAAAGTTGGAATTTAAAATGTTAAAAAAAAGTTACCTACAAAAAAACGTCCAAAACCTGTTCAAAGTAACCTCACATTACGGTAGCGTTCTTCGTTCGAAAGTTTTCATCCTAATATCACAAAATTTGACAAAGTTAGTGTGCATGCTGAATTTTTCGACAAACTCAAAGCTGTACAGAACCGGAATAATTGCCCTGATTCTCGCCATATTCATTGCGGACACTGCTTCATTGTACAGTTGGTGAATAAAAACTATGAGGTTGAAGTTTGCATCGTTGGCATGCAACGAAAATTAATATTTCTGAATTCCTTTAATTTTTTTTTGGCATATTATGGCTTCAAAAAACCTTCAACCATTTTTAAAGATACTTATTTACCGACCTACAATGTAAATCTATAAGAATTTTTTTCCATAATAATAAATACATGAGAAATGAAATATAAAAAAAACATTCGTTGCGTTCCAACGATGCAAACTTCAGCAGAATATAAAAACTTTCAACCTAATGTCTCTAAACATGCAAAATTTAGCGCGGCAGTAAAAAAAACCCGTAAACACACAAACATCCGAACATTTCCTATAAATGCGAGATTTCAACGTTTAGTAACATACTAAGCACATTTCCATTGAGATCTTTAAAAAAAATCAATAAAAGAAAGCTTTTTCTATGAGCAAGTAAAAATAGAATAATTCGACGTCGATAAATATTCTTTCGATACCATGCGAATGCGCCCAATACTCCAGTTAAATCGAACTGGTTTCAAAGTAACGTCTACTTGCCATAGCGAACAATTCTTGATTCGAGTCGATCTCGTAGTTCAACTTCTGGGCGAATATGAGAGCCATTGAGAGCGTTATCGTGTACGATACCATTGTTATCGAGACGCTGTCGAGGGCGATTAACGGCAACAGCTGCAAAGTGGGTAACTCGGGCTTTGGCAGTCTGTCGAACGATCAATCTTGCCTTAAATCATCCATCCGCGTTTAATCGTACCGAAAACATTTACGCTTTCGTTACGTCGTTTGTTTCGTTTGCATTTTTTGTGACAGTAGTTTTGCTCACCCCGTAGGAATATGACCGACCGTTTTGATTCCGTAGATCTCGGGCAATTGGCAATAATTCGATACGAGAGTGCCTGTTACCACGGCTATCAATTCTATGGGAATTGGAATGCTGCATTTCTTCTTCATCCAGGGCTGCGCGTGTGAAATAATCATCGTTAACGAGGAATAATTAACAGGTACTCGCGAATTATTCATTGACCTTCGTCAAGAATTACCTTGGCGTATTCGTTATTCGCGTACATGATAACGATTGAAATTGCCGATACGACAACCGCAGCTGTATTTGTACTTGGGATTTCCTTGAAAATGTCAACCGTAGTCTGAAAAATATACATTTTTTGTTTTGGCAGAATTTACGCGTTCGTCATAGAAGAAACTAAATTATTGTAAAAATAATCGTAGAGTAAAAAATTGAATATTGTCGTTAATATTGCAAAACGGTATGTCACTTAAGAAAAAAAATTTCTTTGTGACCTTTATGTATAAAATTTGTATTCTTAACGCATCCCTAAAACGTTCTATGTCAATAACCAATTAGAACGTCACGTTCTATGTGAATAACCAATTAGAATACGTCACGTGACCCCGAGCCGCAACTTTTCGATATTGCAACAAGTTTTTTGGCTCTTGTAAAGTCGTCCGAAAATCATATAGAACGAATTGCAATATCAACGACGACATATTTGTTCGTGGAAGCTCTTTTGCTAATGATAAGAAGCAGTAAGAGAATAATTATCAAATTTTGTTGACTGTTTAGTCTCCTCTCTTGCTTGCTGTCTTTAAGGCGGAAAACCAGTTTAGGAGTACGTTTTTTAAGTGATGTTTATGATTTTTTTTACAAGGAATGAAAGAATAGAATTTATTGAAACTTTGGGAATATTTTATACGTATTTTCAAACAAATATTTAAATTTTTCGAAGCCTTTCCTCTTAAACTATGGAAAATAGCCTGCCGCCCACCGAAGGTCGCCATCAGACTTTGCTGTTTGCGTACACTCTGGAGGCCACAGTTTTCATCGGAAATCAATACGGTTTGAAGATTACTTTAGGGGGGGGGGGGGGTACCTGAGTAAACGGCGAGAAAAACAGGTAAACTTCGGGAATTTTTATCTCAAAAACTAATGTTCCGATTGGACCCGGGTTTTTTTTTATTGGAAAATATGTACATTGAGGTATGTTTAGGAATTTTTAAAAATAAATCCGTTGACTGGAAGCGATTTAAACGCGATTATCTCGAAACATAGTTTTCAAAGTCGGTGCCAGATGTATCTCGAAAACGGCTTGTCCGATTTTGTCTAAATTTGGATACAATATTCTTCGATAGTTTCCTCGTTCGCCACGTAGGGGTTTTTCATTTGATTGAACCATTGCTTTTTTATGCAATGTGTATGCAATCCAAAATCGTCGGAAATTGCGAACGAAAAACGAATGTTAAATTAAAACGGTCGCAATTCCGTCAAAAATGAAAATTTCAAAAAAATCCTACGTGGCGAACGAGAAAAACTATCGAAGAATATTGTATCCAAATTTGGACAAAACCGGACAAGCCGTTTTCGAGATACATCTGGCACCGACATTGAAAACTATGTTTCGAGATAATCGCGTTTGAATCGCTTCCAGTCACGAATTTATTTTTAAAAATTCCTAAACATACCTCAATGTACATATTTTCCAATAAAAAAACCCGGATCCAATCGAAATATTAGTTTTTGAGATAAAAATTCCCGAAGTGTACCTGTTTTTCTCGCCGTTTACTCAGGTACCTCCCCTTAAGAACATGTTTTCCTTCTATATGAACCTAACTCTGACCAAAAAAATAGAGAATTGCATTTTTTAGACGTGTTTAAACAAAAGGGTATAATTCTTGCCATTATTTTATAACTTTTTTGCTGTAAAAAATATACTTTCAACACTTTAAACACAAAAATATACTTTAATACTTTATCCCAAATTTAGGTTCATATTATATAAAGAAACTATGACTTTATCAAATTATACATTAGACATTTCTTGAGCTAGAGTGTACACAAATTGACAAAAATCGTTTCGAGAAAAACGTGTGTGAAAAATTGACCGAAAACAAAAAATTCAAGTCAGTAATGCATTATTTATACCGCTTACCGGTTAATTAGCGATTAGTTTTACTAACAATTTATGGAATTTAAAAAAATCGTTTTTCTAAGTCATCTGAGCTGGTTTCCCGCCTTAACGGCGTTTATAATCGATTTTACTTACGAAAATGAGTTTAAACATATCCCTCTTCTGTTTCGGTAGTTTAAGACCTAAAAGATCTTTTATCTGTGACATGAGAACGTGAATGGCAGCTCCGGTTGTGAACCCATTGACCAGGGTCTCGCTCAGCAACGTGCTTATTATTCCCAGACGAAAAACATACATGAGAAGCTGAGAGAGATAATATTCATCATAATATATTCTTTTAGAGCGTTAAGTAATCAAGTTCGGACTCACATGGAAAATGCCGACCATAAAAGTGACAGCTGTGGCCACTTGTAATGGTGAATATTGCACGTCCGCGATAGCCTCGCCGAATTCATCGTTATTCTGCAAATGTGTGCCGTTTGCAGAGAGAGAATTATTCAGTGGCGTGGAGTAGGCCACTACCGATTTTCCAGTCATGAGACAGACGATCGCAAAGGTTCCTGAAGATGATGGAATTTTATTCAAATAAGTCATTTATCGAATGCCTATACAGGCATTGACATACATTCTATTGAGTAAACCAGCAGAACAATGATTACCATTATTTTTAATGGTGTGAAAAAATAATTATGATTTTAATCACTTCCAGATTGTCGCCACGACTCTAATGAGCAATTATTTCAATGATTTTCTTGAAGTCTCATTCCGTGTTTTCTAACATTCACAATTATTGCAGTTTGTTTTTAAATTTTTGAAGTTTCCAATTATTTTTCGCACGGTAATTTGAATAAGTGCGGATTAAATGATTTTTGAAACATTGTCTATCGAATATCAACGGTTATTTGAATCAAGTGATTCAAATTGAGGCGGGAAACCAGTTTAAGGGGAGGTTCCTGAGTAAACGGCAAGAAAAACAAACTCCGGGAATTTTTATCTCAAAAACTAATGTTTCGATTGGGTCCGGGTTTTTTTTAATGGAAAATATGTACATTGAGGTATGTTTAGGAAATTTTTAAAATAAATTCGTTGGCTGGAAGCGATTCAAACGCGATTATCTCGAAACATAGTTTTCAAAGTCGGTGCCAGATGTATCTCGAAAACGGCTTGTCCGATTTTGTCCAAATTTGGATATAATATTCTTCGACAGTTTTTCTCGATCGCCACGTAGGATTTTTTTGAAATTTTCATTTTTGACAGAATTGCGACCGTTTCAATTTAACATTCGTTTCTCGTTCGCAACTTCCGACGATTTTGGATTGCATACACATTGCATAAAAAAGCAATGGTTCAATCAAATGAAAAACCCCTACTTGGCGAACGAGAAAATCTATCGAAGAACATTGTATCCAAATTTGGACAAAATCGGACAAGCCGTTTTCGAGATACATCTGGCACCGACTTTGGAAACTATGTTTCGAGATAATCGCGTTTGAATCGCTTCCAGTCAACGAATTTATTTTAAAAAATTCCTAAACATACCTCAATGTACATATTTTCCAATAAAAAAAACCGGATCCAATTGAAACATTATTTTTTTTTAATTCCCGAAGTTTTCCTGTTTTTTTTCGCCGTTTACTCAGGTCCCTCCTCTTAAGAAATAACACGATCGTTTTTACTGTCGAGGTGAAAGCAATGGCATGCATCAACGCACGTGCGTTACTCAGGGAAGAAAAATCGACTCATGTATTGTTTTCAGTTGTATGACGGTTAATTTTCAATCAGTCATTCGTGAACTAAAAAATATCAATCATTGAAATGTTACTTTGACGCTGGTCGTTTAAAAATTGATTCAAACCCATTGAAACGTGCTTTGATGTTCCAAAGATGAAGTAGACAAGTACAGGAAAGAACGCCATGTAAATTCCAACAACCGGTGGCAAATTTCCAAGTAGCGCGTACGCCATTCCCTGCGGAATGTGCATTATTGCAACGGTGAATCCTGATATCATATCCGGCACAATGCTCTCCCTCCAGTTGTATTTCCTCAGCCAATTGCTGACTGGAAGAATAGATGTCGCAAAGGAACGAAAACTATGCTTCTTCAGACTGTGCGTCACATTCCCCATTACTGCAACGAGAAGGAAGTATCATTCTGAGTGACTTTTGATGCGTAAAACCAGGACGGAATTGCAGAAGGATAATTCATTGATACTCACAGGATGTTTTCAGCCTTTCGAAGTGATACTCGCGATTGAGAGCTTCCTGCTCATAGAGAGGCCTTGCCACTTGTAATCGAAGCATTTTTTCCCCCTTCTCCATATTTTCTGGATTTGGAAAAATACAAAAATTTACAATCACTATCCGTACGACGGCTCGATGAGTTTTCAAATTCCCCATCACAGTTCTGACATTTTCATTGAAGTACACGTGAATGTTATGGATTTTCGATACTTAGACCCTGCCAAATGAATAATAAATGTTATCTGCACTCCTCTACCAATAGTTTAGAAACCCGATACCAAAAATATTTCTCATCCAGCATACTTCTACAGTCGAACCTCGATATAACGAATCTCAAGGGAAGTTCGTTATATAAACTTTTCGTTATATTGAGGTTTCGTTATACCAAAGTCAATTTCCTTAAAATGTTCTTAAAAAAATATATATTAGTATTATAAATATGGGGATATTTTTTAAAGAAAGAAAGCTTTTAATTAAACACTTTTTTACAAGCAATTAGCAATTATAGTATAATGTATATGATTATATTGTTGTATCAAAGGTTCAGGTGTCTATCAGAAGGGAATGGACGAATCTTCACTATATTGAGGATTTCGTTATATCGAGGTTCGCATGCACCAATATACTAACAAGAAACATCCCTTCAGGGCCTGCTGTTGATTTTGTTGAAACTCATATATGTGATTAAGCATTGGAAGCATCATTAAACACGTCTTTTTTTATCTCCAAAAAAACGGTTTTAAGGAGGTAAACCCAGTCCTGGATATGCCAATAGGGTGCAGCCTAAGGGAGGCGGACTTTAGGGGATGGCAAATTTTAGAGGCACATAAAAAGACCTAAGTACGAGTGATTAAGATAAGAGGGGCGGCACAAAGTCAAGTGGCCTATACTCAAGAATAGTATAAATCCAGCACTGGGCTAGGCACCCCTTAATGGAAAGCATTTCAGGGGGTGGTTTTGCAGTTTAACCCCCAAGCAGTCCACCGATCTGAATAAAACAAAAACCAAAATTCTTCTAATGTATAGCAATGAAAAATCTACTATAGAAGTATTGAAAAAAAATTAAATTAAGGGGCGACACGCCTTCTTTTGGTGGCTGGTTTCCCCCCTTAAAACCGTTTTTCCATTGATAAGCAAAAATACGTGTCTAATAGTTTTCAATGTTTTGTCACATGTTTAAGTTTCAACAAAATTCAACGCGGACACTGTGATGTTCCTTGTAAGTTCATTTAAAGTAAAAGTCATACACGGAGAAAAAACAGCCTCAAATTCTAACACTGGTTGCCAGAATTCTAATATTCAGTGCTAGAAAAGTATAGCAGTTTACTGCCAGTTCGGAATTCTAAGACTTGTTATAGAAGTGTAAAAATGATTCTCACACCGTATAGTAAAAATGATGCTTGCATATTACATTTGAAATTATTGTCGCCTAGGCGCGAGTCCTATATGCTGTATAGGACTTTTTGTAAAATACCAACCTTTATTACACGCTATATTTTCATATGGATTTTACTATACGTATAGCATGAATCTTCGTGTATGTATAGATTTCACTATACGCGTAGCATAAATCTTGGGTGTATAGCAAAAAATATCACGAAGTTATTAGTAAAATGTGACTCTTTATACCGTACTTTTTGTAGAATACTGGAAACTAATTGTTCCAATCACGCGGGCAAAATATTTTTTGAATACTACAAAAAATCACAATATGCAGAATAAAATGTATTATTTGTATCAGTTTTCGTGCCATATCGTAGGTTAAAATTTAAATGTCTTCATTATTACTATACCAGAATTACAATTTTTATCTTCCATTCAATATTTTTTGATATTTAATGATATTTTTTCTACAAGCATAGCATTAATTCTAAACTTCAAGGCCCCTGTTTTCTCCATGTATAAATATGATATTTAATATCTAGGAATCTCCTACCCCTTCATAATTCAGTATACATAATTGATTCAGTATACATAATTTCCACATTGGCTTGAAATGTTTTCCTAAAGAAAATTAGAATTGGATGGCTTAATTGCATCATCCAAGATATTGGGTGATTCTCAAAAATTGTTAACCTATACAGAAATTGAAACATTCATTTTTTGAGAAAATGGACGGTCGACTGTATCGATAAATAAATGTATGTACATACCTTGAGTATGTAAAATAAACTAGAGGATAGTATAGACGTCTCTTGCATAATTCTTAAGCACTGCAAGCTTTGTGCTTGTTCTGTATACTAAAACGGATCTTTCAAAATAGCCGTGAGCACATGTTTCTCTGTCCTAAGCGTCCTATTCAAAACAAAAATGTTTATTGAGAACAATGGATAAGCGAGAGAGATGTCTCGTGACTTCTGATAATACCAGTCACTCGAATACCAGTGATTAATGACCTCACCCCCCTCCCAACACCGACGGAATATTCCACGCACGTTTTTTTTCCGTGCACGATGGACTGTAGACAGGAAAAAAAACAACGAATTTTCAAGGCTTCGGAAAAACTTTGAGTTAATACAATCTGCATAGTACAAAGTTCTCGCCTGGTAGTTCTCGTAATAGCACATTTGAAATATATCGCTCGATTTATTTAAAAATACGGACTTGGAAAATGTGGAAATTTGAGAAAACGAGCGAATTTCATATTCGAATTTAAATCTAGATGTTATCTTTGAGACTGATTTGGCGCTCTGCTGATAAATATATGCGAGGACCGTTCGTTCGGATCGTATAAAAAAAGAGAGGAATATGTATGAGAAAACTCACCGAGCAAATTCATCGCGTTGTTCCACGTGTCATTGGCAAGCTAAGGATGGGAAAATATAGATGAAAGATGTAACTTCGCGGCCTGATTGTGACACGAGATAAAAATGTGCTTGTCAGTGCCACGGCAGGCTCAAGAGACGCTCTCATTGCTCGTTTCGAAGAAAAGATTCCACGCCCACCCTACCCTGCGATCTGTCAGCTGATATCCCCCCCACTCCTCTTTCGTCGCGCGAATTTTTATCGTCTTCTTTTGAAAACCAATTTTTTCCCGCCCAAATACGCGATTGGTGGATCAAGAGTTAAACGCGATTGGTGCAACGTTCCGACCATGAAAACTAAAAGATGCTCGATACCGTCAACCGCAAGGTTTGGTGGTGGAATGCAGAACTATTGGCTTCATTTTCTTTACGCTCTCAATCTTGGCGCCTCTCGCGGCTTTAAGAGGAAGCTCTAATAATATAGCAAACTTGGTCAAAATACGTTGATAATAATGGACAAAATTGTAAAAACGAAAGAATACTCGATATTCTGCTGTATTCCAGGGTGTAAGACGGATAATAAAAGTGAATTGTTCCAAAGGCCGCCTGAAGATAGTCTTTAAGAAAGTAGTTATTGGCTCCGAAAATGACTCTTTTTAGGCCATTGAGGCGAGTTTGTTGTCATCCCACAAGATATTTGCTTTCCAAGTTTGTATCTGTATCAATAATCAATCGAGCAACATTAAAAGTTATTTTTGTTATACACAATGCATAAATATAATTTCAAACGTCCCTTGTAAAAAGTATGCTCTGAAAAATAGAATTACTCCTCGAAACCTGCGAGTGACTCTCATAACCTTAAAAACCTAAATCCAGAGCTGACAGCTAAAAAAGAGCGGAAAATGAATTATTCACTGCAGTAGGATCTTTACAATCTACCATGGAGGTAAATCCAATATCCAACTCGCAGGAAATCAAGAACGAAGTAATTATTTAAGTTTGAGGCTATCCTTTGACCGGCCATATTGAAATATCGCTGCGCCATCTCGAGGACGTGAAAATCGCGGTTGGTAAGGTAGACCCCGCGACCATCGCAGTGTCGAACCTCGCCATAAGTGCGACAGAGATAGCTGATTCACAGATTTCCAGATTCTCGAAAACGGCAGATTTTCTGACAAAAAGAAAAATCTTCCGCTCTGTTCAACGACGAACGTCTTCACTCTTCGTTTACCCGAAATGTGATCCGTCTAGGGCAGAGTTTAACTTTTTGTTTTAAATAAAGCGGCACACTTGAATCTGTAAAATTCTTACGAGACCTTCGTATTGCACTTCGCCCCGCGCCGTACGATTTTTACCGATGGGACGTGTGAGCCATGTCCTTAAGGTAAGGCGCTTGATTTCGATGCAAAGTAGCTATTGAAATCACATTGATTCTGATGAGCGTCTTCATATTTATTCTTCAGTCCTCAATCTATTTACAGAACAAGAGTAATTTGTACTTTGTTCCTGACGTTACGTTGGTTTTTGTTCCGTTGAACGACGCAGATCCGAGATATCAACTCCAATAATTAGCAGCATTGTCTGTACTACTCGTCGCGCGATCTAATATCTTAAATACGTACTATCCCGACGCGTGACACAATCAATACGAGTTATACGGGAACGAAAATGGCTCAGTTCCGGGAAACTCGAGATACGAAAAGCCCGCTTTTGAATTCTTCAAATTCTTCACTATCGATCGTTCCTGCGAAACGATTAACGGCAGTAGGTGTGAGAAGCGACGCTCGCCAGTTCGTAACGACAAAATCGTCGACCGCATTCGCCTTTAAAGTGATCTATGTGTCTTCCTCATTAATCGTTAATAAATACTGAGTAATATCCATGAGAACGAAGAACGATAAATCTAGTACAATTTTAAACTATGTCGATGGCGATATCACCCGTTTGGAATACAAATGTCTCGCAATCGTTTTTCGGTATCTTCTCTATCGTGGAAGGTTTTGTATAATGCGAAAAATTCAGCTGTTTTCTTTCTTTTTAATCGGCTCGTGTCGTTTTTGTTGTTTTTCTTTTTGTTTTTCTTTCATATCTTTTTCGCTCCGTCGTCTCTGTCTATAGTCTCGTCGAGCGCACAGCACTCGTCAATTGTCTAAGCGACGCCGTACTTGGCCTTGAGGCTGGCTGGCATCTCTGGGGGTGGTGGACGGGGCATGCGAAGGTAGACCTTCACCGCGTCGTAGATGAACCATTGAGCGGCGGTGAGAGTACCGATCATCACGATCCTCGGTCCGAGTCCCTTCCATACACCTAAGGGGCCGAGCTCCTTGAGCACGCCACCGGTCGTTGCACTCTTGTCCTGATTCAGCTTCGAGACAACCTATTTTTTTTTTCGTACGACGAAAACAATATGTGTATTTACGGATACGGATTTTCATTGTTATATACGATTTTTTCGATTAATCAACGTAACGCTTACGGAGTCAGCGGGATGAGAGACAATGGCGCAGAATACACCAGCGATGTAACCAGCCGCGAAAGTAACGATGAGCTGTTCGCCTTTGCTGCACTCCAAGCGGGGCTTGGGCACGACGTATTTGTAGAGGAGCTCGAGGGTACGCTCGAAGCAGGAGAACTTCATCATCGTGTAAGGGATCTGTCGGAACCAGAGTGGCACCAGACCCTTGTAGAAACCTCCGAGACCCTCGTCGGCGTACATCTTCGGGAAGGCCTCGCGAAGCGTGTTTGCGAATCCGGGCATCGTTTGAATTCGCACCTTTCAAATGACAATTCAGTATCAATAAATTACACCTTTCAAATGACAATTCAATATCAATAAATGTCGCGCGAGTACGTTGGGGCGAAAAGAGAGGCGGTTTCAAAACTGGGATTTAACAGAGACTCGGTGGAATCTTTAAGGAGAGATATACACCTAGATGATCGAGGCCAAGGATTTAGAAGCTATGAACATTCCGTCGACCGTAGAAGACCTACACTATGGGCCTGGTATCGATGATTCCATGTAAGTTGACAAAATTCATGATTTATTCATTCCCAAATTTTCAAACGCGTTTTTCTCAAAACCACGTTTTTCAAATCGGTACCCGAAATTTCTCGAAAACCAATGAACTGATTGCCTTGAGGTTTTTTGTGGTTATTCTATACACCATTATCTAGTACTTGTCATAGGATTTTTTTCTCCGTTACTTAGTTTTTGTTTTATAGGCAAAATAATAACTAATTTTTGGCCCAAAAATCACTATTTATATTCAAACGTCCGCCATTTTGTCATAAATCGATATTTTCAAAATCGGCTATGACAAGTACTAGATTATAGTATCTAATTTAATAATCTTTTTGGTTTTTTTTCAGATGATTTTTGAAGAAACGCCAGTGGGTACCGTATTCGCAGATTTTTTTACGATGCTCCAAGGATCATACAATGTCCTTGTATATTTTTGTTATTTTTAAATAAAAAAAATTAAACATATTTTTGAATGTATATACTTTTAGATAATTAAAATCCCAATCCGAAATTTCAAATAGTTTTCCTTGAAAAAATTCCCAAATATGACCTTTTTTCGAGCTCCTAGGTGTATATCTCCCCTTAATGTGAAGTGCTTTACCTTGGCAGCCTCGAAGGGAGCGAGACCAATGTCGGCGAAAAATTCAGCGGAGGCAGACGCGGTGAGGTACAATCCCGTTCTGTACTCAAACGCGCGCTCCTCACCCAGCATCTCGGCATACTGCACCTTGAAGACCTCGTAAAGACCGAACTTGAACATTCCCTGGATAGAATAACCGAAGAAGGTCGGCGCCCAACCTCTCGAAAGACCAGAAGCACCACCGTCTGCGAGAGTTACCTGGAATCAAGAACATTCAGCGTGTCGTTTTCATGTAAGCTAAACGACGATCCGAGGATCATGCTGAAAAAAATTGAAGCCTGTGTACCCCAGGGTAATCTGCAGTCGAATGTTAGGCGTTTTTAAGGGATCATCACGGTGTAAAATGTACAAAACATCGATTCTTTTTGCATTATCCGATGGTATAGGCGGTTATAAACACGAACCTGGCATCGCCGATTGATCGTAAGTATACAATTTATATGAAAATTCCGCACTCGAAACTTTAAACGCGTTTTTCACGAAATACCGTTTTTCAAAACGGTGTAGACTCTCAAAGAAAGAATTTTTCAAGGTATCCGTCTCAAATTTTGACACAACATTCTTCACGCCATTCTTTATCTTGCTGTGGAAGCTTTGTATTTTTATCTTCATTTTTTTTAACGAAAAACTGTCGAAAAACACGCTAAATTCGAGACTTTTTTTTTCAAACTGCTGCCATTTTATAAATTTTGATTATAAAAAAATCTCCATAGCAAGATAGCGGCTTTCATACTGATTAGTAATCTTTTTACAAATTTTGTTTCAGATAATATTTACGGCCATAACCGTGTACACCAACTCCTTTTTTTCGAAGACCTTTTCAACCGTTAAAAAAAAGGTTAAAAAAACGTTTAAAAATGTATTTTCTATTCTTCATGAGTGTTTTGATTTGACATAAAAAATCAGACTGATTAGCGTATTTTAACCCTGGAATGATAGTACACTTATTTTACACTGGAAAATAATACACTTTTTATTTTCCATTTTATTTTAAACTTGCTATTTTATTTTATTTTAAACATTTAATAAGAAAATAATACACTTATTTTTTGCCTTCTAAAGGCACACTGGGGCACAAATGTAACCCACGCGTTGGACTGGATTATCGGGGTTATAAATAGTGAATAAAATTTTCGGAAGCACATGATTTTCTTCGTTTTTTAACGAGGACGATGGTACCATTTAAAAATTTCACAAAATTCGAAACGTGTGTCAAAGTTTGATCCGAAGGGAAAAGAAAATTTTTAATTGGTAAAATTGCGTACTTTTACGAAATTCGTGGGGCACGAATGTACCCCAGTGTGCCGTTCTAGGGTTAAGTATCGAAAAAAAAATCGCGAATAGCAGTCACTTTTTCGACCCGTTACACTGCGATGATCCTTTAGATGGGTTTGAAAAATTGATATCACTACGTTTTATTATTTTTACGTTTCCGCGTTTTTTCATAAAGTAGCAATTGCGCAAAAGTCACGTTTGCATTTCACGAATAAGTTCATACTTTATTTAGTCTCCTAATTTTTCGATTATTGAGGAAGCAATGATAAATGCGGACGATAAACCAACAGTAGTGGAGGTTCAGTTAGTGTCCGGCTGTGGCAATTTCCCATGTAAAGCAGCATTGGCCGGTACCAGTACTTGGATGGCTGACCACTTAGCTGTGCGCTTGTTTACACACAGATCACTTAGCGGGGACAGGTTTACTGAAGTCCTGACAGTGCCCCTGTTTAAATGTAGCACATAGTGCACTCGAGAAAGTCGCAGAGGGCGACAATTCCCAAGGAAATGGTAAATGACAAGTGTTGGATTAAAGTGACAAGGGTGGAATTATAAAAGCCTCTGGATACTTGCTAACGAATATTAGAAGATGAACAATAGGGTAAGGTGCCCAATTATTTGCACTTTAAGGACCACCACACTTCAAGGTAGATAATAAATCCGAAAAGTGTCAAAAATTAGTGGAGTGCCAAAATTCAAACTAAATAAAAATACACGTAGATAAAAATATAGTCCATCTGTTCTAAAAATCCATGTGTGTAAAAATGCATCTAACATTTGCAAACAAACGAAGATTTTAATTCTTCTTCTCAGTGTTTATAGTTTAAATTAGCTGTTCTTCTAAATTTCTATTTAGTTGAATTAGTCCGACATACATTTCAGCGTAGACACACATGAAACGCGCATACGAGGAATCTTAAAAAAATCATACTGACTCTGAAACCTTGAACGACGTTCTTGTATTTTTCCGGGTCCACCTGGATACGACATTTGACCAAATCCAGGGGTGTCAGCATCGTGTGGGTGATACCGCAGGACAGAATACCGCCCAGGCCGCATAGCGCGAAGTACTTGTTTGAGCCAAATTCGCAGCTGTCTGTAAGAGCAACAGCACAAAGAAATAAATTAATTGTAACGACAAAGACGAAAGAGCGCTGCCATCGGTTAACTCCAATTTGCAAACTGGGTAAAGAATTTTTCATCCTGCTTGGAATACTTGGAATACTTGGAACACTTGGTCACAAGTAGAGAAACCATTTTGCATTTAGTGCGGAGTTTATGACGATTAATGTGTTGATGAACCGGTGCGGTAGTCTAGCGGTTAGTGTGCTTGCTGCTAAACCGGAACATGGGGAACTCGCAGGTTGAAATGCGAGTCTCTTAGTCTCTGAGAAAAATTAATACGGGCGATACGTATGTCTATAAGCACGTAGCCTCTCATTCTTTTTTGGACGAAACGCAACGCAGCTCCGCAACTTGAAAGCGAACCTGGGACTGGCTGTATCGGTATGGGTTTTCAGCAGTTTCCCAATGCTCATGGCAGATGCGTCACGGTGAATGCGATACAGAAGGGAAATTTGGCTTGCGCAGCGGCAAGGTGGAGAGAAAGGGAAAGGTAGGCGTGTAAAAAGGAGAAGCATTCTCTACAATGGAATATACATTAACGAGCTACATCTACCTAGGTCCTGGGTTCCGAACCTAGGGGTAATGACCCCTGCAGGGGAAAAACAGCTATATTTTTATTTTCGAAGACCTTTATTTTTGAATAGTTACGTAAAAATGACTACTTTTTCATAGATTTTGTATGCTCGAGTTGCAATTCGTTGTCACGTGTGCAAAAAAAATTTAAATAATCGACGATAGTCAACCACTCGCATTTTTGTTAACTTGACCCTTTTGGTTTTTAGATTTCAGATGGACCGTTTAAGCTGGAGTGTCCACTGCCCAAACGCCGTGAAAAAAATATCATCTATCGGCGGCCATCCTTTTGTTCTTTTTCTGTATTTTATTTTAAGGCGCTCAGTATATGCACGTCCGTCTTTTAAAAAATGCGTTTCTTTTTCACGAACCATTTCCCGAAAAAAAATTCGAAATTTGTCCATATTTTCGGCCCTTTAGGTAGATGCAGTCCCTTAAAGCGAAGTAGAAGATGTACCACGTGACATGCAAGTGCGAAAGAGACAGCTGAAATTTTCGAACAAAGATTTCTCAGAGATGAATAATATTTAGGGCAAAAGGAAATCATCAAGCTCTGCGTCATGGAATTCTCCAGAGCCTGATGTTTTGTTTTTCCCAAAAAATTTAACCATCTATGAGAAAATTGGGTTGGAAACTTTGTGAGGTTATGTTGACCTTGTACATGACCTTAAGGTGGGCGTGTGAAAAAAAGCAGCCCGCACGATGGAATATCCATTAATGGATAATAATTGAACCCTTTGGACAGAAAGCCATTTTTCGTAAATTCAATTTGGGCAGCCCGTACGTTTAAATTCAAAATATATCAATGAACTTCTACAGCCGGCATAGTTTTACGTTTCCTTCGTTTTGTTTTCGTTTATTACGTGAGACATTGAAGAAAAAAAAACAATGCCTTGGCCCTTGTATTTATTTTAAGAAAGTGAGTATTTCGGTCTTAGAGTTGGCAGCTCGTGCAAAAACGAGATTGGTAACACCGGATCAAGGTCGGTCAGCTGATCGATTCGCAATTTTCCTACAGCTCGTATCGTGAATCAATGGAATTCTTTCGTATATGAAAAAAAAATACGATGACCGAAACGTTTGCAAAAATTAAACGGTAAAAATGTTGCGTTAATCATCAGGTGCAAGTGCAAGGCGAGAAGGAAGAAAAATGCATGTTTTTGATCTTGTCAAAGTGTACCAAGGTTGCCTCGCTCTCGATACCTTGACAAAATGGTGGCCGCCATTATGCAATTACTCCCGCACGCGCAGCGGTTGGCCCACTGTCACGGCATCTGTCGCTCGCAACATACATAGATATGAATCTTCATACATTCTTATGTAACTTGCGCATAACCGAAATTTCTGCGAATCGTTGTTAAAAAAATGATAGGACCGACAACAACGAGCAATCACGTTGGCGCTGTCAAATTTGCAAAGGCCAGCAGAATTGCCCGCGTAATTCTATTCGAAAATGACACATCGGGATCACGAGAAAAGACACTATATTGATCGGAGCTACGGTCAAATCGAGGACGATTTTTTCTATCGAACAATCAAATTATCGGATGACATCGATCTTTCGAGCGATTGAAGAACGAATTATTATTATTCGAACGAATTACGATTATTAGAAGGCGTTATTCAACTTCATAATGAAGTTTTTTTTTTGACAATGATTATTGAATGGGAATGAGCACTAACCACCGACTGGTTCGGCGCTGGCAGCGGCGATGGTGCGACCCCGGACGAGGCTTTGAACGTCCTCCTGGGCTTGACACTTGGCCGTCACGAAGGGCGATCCGAAGGGATTCATTTTGGCAACTTCGAGCATTGACGACCACATTTTTGACGACTCCGGTTGTTTCCTCGTATTCTTTTTTGTTCCTGTCGCACTTCACCCTCTGCAAAAATTCCAATAACAAAATCACACGTTTTCGCGTTAGAACTCCGTCTGCTTCGGTCTCGTGCTCCACTCTGCGACTGTACTCGAGCTTCCAATATATTCGTCCCGTAACTCGGTAAGTACATGTCCGACGTATAATTCAATTAAACGACGAATCAAATAGAGTAATACGGGGTTAAAGGCGTTAAATTAATTGTAACGGACGTCTTGCAAGAACCTTTTTGTTGGAACGACCCTCGGGCTCCGCGCTGTCGAAATGGAGTGAAAGAAAAAGGGCAACCGATTTTCAGCACGCCCGGTGTGCGTGATTCTATCCTTCGACCATCTAGCGAGTAAACTCTACGGTCGTTTTCGATCCTCGTTGAAATCTACGCTAACGACATCGGGACGGCGATTTACGTACTTTCAGTCGGCTTTCACGAGTGGTAAGCTTGACGTGGAACACACCCAGTCGGTAACAAACACGGTTATTAAGGGGTTACGTCTACCTAGAGGCACGAAAAAAATTGCCAACGTCCGAAATTCTTTTCAGGGAAACCGTTGGTAAAAAAGAAACGATTTTTTAAAGGTACATATATGGAGAGCCTTTGAAAAAAATCACCAAAAAATACAGAAAAACAACAAAAGCATGGCCGCCGGCAGATGATAACATTTTTTCGCGACGTTTGACGGTGGACACTCTCCAGCTTAAATGGTCCATCCGAAATCTAAAAACCAAACGGATTATTCAAGTTGACAATAAATACGAGTCGTTGACGATCGTCAATTTTTTACATAATTTTTTTTAACAGCTTGGCGGCGAATTGAAACTCGAGCATACAAAATCTATGAAATAAGTCGTAACTTTTACGTAACTATTGAAAAATGAAGATCGATTTTGAAAAAGTGAGATCGTCAATGACCTTTAAATGTTTCTCGTCGTATCTTCTGTAAAATTGGAAACAATTCGTCAAGTGGTTCTCGAGACATCATGTCCACCGACTTTGAAGACAGTGTTTCGAGAAAAACGCATTTAAGGCGGGAAACCACTTTAGATTACTAAAAAAATCGATTTTTTAAAATCCGTTAAATCCTTGATAAAACTGTTCAAGAATATGTTCCCAAAGTAGTATGAATAATTCATTACTGCCTTGAGTTTTTTGTTTTTGGTAATTTTTTTCAAACGCGTTTTCCTAAACGACTTTTTTGTTCAATTTGTGTACACTCCAGCTCAAAACGTTTCTAACCTATAACTTTATAAAATGATCGTTAGTTTCGTTATATAATTACGCTCTATATGAACCTAAATTTGGGGTAGCATCATTGTTTGAAGTATATTTTTTATGTAAAAAACTTTATAAAATAATGGCAAAGATTGTAGCCTTTTGTTTAAACGCCTCTAAAAATGCAATTTTCAATTTTTCGATCAGAGTTAGGTTCATATAGAAGGAAAACATGTTCTTGAAGTAATCTTTAAACCGTATTGATGTCCGATGAAAACTGTGGCCCCCAGAGAGCACACTAACAGCAAAGTCTGATGGTGACCTTCGACGTGCGGCGGATTATATGTTCCATATTTTCAGAGGCAATGCTTCGAAAAAATAAAAATATTTGTTTGAAAATATGTATAGAATATTCCCAAAGTTGGAATAAGTTCTATTAATTAATTCCTTGTAAAAAAAAATCATGACAATCAATTCTACGCAAAATACTCCTCAACTGGTTTCCCGCCTTAAAGTTTGAAGTATGGTGCTGCCACCGCTGGCCCGGCCGACTGTAGAAGCTGTAGCTCATTCAATTTTAGGAATATTTCAACGAAATTGTCACGGAATATAGCTGAAAGGTGACAATATCGAAAAAATATTTTTAGGAAAATGCATTTTTTTTACCCACGTAGGTAGATGTAGCCCGTTAACAATCCTCGTCGCCCTTGACTTTTGTTCGAAAGGCCCAATATATTTGGGCCTCCTCCAACTATTCTACGTACTATAAAACTTTTGACTTTGCGAAAAAGCATTGCCCTTCGGTAAATAGTTGAATCCGCAATTTGCTGCTTAAGGACATTGGTCACTCGCCCGGTCGGTAAAAATCCCACGGCCAAGTTTTCCCCTAGACAGATCACATTTCGCAAATCGAAGCGCAAAGACGATGTTCGTCGTTCAACAGAGCGGAAGGTGTTTTTTTCTTCTTTTTTCCGAAATATCAGACGTTTTGGTAAACACTGGGAGTGTGCAAATCCGCTATCTATCTCGCGTTCATGGCTGCTCAGTCGGTATGTCGGCGCCTTAAGGCGATGGCGAGCGAGCGATAGTTAAAAAAAATGTTTTATCCGTATTCTCGAGAACGAATAGTCTCCCGTACAAAAAGAAACGACGAATTTTGTCTTCTGTTAGAAGAGGAATTAATTCGTCCGCCTGTTTCTCACAAAACAACTGTTCTCGGGAAGAAAACTCGATCGAAAAATGCATGACCACTTCGCGTTAAATGACGCTCTTGCAACGGTTATCTAACTGGTAGTATCAGTTTTGTATATTAAAAATTTAGTTGTATATTGGATATTTTAGCATTTTTACGTCGTCACAAATGTCTTGAAGGTATACAATATCGTTCGATATTGTGGGCAATTCTCTTGATCTAATTTCACGAAAATAACACCCACGCCAGGTAAAATTACCTTAGAGAAATCGATAATGCCGAATCAACGGAGTATTTCGACGAACGAAATTCTCCATCGTGAGCTCCAAAAGCTTGGCCCCTCTCGCGGCCCAAGGCAGAAGCTCTACTACTATAGTAAACTTCGTCAAAGTACATTGCTAATGGAAAAAATTTCAAAAAAACGTAAAATTACTCGGGATTTTGCTGCGTTTCAAGGTGCAAGACGGATAATAAAAGTGAATTGTCATTCCATAAGCCACCCAAAGATAAAGTCTTTAAAAAAGTAATTTGTAGGTTATGAAAATGACTCTCTTTAGGCCATAAAGGCCTTAGGCCCCAGCAACGGGTATAAAATGATGTGCGAAATTTTTTTCGTATGAAAAAGTCATCCACTCATAACATTAATGACAAATCTATTTATGTTAGTATGAATATCAAGCTGTTAGAATTTTTTGTCGATGTACAAAATGGCTGACTGCTCAAAACTTCTCGAAGCACCTTTTTTCTAGTTGGCGTGACGAATTTTTCTATGAATTGGAACAAATATGAAGAATTCGGAGTTTTGCGGACAATTATTTTTACGCAAACATTCGAATTTCTCCGAATTTTCCCGAATATTTCATCATTTACGATATTACAATTACGATCACGGGAAAATCTCGGAAATTATGTGAAAAAAATATAGATAAAAAAATGAATTCTTACTCTTTGTTTGCTCAAATTATACTTCCTCCGGTTATCAAGTAACGCAAACTAACAAAACGAAAATGCATGATCACCTGTTCATCAGTTATATTTATTAATAGAAAAAGTACAATATTTTAATTATTAAATAAAATCTTGCTATTCTTATTGATTCTCGAATAAAAAATACGTTGATTCTTTGTTCTTACATAGAAAAATACTTTGTTTTTACCGATAATGCGTTTTTTGCTTGTTGATTCTTACTTAAAAAATAAATGATTCTTTCTTCTTGGTTTCATTGTAAAAAAAATTGGTTCTATGGTTGTTTTATAAATTTACAACTAAAAACAAATTGTTTTGAACCGAAACGATTTTTTGTAGACGCAACCGGCGCAGCCGTTCATTCAGGTCATAGAAAAAAGGGAAATTTCCGGAAAATAATAATAATAATAATAATGTTTTTTTAGAATAATCTCATTTGTTTTCATCTTTAACTTTTCTCCGAATATCTCCGCAGCCGTTCACCCAGGTCATAGGAAAAAGAGAAATTTCCGGGGAAAAAATGTGTTTTTTGGAATAGACCAGTACTTGAATCTCTTTTAAATCATTTTTTTTCCAAAAATCTCAAATATGACTAAAACATGAGAAATTATGAAAAATTTGGAGAAAAATTTGCACTAGGGGAGTGGCTTTCATAACCTTAAAAAATCTAAATCCAGAGCTGACAGAGTTAAAAAAGAGCTGAAATAGATTATTCACTGCAGCAGCATCTTTACAATCTACCAATAGGTAAATCCAATAGGCAAAACTCGCAGGAAATAAAGAACGAAGTAATTATTCCCGTTTCAGGCTATCCTCTCACCGGCCACATTGAAATATCGCTGCGCCACCTCTAGGCCGTGAAAATCGCAAATTGCCATCGGCCATTTTGGAGTCAATTTATTTCACGCGATTTCGACTCTTCTTTCCGTTGTTTCTGCTCTCTTATACGAGTCGTCTCCGCATTGCTGTACAGTGCTGCTTCTGGTGCTCGTGGTCATCGCTTTTTTTGTCCATCGAGACAACGAGTGACGGCGATCGTCTACGAATTCGGAACAAAGTTCGATTTTTTGTTCTCATGATTTTTTCGTCGTCCATGACAATTATAGCGTCATTGAAGAGCGTTCGGGGAGTGTGCGATTGTGGAATGGTCGAACTACGGTAAAACCGACTGTTTACACGCGTCAAAAGTACAGGGCGGAAAAGAAATAGTGTTGTGTGTGTCGCGGTAAAAATGGCACGGGTTTTTTCGTCTCTGCCTGTATCGTTGTTTTCGCCGTCCTATCCGTCATTCAATATCGTATCACCGTCAATCTTGAATAGTGCCGCGTCGTTTTCGTCCACGAGAAACTAGAAGAGAGGATAATTCATGAAACTTAAAAAGCGAAAGAGCTTTTGCGCGCAGTGCATAAGCATGCCTGCCAAGGTCTCGAAAAAAGTCGTCGGCATGATAATACGAAGCCGGAAGGCCATCATGAAGGACGGAGTTATCATGGTAATGGCATTTAAAATACTTATACTTGTATGTCTCATTTTCATCCATCGCACATTACGCTTCTCCAAAAAGCGAACCATCGTTATCCAATAATTTTTTTCGCTCCATTTCATTGCGCAGTAAAAACTCGTTTGCCCATTAACGGCACCCGCGGTATTTTCGAGGTTTATTCCCCAACGAGTAATGCCACACCGCCACTGTACAATCCATAAGAGGTTATATTCTATTGCCACATATGGCGCTCGTTGACGCAGCCTCGTCTCGATCGCTGGATAAATACGGCTAACGCCCGTGTACGGGCATCCTAACACCGCCTAAATTGTGTTCTGCAATTCTTTCCATGCTCTCGTACCTCAATCGAAGTTAACTTTTCATACCTTCAAATTTTCATCGGTAAGGAACCCGACGTCCATTTTTTGAGGGTATTTTGACAAAACTTCACCAATATTGACTGCGATAACAGCCTGCTGCGTGCAAAATGTAGGAGAGATAAGCGCAGGTGGAAAGCAAAAGAAAGGAACGAATGATAAGAAAACAATGTGGGTTTACGTTGCACCATATGCCTTAGTCAGCTTCTGTTATTTGCATATCAGTTTACCAGCATTGCCAGGTACCGAAGAATCATGGAATGTCATGACAAAATCTGTTTCCTTCTCTGACTATGCATTTTTTCTCATTTTTTTTACTCTCAAGCGTTTGTATTACGAAAAACATATGGTAAGGACGGTTAGTTAACTTGCAACAAGCTAAAAGAAAGGAATAATCGTATTCTGTATTATTCATGGGCAGGTATGAGCGTTATCAATGGCTGCGTGCCTGACCAAAACTTTTCCCAAGCGACGATAACATTTCAAAGTTGCACGTTTAATGACTCATCGACGGACACTTAATATCTCTACGTACATTTCTTTACACATCGGCCGTATCGTAGACTGATATACTTTTTCGCATGAATCCTCAATTGGCATCTAAGGTACGTGTATGTACGTATACATAGGTAGGAGTGCCGTAATCTATAATCATCCATCTATGAGATTATCCTCGGGATAACAGTCTGTGTATGTTCCGCATGAGTATTGAAGATAAATGAATACCCAGCAAAGCAATGCTGTTGAAGTTTGCATTCTTGGAGTGCAACAAAAGTCCTTTTTCACATTTATACTATTGTAGATGTTTTTTTTACCAATTTATACTGTGGGTCGATAAATATCTCAAACATGGTTGAAGGCTTTTCGTACGCATAAAGTGCCGAAATAAATAAAAGGAATTCCGAAATATTAGTTTTCGTTGCATCCCAACCCGAATTTTTCTCCGAGATAAAAGCAAATTCCTTCAATCGACTCCTCGAGACCGACGATAATACAGTCCGAGTCAATAAGCTGAGGTTAGGTTGTCGCGATCGAATGGCGGGAAATTCAAAGTTTGCGAGGGACCAATGTCGAGGGCGCATGCGCTCCATCGATTTCTCCGGATTCGGCCCGAGTCGTGAACACGTGTCAAGCGCCTTTTTTTTCGTAATTCTAATGGTATATTCGTTTATGCGTCACGACGGCCAAATTCTGTCAAGTAGCGGAATGTTTTTTGGCTTACGCGTGAAAAGAGTTACGTCAAGGGGTTGCGGTCGGGCGAAACTCGTCCATTCCACGGGATTCGCCGAACGGGAGAGAGAGACCGAGAGACGGAGCATACGTCGGGGAGGCAGTGGGACAGGTACAGCGGAATATAGGAGGGGATAGAGTCTCGTCGGCAATGCAGTGGTCGCGGAGTTATTCCCGTTGAGAAAATCGTGTCAAACGAGAGAGAGAGAGAGAGAGAGAGAGAGAGAGAGAGAGAGAGAGAGAGAGCACGCGCGCGCATGAATCTCGTTCACACACGCAGTCCCTGCACGGGACTTACCGTAACGTGTCGTGATATCAAATGAACCAAATCGCGACAAAATAACGAAACACAAACAAAAGTGTACGAAAATGAGGGATTTGAGAGGCTGCGAGAAACAGACTAAGTGACATTGCCGCTTTTGCCGACGATCCTGAACGTTATCTACGGCATCTCGACCGAGTTTCGAAGCTACCTGCTGAGGGATTATTATTATTTTTTATCGCGACCGAAACAAGGTCCTGCGCCCTCGAGGACCAAGTATACAGATTCCTGCCTCTTGCGCTCTCGTTCGTCGACAATCGCGCTCCGTCGAGGCCCAAAGTTACGAAAAATATCCGCACAACGGTCCTTGCATTGTGAAGCTCCGGCGTTTGGTGTTTTACTTATACTTTTATCGGACTAAAGCCCGAAAAATCGAGGATCGGGTCCGTCGAATGGCGTGTCCGTTGAAATATTGATCCGTCCCCGACAAACGTGCTTTTTCGGTCAGCGGCTATTTTTTTTCCACGCGTAAAATAAGCGCGAAGTATCTGCGGGATAAAAATAAAGGGCAGGATCATAACGAAAGAGGAGAATAAAGATTCTCGGAGAAAGACGATCACGAGGCTCGATTGACGAATCACGCACTTTTCCCTCCTCAGTTTCGCCCCCCCCCCCCTCGCCTTCTATCTTTCTCCTCTTATCTTCCTCGATCCTTATTCTCTCAATTGCCCTCAATACTCCGCGCGACCGTTTGTTAACCCCGGGCAATCGAATGAAACGACCCGGGACTCTACGATTGTCGCCTGTTTCATTTTGAATTAGTCGATTTTTCCCGCTCTTTTTTTTCCTCGTTTTCACCTTCGTACACGGGTGGCGTTTTTTCTTTTCTTCTTTTCTTCTTTTCTTCTCGTTACAATAATTATTTCTGTCTCGCTCGATCGCTCACGCTCTCTCGGTGATTTTGTCTCGTATAATTCGCAGTCTATAAATAAAAATAAGCGGGTAGCGTCGCCGAGGGAGAGTCAGCGATGCAGGCACGCGGCGTTAATGCGCGTAGCGGTGACGACGACGGTTACTGGTGTAGCCTTGACTCGATGACCGCAAGGTCCTCGTTGCTATTTTTCCCATCGACGCACAAATGCTCGCGTCAAACTGACAGTCGATAGATCGCTTCCATCTCGGCCTCTCTTTCCCTCTCATCTCGTTCCCCGCCCCCCTCCCGTTCTCCTCATAGCGAACGCACCATTTTTACACCCTCTGGCAGCCTCTCGTCAATCCGTCCCTCTCTTTAGCGTGCTCTCTAATTTTGTCACCTTGGCCGTTGAGCAATTTGACCACAAGAATCCGCACCGGACGTGCGGAAGTACGATCGTCCGAGACCTTTTTCTTCTTCGCAACGAAAGAACGACTACTTTTTACTCTTACACGCAAAGACAGCTCGAATAATTTTATCCCTCGTTCGCCGTGTGGCTTTATCTGGAAAAGGATGTCGGGGTTTCCTGCTTTATCGCGAAATGCCTGAGGCGATAAGCGGCTGTGACGCGAGTCTGCGAATGAAAATATTTTTGCTTCCATTCTTCCATGGCTCGTTCTCTCCCTCCTACATTTTCCTCTCCTATGAGCATTCCGAGATAAGTCCAGCCTCACTTCGTCTCTATGGAGAGAGTTAGTGGGTAATTCGCTCGTCGTGGAGTATCGGAGAATCCGCAAGCACGAAAGAAAGTGGTGCGGCAATTTTGACGAGGCGAGCCTGCGAAACCGGTGAAGACAACGCAGAGAACCTCGTGCGGTTCTTATCGTTTGTTATATCAAACGGATTTCGTCTGTACGGAATTCGTTACGTTCCTCACTGACGCTAAGTAGTCTACGGGCGGCAAGTGGAGGAGGTGAAATTCCAAGGCACAAGATTCGGGGGAGAACGAGGAAACGATCAATGAAAATCGGCGCAAAGTCACGGAGGAGGAAAAACTGCGCCGGGGGAACGCGAGAAGTAGGATTGGTCGTGTTATGCGACAACGTGTCTCGCGAAGAGCCGACGTTCAATGGAAAAGAGAATTGAAAGGATTTTATGACTCTGAGGAGAGTCGAAATGGGTGCAACGATGAGAGGAAATAAATAAGCGGAGGTGTCCCGGGGTCATGCCCCCAGGGGCTAAGGGAGGGGCTGAGGGCCTGGATCCCTCTTGTTCAGATTTACACGAGAGCCAGCAAATACCAGCCGCTAACTTTGCTCCGCCTCTCACACTATTTCAGAGATGCTATCGGCACATGAAGGTCAGCTTTTGCACTGGCTAAGAAATTCCCAATAGTCTCTTTCGTAGAGCGCCATTTGCACCAATACGAAATTAGAGTATTCGACATTATTTCTCGCCAGCTTGGAGAAATATGAGGTTGAAGTTTGCATTGTTGGAATGCAACGAAAATCAATATTTCCAAATTCTTATTTATTTCGGCACACTTCTCCTACAAAAATTCTTCCACCATTTTTTGAGACATTTATTCGATCTACAATATGAATCTATAATAATAAAAATATGGAAAATGATATGTGAGACAGAACTTCCGTTGCGTGTCAACAATGCAAACTTCAACACCACAGAGAAATTCTTTTTTTTCTATATGCTTTGTGTTACCTGTTGAGAGATATATGAAAAATATTCTTAAAATGTGTTAAAAAACTGTTCGGAAGATGATTGGACTTTGAGTGCGGCAAAATCTCAATAACGCAGTGCATGAAATATTTGATTATCTAGATTCGTCGAGTATAATTCTTCTGCACTTTTCGCATTCCCTATCCTCCGGTTTTGCTCGAAAATGCCATCGTCCAAGAGCAGCTGTTTTCATTACTGCCGGATAGATGAATATATACCATATCTATAATTAATCGAATGAAATCGATATTTAACCCTTTGTGTGGTTTCTTATTTTTTTTACAGAGCTCAGGGGTAGGAGAGCCGAGCGTCTACCATGCTCTGGTCGTCATATTCCTCGAGTTTTTCGCATGGGGCTTGCTGACGATGCCGATAATCGCAGTACTGAACGAGACTTTTCCCGATCACACGTTCCTCATGAATGGTCTCATAATGGGCATAAAGGGAATTTTATCGTTTCTATCGGCACCCCTCATCGGCGCGCTTTCCGACGTCTGGGGCAGAAAGTTTTTTCTCCTCATAACCGTCGCCTTCACGTGCGCCCCGATACCACTTATGAGCATAAACACCTGGTGGTTTTTCGCCATGATATCGATAAGCGGCGTATTCGCTTGCACATTTTCCGTAGTATTCGCTTATGTAGCCGATGTTACGGAGGAAAATCAGCGCTCGTTAGCTTACGGCTTGGTGAGTCCTCTTCGCGCTTTCAATAACGAGCTTTTTTCACGATATTCAAGTTTGCATCGTTGGAATGCAAAAATTCATTTTTTTTATCGCCCCATTTTCATTATCATCCAAAAAATTGCTTTAGATATTTAGGCTGAAGATCTCAGATAAGGATTTTGAAAAGAGTTTTAGTTACTTTGGAGAAAATTGGGTGCGATGCAAACTTCAATATCATATTTTTTTTTATCGCTGAGTATTTATCGATTATGTTGATTAAAAAAATGCGTTTGGTTCGATTGGACGATAAAAATAGGTATCAGCTACGTTCGCGGCGAGCATGGTGATAAGCCCGGCGCTAGGAGCTTACACGATGACGACATATGGTGAAAATCTTGCCGTAGCTCTGGCAACGTCGATCGCGATACTCGACGTATTTTTCATACTCGTCGCGGTGCCGGAAAGCCTACCGGAAAAGGCCCGTCCTCAGGCTCCCATATCATGGGAACAGGCCGATCCATTCGCTGCGCTTGGAAAGGTAAAAACACTCGCTCTCTCGTAAATACCAAATCCTCGATACAACGGAGATCTTGCGACAAGAGATTCACAAAACAATTGGAGGAGAAAAGCTTTTTTTTCCCGCTCGTCGACCATTCAAGGATTTCGTTCTTGTGAACTGATCAGAAGGAAAAATCTTGGGCGAATATTGTTCGAAGCTGCATTTGCAAACATGTGTGCAAAATTCCCCGCCCATATCGATTTGCCGTGACCTCAATACGAAACATCACTGCTCTATCTCTTTAAAAACCTCCCGCTCGATGGGCAATTCTTCGGAAAAGAGCACGTTTTCCGAAACTTCGAAGCAGACATGAATTCCATTTTCCTAAATAAAATTACGCTCGAATTCATATAAGGAAGTCATTCAAAAATATATATATATCAGTTGCACAGGTCTGGGAAAATAATAAACAATTCAGTGCAAACTGTAAATATTTGTTGTACGTTTCGATCGCTACACTTACTTAGAGTGCTGACAACTGTGACAACAACCCCCCTGTTCCGCATTATAAATTTACGGCAGCTTCGCGCGCAAGTTTGATTTCTTGTAGACTTCAAGATACTCGTGTTCTATCTTAAGGCCTAACGCCTATCTTAAGGCGTTAGGCCACAGTAACGGGTTTAAAATCATGTGCGAGTTTAACCATTTTTTTCGTATGAAAAAGTGCTGCACTCATAAAATTAATTACACATCTATTTAGTATGAATATCAAGCTGTTAGAATTTTTTTTTTCGATGTATACAATGGCCGACTACTAATATTTTCTTCAGTTATCTTTTTTTTAGGCGCTCCGCGGCGTGACATTAATCATCCACAATTTTTTACCTACAACAAAAAACGAAAATTCTCGTCAATCTACATTAGAATACCTAGATAAGTACGGACGAAATTTAAAAAATATGGTTTTATTCAAAAGTTGTAGGTATTTGAACTTGAGAAATGAATTTTCAGTGAAAAATTTCAATATAACTGCTCATAAACTGCTCATAAAATGAAAAGTTTTTGATTAATCAGAAATTCCGTACGTACTTCTCTGCGAAATGCAATTAGGAACATAACTTTTAAATTTAAAGTAAATCGAGTGAAAATTGTTGAAGTCATTTGTTACGCCAATTGGAAAAGCTGTTTCGAGACGTTTCGAGTAGTCGGCCATTTTATACATCGACAAAAAAATTCTAACAGCTTGATATTAATACTAAATAGATGTGTCATTAATTTTATGAGTGAATCACTTCATACGAAAAAACATTACTAAATTCGCACATGATTTTATACCCGTTACAGTGGTCTAACGCCTTAAAAACGGGTGCGGAGCTCCGATACGAACATTAATTTCCTTGCGTTTGGGGCTTTACTGTTGTTGAAGAGTTTCGAAAATACCAAAATTCGATTCAAATGAAATTAACGCGTTTGCAGTGCTCCTTGGTTGCTGAATCGACGGAATTTGGGAGATATTCGGCACTTACAACTTTCTTTGTAATACTCACGAACGTTCGAACACGAATTTTTCATTGGATATATATATGAGGCATTCCACGCCATTTCACCCCGTGACCCCGACCATTGTTATTTTCCCGATTTTTTTTTGTAAAATTGCATCCCATGAAAGGAATATCCGCACCAATTTTTAGATTTTTATCTCTTCTCTTTGACGAGTTATAATTTTCCAAAAACTGTCGATTTCGGAAATTTTGGGAACGTTTAAACGCTGATAACTCCTGAACTAATTGAGATATCGACAAATGTCGATATATAATTTTTTTTCAAAATAATTTTTTTCGTCAAATTCAGCACAAATAAAAAAATAAGGCGTTTCAGGCCTGTCGAAGCCGAATTGGAAATTACAAAAACATTAATAGCATTATTGAAGATTAAAATGATAAAAATCTTCTAAAAAATGAGGATTAATTCGGAAAAAAATAAAAGGAAAGATGGGCCCACGATGAGACTAGTCTTAAAAATCATAGAATGGGTTACTTTATTTTAGAGAATTTTTTGAAGAAAATTGAAAAATGGCAATCTTAACAAAATAATATTTTTCACTTTAGAAGAAAACAAAACGTTGACATTGATAGTTGATAATGTTTACATATTTTTTAACGAAGGTATGCTTCGAAATGAAAAACCGTTATATATCGGCATTTGTCGATATCTCAATTAGTTCAGGAGCTATCAGCGTTTGAACGTTTCCAAAACTAATCGATATTTTTTGGAAAATTATAATTCCCAAAAGAGAAGAGATAAAAATCTAAAAATCGGCGTGGATATTATTTTCATGGGGTACAATTTTACAACAAAAAACATCAGGAAAAAAATGGTCGGGGTCACGGGCTAGGTGAAATGGCACTGAATGCCATATATATATATATCAAACAATTGGAATTTTATAGCTTATTAAAATGACTCCGAAATGAGTGTTTCTTTAAATAACAAATGTTTTAACGCAGGTTGGCAAGGATCACACGATACTAATGCTGTGTGTCACCGTATTTTTGAGCTATCTTCCCGAGGCTGGACAATACAGCTGTATATTCGTTTACCTCAAGCTCGCAATGGGATTTTCGGCCCCTATGGTAGCCGTATTTATCGCAGTCGTCGGAATTCTCAGTGTCGGAGCTCAAATTTTGCTCGGCCCACTGATGAGAACATTGGGCAGTAAGCACACTATTATGCTCGGTCTATTGTTCGAGATGTTGCAGCTCATGTGGTACGGATTCGGATCACAAACATGGTAAATACGTTATTTTCATATTTTCGATAAATACTTAGAAACAACAAAATTTCATTCGAACGAATGGGAAAAAAATAGCGAGTCTTTTTTCCGGGCGAGAATAAAAGAGATATAAAAAAAGCAAACGTATGGAGTAGTGTATAAATGTCGTCCTCGGCGCTACGTAGCAACTCGACCAGTATTTCTCTCGGTGTCAATAAACCAACAAGCCTAATGTTAATTAGAACCCCGGCTGGAATAAATTGACGCTAACACGCTCGGGTCCGCGGTCGAATAATTTCTTGTTCGATAAATCCTTGAGGAGACGACGCACGACTACTGATACATGCTCAGTTAACATAGTACGTAGCGATGCAAACGTAAAACTTTTGCTTGCCCTAGCGATATTGATTTCTTTCGGTATCCGTAACCGCGGTCCCAATGTCAGCATTACAGTATTACTGCTATTTACTTTTCATGTACAACGGACCGGTAATTTCCCTTCTCCCGTTCGATCGCGTGCTCCAGTTTTGCCTGCGTATTTTACACAACGTTCTCGCAGGCGTGTGAAAGCTTAATGTTCCATCTGATTTTAATAAAAAAGTGGGTATTTTGTGGAAATCCCCGATGATTTCCATCCGGGGATTATTTCCAAACCGGCGGTAATGCCTGTACTTCTGTAAATGTAATTTTTTCCGAACATAAAATACGGGTATTTGGTTCACAAAGTTTAAGGGGCTACATCTACCTAGAGGGCAGAAAAAAATTGCCGAATTCGAAATTTTTATTCTGGGAAGCGGTTGGCGAAACAGAAACGCATTTTTTTAAATATCAAGGTACATATATTGAGAGCTTTTAAAGAACAAATTACCAAAAAATTCAGATAAACAACAAAAACATGGCCGCCGGCAGATGAAAATTGCTTTCGCGACATTTGGCGGTGGGCTCTATTCAGCTTAAACGGTCCATCCGAAATCTAAAAACCAAACGCGTTATTCAAGTTAACAATAAATACGAATCGTTGACGATCGTCGATTTTTAAAATCATTTTTTTAACAACGTGTCGACAAATTGAAACTCGAGCATAAAAAATTATAAAAAAGGCGTCATTTTTACGTGACTATTAAAAAATAAAGATCGATTTAAAGAAAAGTGAGATTGTCAACGACCTTGAAATGTTTCTTATCGTATCTCCTGTAGATTTGGAAACAATCCGTCAAGTGGTTCTCCAGATATCATGTCCACCGACTTTGACAACAGTATTTCGAGAAAAACGCGTTTAAATTTTGAAGTAAGCTGCCCCTCTGGTTGACTGTTACAAGCTGTAGCTCAAGCAATTTTAAGAATATTTCAATGAAATGTTTAGGGAATATAGCTAAAACGTAATACCATCGAATAAAAATATTTTTGGAAAATGCATTTATTCACCTAGATAGATGTAGGCCGTTAAGGTAGTCCTATCGCTTCACACTAGTCATACCACTGATCATACTTGAGACTTGTACAATTTATATTTTTAACATATGCAAAAAAAATTGCAATAACTAAATTTTCCATGTGTGAACTTTTTAATGAATGTTCACATTTAATTAGAAAAATGAAAAAATAGTTATTCCAACGATTCGCGCAGTATTTCTAGGTTTGATATTTGGCAATATTGGTTCTATCTCCGTCTCTTTTTACTCAACCAGGCGAGTTTAACCTCCGTGCTTTTCAACGTCGATCTGTCAAAACAATGTCAGGTGCGGGAAATATAAAGCATTGTATTCGGGCCACGGCTCGTAAAAAGCGTGGAAAATTTGTGTCGGCGAAATATGTCGGTTAAAAATGAAATATGTGTGTAAATTCGAATGAGTGAGATAAGGTTAGGACTACAGTCAGCTGTTGCCTTGCTGTCGCGTCTCTTTATCGTAGCAAGCGGTAATAAATCCAATACCGGAAGTTCAAGTTAAACTTGATATTACACAAAAATTAGGTCAATAAGCGTAATTTTTTCTGAGAGCACTGGATTACTACAAGTGTTAAGTATGTAAATCTGATTGTTTTTAAGAATCTGACGGATTCCCACTATTATATACACTTTTGTAGCGACCGGAAATTGGGTTTTTGTATGTCGTCTCGGAATTCCTTCACAAAAATACGCAATTTTAATATTTCTCTTCACTGTAATCAGGTCGATAAACGACCCTGAAATTTTACAGAGACGATTATTAACATATTTAGTGAAGCTCAAAAAAAAAATTATGAAAATCAAATGGATTGAAGCCTGGTTTTTTACTTTTATAAGGATTTTTTTAACCACTTTCGCGTAGGGTATGGTGCCCAATTATTAGCACTTTGAGCACCTGTGTAGGTGGGAGAGAAGTGTCAATAACTGGTGGGGTGCCAAAATGAGGTCACTTTACTGTACGTGAAAAAGTTTTTGGACTCAAATGTCCATGTGGGTCCTAAATATTTTAAAAAATCTCCAAGATATACCTTCATAATTGGAAATGCAGTACTTTTCTGGGCGGAAGCATACGCGTGTTGAAAAATACGAAACTTGACGACTCGAAGATAGAAGAGAGGATTATCGGATGCCTTTCAAATTATGTGTAGAAAATTTGAAAAATAATAAATAAATAAAAATTAAACGCCTCACTTGCATACTCGAGAATGGCAAATCTGTTGCCATAGTGCCCTTGAGATAGTATAGTGAAAGCGAATGGCGCACTTCGCTACCTTTGCTGTCACGTATGTAGGTAACAATTGGCAAATCTACTCGTCTTTCCTATCTCATCAATTACCGCGGCTGCGCTGAATACCATTTAATTACACCTGATCCTTTGATTGGACGCTTTTTGTTTGAAGGATGATGTGGGCCGCAGGCGTTCTGGCGTCAGTGTCGAGTATCACGTATCCGGCTATTTCCGCTTTTGTCTCGATGCACTCGGACGCCGATAAGCAGGGCCTCGTTCAGGGTATGGTTACGGGTATGCGAGGCCTCTGCAACGGCCTTGGACCTGCCATGTTTGGCGTCATATTTTACCTATTTCACGTTGATCTCAACGAGGATTCGCCGTCGTTGGCACTCAGGCCGGCCCTCATAGACGAAAATAATCGCACGGGCACCGCGACCCAGCATCTCGACATTGTTCCACAGGTTTGTCACGAAATTCCATCGCCCAAATATGAAAGTCTCGTTTTCGAAAAAAAAAACACCTTTTTCTCACCACTCCAGTGGCACCGATAATTATAAAGAGATTCGAGTTTTCTGATGTTTTACAATAATGCAGATCAATGACTTTACGCGTTTTGGAGATATTACGATATCTGTGGCGGCTGAATCTGATCACGAAGCCTTCATATTTGACCAAAAATAAGACTTTTCAAGAGTGGTAAAAATCAAAGTTCGACCCTTAAGAGGGTTAAACGAGGGTGTTAAAGGTTGAATGAGACATATATTTTGTCAGATTTACTTGAAACTTGGAAGAAATACACTAAAATACAAATAATTAAACATGTATTTCAGGAATTTCCAAAATTTAACCTTAAAGGGGGTTAAACGGGAGTGTTAAGGTAATCCTATCGCTTCACACTCGTCATACCACTGATCATACTTGAGACTCGTATAATTTATATTTTTAACATATGAAAAAAATAATTCGTAATAACTAAAATTTTCCACCGGTGCGATGGTCTAGTGGTTAGCGTGCTCGCCACTAAACCAGCGGACCGGGAGGTCGCGGGTTCGAATCCCAGTCGCGTACATTTCGTCGTGAAATGTTTTTCTTCGGCATTTCGCGGCGAAATAAGACTAGTTCCACGACTGGGGGGCGAACTCGATGACCGGCTGTATTGGTATAGGTTTTCCGCAGTTTCCCTATACCCATGACAGAAATGTCATGATGAAGATGATACAGAGGGGGAAGTCGGCTGCGGCCGCAAGAGGGGGGAACAGGGGAAAGATGGAGAAGAAAAGGAGTAAACAGTAGAGGAAAGAATGGTCATAATGATGGGAAAGAATAGGTAACAAACGCGACAAGCGTGTACCTAAGGAAAAAACCAATAAAAAAAAACTAAAATTTTCCATGTGTGAACTGTTCAATGAATGTTCACATTTAATTAGACAAATGAAAAAATAGTTATTCCAACGATTCGCGCAGTATATCTAGGTTTGATATTTGGCAACATTGGGTCTCTTTTTACTCAACCAGGCGAGTTTAGCCTCCATGCTTTTCAACGTCGATCTGTCAAAGAAATGTCAGGTGCGGGAAATATAAAGCATTGTATTCGGGCCACGACTGGTAAAAAGCGTAGAAAATTTGTGTCGGCGAAATATGTCGGTTAAAAATGAAATATGTGTGGAAATTCGAATGAGTGAGATGAGGTTAGGACTACAGTCAACTGTTGCCTTGCTGTCACGTCTCTTTATCGTAGCAAGTGATAATAAATCCAATACCGGAAGTTCAAATTGAACTTGATATTACATAAAAATTAGGTCATTAAGGATGTATGGCAACTAAGTTATTTACTACTGTTCGAATTGAAACTCACTGATATTGTAAAGGAAAATATCGAGAACTTTTTGAGATTAAAAAAACAAAATTTGCCCACGTGAATGCTGAGATAAACGAATTCAAAGTTGGGTCATTTAACACGGGGAACATAGGACTGTACGTCCAAAATTCCCTTTACATTGGCAAAAAAGGTATTTCCGGAGTACTCTTTTGTAAAAAAAACTTTTGTGCGGTATCGCTGTAATATGCATGATACGTTAAAAAAAAATCGACATCTGCCCATATATTTTGCGAGATATTGCGAGTTAAATGGGACCGTTTTCGTATTTCTTTAGCTCGTATGTCGTAACCACGACAACGTCAGGGAAAACGTACATCAAATCAGCAACTAAATTTGCAGTTAAAAATTGAAAATTCTTCTTTCTGTACCGCATGTTTTACTTTGAGCTGTGGTAAATCTCCTTTTTAGCTTCAATGAATACTACAATTATTTTATTTAGTCTTTAAATGCGATTTTTGCAAATTGCATAATCAGTTCTGTAACGACTCTGCAGTAGCTGCCATACATCCTTAAGCGTAATTTTTTTTCCGAGAGCATTGGATTGCTACAAGTGTTGAGGAAAGGGTAGGGGTTTCAGCGTGAAAAAAAAAACACTTTTTTACGATTTTTTTTCATCTATATGGATTGAGTAAATTTATTGAAACCTTTTGTAAATTGTTAAGTGTCATTTCAAGAACATTTCGTGAAATTTGTACGCGATAATATCCACAAACAAGCCGGTGACAAAGCTTTTCCAAGAACGCCTTTGGAAAAACACGATTTGCGGTGTTCACTGTATCTCAGCTAGAAATTATCTGAAATCAAGTACCATTAAAATTTAGTCAAAGTATCATCAAATCCTCCTCCCAACGGTCTTTGATATTTTTTTTTTTTTTTCATTTCTAAATGTTTGGTGGTTATGTAAAGTGAAAAGTGCTATTTTTCACGAAAAATTCCGCAATTGTGGGGGTGGAAAACCCCTTCAATGTAAAAAAAATCTCAAACTAACCGTTGCGGGGAGGTATTTTATATGTAGAAAGTGTGTACCAAGTTTGAAATAAATCGGTCATGTAGTTTTCAAATGGCAGTGCACACGGACTTTGAAAAAGTGGTTTCGAGAACAACGCGGCACTGGCTTGTGGATATTTTTGCGTACAAATTTCACGGAACGTTCTTGATATGACACTTAACAATGTACAAAAAGTTTCAATAAATTAACTCTATCCATATAGGTGAAAAAAATTCGCAAAAAAGTGTTCTTTTTTCACGCTGAAACCCCTACCCTCCCCTTAAGTATGTAAATCTGATTATTTTGAAGAATCTGACAGATTCTCCCTATTATACACACTTTTGTAGCGACCGGAAATTGGGTTTTTGTACGTCTCGGAATTCCTTTACAAAAATGCGCAATTTTTTTTTTTCCCTGTAATTAGGTCGATAACCGACCCTGAAATTTTACAGAGACGATTATTAATATATTTAGTGAAGCTCAAAAAAAAACGAACATCCTATGGATTGAAGCCTAGCGATAGGATTACCTTAACGTTTGTATAAGGAAACATATTTTTTTCACCACATTTACTTGAAACTTACCAAATTTATTTGATATATAACACTGTATGTTTTCCTCGCTGTTCGGTGCATGTAGACAGTCAAGCAGTATTTTTATACCCTTAACTGTGTTTGTTCGCATTGCGAAAATACACCAAACAAATACATGTTTAATTATTTGTATTGGAGTGTATTTATTCAAAGTATCAAGCAAATCTGACCAAAGAAGGTGTTGTCTCATATGTTTCACTCCCTTAAGGGTCGAATTTCGATTTTTACCACTTGTGAAAAAAACTCTTGGGTCCAATATGAAGACTGCATGGTCAGAATTAGGGGCCACAGATATCGCAATACTGCCAGCGTTTTGTTTTTCAACGAGTTATCGACGATCGGTGAATAAAATTGGTATTATTCGTCTTGCAGCTCGTTCCTGGTCCACCGTTTGTATTTGGTGCGTTACTCGTGATATGCGCACTTCTCGTAGCTGCGTTCATTCCTGACTCTAGCCCGATAGTGACGGGGCCGATACATGGTCATTCGTCAACCTCGCGGAGGCCATCCGGTAAATACGCATATCAAAAATGTACGTTACAGATTTTTGCCACCTATTGCTCGGCTTTGCGGTGGTGGGTTTATAACGCGATATAACAGATGTCATGCGATTTTTATCAGCGTGCTTTGACCTTGATTCGAAGAGACTTGAAAAGACAAGGACGTAATAATAAGAATAAACACAGGACGATGTTCCGATTGAAAAAGTGTTTTTATGATGATAGGGGTCAGAGTTTGTCGATTTTTGTTCGAGTATCTCTATCGACACATTTAAGGGGCTACATCTACCTACAGGTCCGAAAGAAATGGCCAAATTCCGATTTTTTGTTTCTGGAAAACGGTTGGTGACTGTTTTAACGCAAAGGTACATATGAGGCATTCCACGCCATTTCGCTCGGCCGTGACCCTGACCATTTTTAATTTTTTTGATTCTTTTAAATAAAATAGTACGCTATGCAAGGAGTATTTTCACAATTTTTAAATTTTTATCGCATGTATTTCAGAAGTTACAATTTTTTAAAAAATCTGGATTTCAGAAAGTTCGGAAACGTTCTAACGCCGATATCTCTTAAATTAATCGATATGTCGAAAAATGTCTATAGATCGATTTTTTTATTATCAATATTAGTTCACACTTTCATAAAAAAAAGGAAAAAATGTTTAAATCATCGTTGTCAACATTTTTCAGCGTGTAAAGTGAAAACTATTTTTTAAAAAGATGATTGCCATTTATTTTTTTTCAAAATATTCTCTAAAATTATATGATGAATTATATGAATTTTAACGCTAGTCCCATTCTGGGCCCATTTTTCCTTGTATTTGTTTTTTTTTATGAATTCAATTTTTTTCACGATAAATTTCGAGTGTTTCGTATGAATTACTAATAACTTTTATCACTAATAATACTCGTAAGTAATAATGATTGTACTCATTTACAATTAGTAATTGTAGTGATAATTTTACAATTAGTAGCTCGATCTAACATGTTGAAGAATTATTTGTCCATTACTTTCCTAGAGGAAATAATAAAAATTATGCATTATAGGAGAATATATGAATGATACACTAAGGACATATTTTTTTATCTTGAGAGCGTTAGATATTTATTTATGAAAAAATAATTCTTCAACATATTGGATCGGGCTACTAATTGTAAAATTATCACTACAATTACTAATTGTAAATAAGCACAATCATTATTACTTACGAGTATTATTAGTAATAAAAATTATTAGTAATTCATACGAAACACTCGAAATTTTCGTGAAAAAAATTGAATTTATTATAAAAAAAATACTAGGAAAAATGGGACTAGCGTGAAAATTCATATAATTCATCATATTATTTTAGAGAATATTTTGAAAAAAAAAAAGCCAAGTTACCGAAGGTTTAACGAAAAAATAACGGCTGCAAAAATCATCTCATGATCAAAGACAATATTAATGATAAAACTTAGAAAAATGTGACTAACTAAAGAATTCTCATAGCCGCGACGTCTTAGATGAAACGTAAAAATGTCTAAATCTACTAAATTTACACGACATTTTTTATTCCAGTTTATCATTGCGTATAATAATCGATTGTGACTTATTTTTATCAAGCGCCACTGTAATTTACTTATTAGGAAGGGCCCTCCTAATGCCCCCACAAAATACGGCCCTCCGCGAAAGAAATACTTATATATATATATACACACACATACATACATACAACCTTTGTGTTAAAAATCTGCGTTTCCTTTTCACCAAACGTTTTTCAGAAAAAAATAATTCGGAATGTGGCCATTTTTGTCTGGCCTCTAGTTAGAGTAGCCCCTTGACGTCAAATTCAACGATGATTCGTGACTCGATGATATTGAATCGCTGATATCAAATAGTTATTTACTAAATCACTAAACATCTCGTAAGAAATTATATCGATCTCCTGTTGCACTACGATGGCTCATGTCGTATGTCTATAGACCAAACGCCGGATAAATCGGCTCTAATTGAAAGTAGCGCCATTGTGACGAAACTTAAAACTTAGAAAGTATTCGGAGTGAAAGAACTGCTTGAGTCGAGCGCAGAATGAAACGACCCTAATTTTTTCTGCTCTTTAAAATTAGAGAGAGATTATCGTTCGCCTCGTCTTTTCGCCTCTGACGCGCAGTCTGTGCTACGAGCTTCTAGAAAGGGTCTCGTAATGTGTCTGAGCAGTTGGATTTGCTCGTTTAAAGAACGGAAACGGTGACTGTCAACGTGTGCATTAATTTAGCGTGGCTCCGCCTTAAACGTGTTGATAATTGCAGGTCTTTCGCTGGACGTGCATTACGAGCCGGACAGGCTGAGCGGTAGTCGGAGCAAGGTCGGTCCGCTTCCGCCTCTCGTCGACAATTGCAACTCCGCAGCACTCTAGCCAAAAACAATGATGTGCGACGATAAGCAGATCAGAGCAGCGAGAGTCGGTCGGAGCCGCACTCGCAGCCACAACTGTAACAGTGAACCACTCTGAGGAATAAGCGTATCCTGTCAAGAGTTCAATCTTCGCGAAATAGAAGGAGAAAGGCGAAAGAAAGAAGAAACAAAAAAAACGCCGAGACAAACAAGGCTGCACCTTCAAACGGCCAAATAACGATCCCGAGGTACTCGCCGAATGAAAGCGAGAAACGAAGGAAAAAAAGACACAAAGAGAAACTTGACGCTCCGTCGACGCGTGTTGATAGGTCTATTTCTTAAACAGTGTATTTTACGGAGAGAAAACCGCATCGAATAGCTTTCCCATCGTCGTCGATTGCGGGTGTTTTTTTTTATAGTCGCGTGAACGCCTCCACGGACACGAAGAGGTAACTGCTCGGTGATACTTTCGCGAGGCTTTTAGATCTCGATTCGCATCCGTGTGTGAAAGCTTCGTAGCAAGAAAAAAAACACACACACAAAAGAAACAAGTTAAACAGCCGAAAGCCCGCTCGATCGTTTCGATGTGTTTCAGAGTCCGTTGAAGAAATGTAGGCCCATCGAGAGAAAAAGCTAGGTCGCGAACAACGGCGAGAAGAGCGTGAGAGAGAAAAAGACGGAAAGGAGGCTCCGGTACTCTCGTCGTTATAACGCTATTTCTCGAAAGCCTTGAGCCGGAACGACGGACACACACACACACAAACAAAAAAGAACGTCACATCTACAAGCCGATAACGTTAACTTGCTTGCCAAGTGCACGATGCAATTTGCATGTGCGCGAATGAGAGAGTGAATGAGTTTTGTCATTTTTTTGCTCTCGAGATTAAGCGAAAACAGTATTGTCACTAGGCTAATGAACTTTTGTCGAAGCCAGTCTAAACGATCGCGATGGTAGACAAAAAAAAACAAAGTCCTCAGGAATAAAATAGACGAGTTCGACGAGTTCTGCGGGAAATTAAAAAACGAAAAGAAATATCTGAAACGGACATTTTTCGAAAGGAGACTAACTCCGCCGGGATACACGCACGAGGCGAAACAAAACGCGTGGAGCAACTCGCGTTGAAAACCAAAGAACCATTACGAACAAAAGTTGGATCGAAACGACGAGGCTGAGCGAGAATGTTGCGTAGAGAATTTATTATAAATAGTAGGGCTGGCTGTTGTTAATGAATACAAAGAATACTTGCTGACTGTCGTCAGTTGCCATTATCAGCTCACTCGTGAGAATCTTTCCTCTCGTGCGTTTTTTTTTTCGTAACAAAGCAAAAAACAAAAGAACAACAATGAAGAAAGTTTCAGACGACAATCGTTTATTGCGTTTTCAGGGAAGATCGTACGCGTGCAATCATGGTGATGCGTGTAGGGTCCTCTCGTGTACCCCTGTACAGTGCAGAAAATAATGTTTTTTCTCGGATTTTTCTTTTATCTTTCTCACCTACCTCTCTCGGTTTGACCTCTGTGAGCTTGTGGGGAAAAAAACAACATCCGATTTGACGATTCCCGTGAGTGAGAAGAATCATGTAAGAGTGTGCGTGAGTGCTACCGGCGCAATTTTATCGACGTTCGTAACTCTAAGGGATATGAAATGAGGAGTGTGGTGATCAATGCGCAGCTGTACCGTAAAGGAAAGAATTATACACACACACATACACATATATACATACATACACACAAAGGATAGTGTAAACGAACTGGATGAGAGTCTTGGTGATTACCTAGTGAAAGGGATGGTTAGGAAAAGAAATGATCATGTGAGATGTTTCTAAAGATGAAAAGAGAGAGAGAGTGTGTGAGCAAGAGAGAGTTTGATACGCATGCTCCTCTAGATTTATGCTTAGCTCGATGCAGAGGTAAGTGAAAATGTATATGTACCGATACAAAATACGATGTATGACGAACGATAAAATGATGCACCAATAAAAAAAAAACAATTATTTTTAAGATATAGGAAAAATGAAGATTATGATATTTGGGCTCGTCCGTGAATATCCTCTGAAATTCTTCCTCTTTTAAGGCGGGGTGGACATTTACGATAAAGAACGATTTTTTTCTTCAAACGCTGTAACTATAAATGTAGAATATTTTCCCAAGGTTCGAAGCGAAATTCGAAACACTTCAAACGTTATAGCCCGTCAACGCTGTGTCTCACTGCTCGGATTCGGAGCGCGCGAGGGGCAGGCAGAGATGGGCAAAAAGTAATTCAATTTTATTTTATTACTTCGCAACAGATTTCTTAATTAATTAGTTATCACAAGTACGTAGTGCAAGTTAATTAAAATTCTAAGTAAAGTTTAAACACGTTTTTCTCAAAACTGCATTCTTGAAATTGGCGTGCGGGATTACTGAAAAACTATTAAGCCGATTGAGTTGAAACTTTGCAGAAATAATAATATTGCTACCTTCTACTTGACGAGAATCATTTTTGAAACGTTTAAACAAAATTGCCTTTTCAATCCAGATTTTTCGTTAAACTTCGATTTATTTTTGGAAATGCGTGCCATTCTTTTGAATTTGTATTTTCTTCATTTTAATTATTGTCGACTAGAAATTATACATTTTGTATCTTAAAAAAATGTTGAATTTTTTTGCAAATCTGTCTACGGGAACCTTGACTGCACGCCGATTCGCAACTCCCACGGCAACCTTGTTGTGACACTGCTACAGCTCCGCCATGTTGATGATAAAGGGGGTAGCCGGTTAAGGGGGGTCTGACGGCCCCCACCGAGTTTGATCGAATCGACCCAAAAACCTGAAAGAGGGCTGAAAAACAAAATTTTAGAGATATTTTTTAACCCCCTAAACCCTTATGAAAACACCATAATCGCAAAAAATGCGTTTTTTTGATGTTTAATTTTTTTTTGAGCTTTCAAATGCATTTTAAAGCGGTTTTAACACAACCAAAATTTTGTTTCAGATGTGTAGACATGCCCTGAATTTTTCCAGATTTTTTCGTAAAGTTAAATCATGTGCAACATAATTTTAATGGCAAAAAAACCGTAAAAAATCATCATTTTTTGTATTTAATGCTATGGTTTTTATTGACGTATTAATGGTAAAAAATCGTGCACCATAGCATAGAAAGCTACTATCTTCCTCTACAAAATGACGCTAATTGGGCTCAATTCGGTCGTCTCTAGCGTCCGAAAATCAAACTTGAATAAATTCCGTTTTTATAATTTGAGCATTTTCAGTTACGAAAATGACACAAAATCATATTTTTCAATTATTTTTTTTAATAAAAGTACATTTTGGGGTTTCTGAGGTCGCCGATTACAAATTTGATGTCAAAAATTAGTTTTGTCACATGACAGCTGTCAAAACGAAGAAAAAATATTTTAATTTTTGAAATTTTTTAAAAAAGCTATGGGAACGATATTAATAAGGATTTTTTAGGTCGCTGATTATAAATTCATTCTTATACACGAATTTTTAATCGTAACAGCTGTCAATAGTTATATTAACAAACAAAAAATTACGTATTATTCAGAAAAAAAATTTGGAATTCCCCGACTAAACTGTCACCTGGCGGAGAAAATCCCAACTTGTACCTTATTAAGCCACGTACCCGAGTGCCTAAGGCCACCGTACCCACGTGGGCCTTAGGCTCGTATGCCCAAGAAGACTAGAGCTAAGGAGTACGAACGCAGTGTTGAAGAAACGTCCATGGAAATCCAGATGAGAAGGGTGGCGCTGCTCTTCACCGAACCGAATTGAAATCAGGAACGAACCAGTGCCGTACAATATGCAGAAAGCACCCCTTGCTACTTCATATGATAATTTGATCAAATTAATTTAAAAACAGTGCCGTACGATATGCAAGAAGCACCCTTTTCTTCTTCATATGGAACGGTAATTGGATCAAATTAATTGTGAAAGCAGTTGGTGCAGGAAATTTCTTTATATTAGATAGATAGAAGTCTTATATAGATAATATAGATTGTTTTGGAGAATAATAACGAAATGTGAAAATTTAGTCAATATGTTTCTTTTCATTGCAGAAGCAGCAATAAACAAAATTTATTTATAGACCCAAGAAAATTCATGCGAATTTTGAATGCAGACAAAATTTTACAAATGACCAGACATCATGATACGTGGTACAGATAAAGAATAATAATGAAATAAAGAAATTAAGTCAATGTTTTCTTTTTCGCTGAGGAAGCAGTAACAAACAAAATTCATTTATAGACATAAGAAAATTCATAAGAATTTTGAATCTAGACAAAACTTCTAAAATTATCACTCATTATGATATCATATTCACACATTATAATATGCTGTACAGATAAATAATAATAACGCAATACAGAAATGAAGTCAATATATTTTTGTTTTCGTTGCGGAAGCACTAACAAACAAAATTCATTTATAAACACAAGAAAATTCACAAGAATTTTGAATCAAGACAAAACTTTTACAAATTATCACACATCACATTCACATGTTATGATACACTGTACAGATAAATCGATCTCACAGATTTGATTTTTTCCGCTAGATCGCACTAGAAAGGATCCTCCCATGACATGATAATAGTTTATGACTCTGACAAAATTCATAATAATTCTGAATCTGGACAAAACCTCTACAAATTATCACACATTATGATACGCTGTACAGACAAAGAATAACAACTAAATACAGAAATTAAGTCAATATGTTTTTTTTCGTTGCGAAAGCAGTAACAAACAAAATTTATTTCTAGATACAAGAAAATTCATGAGAATTTTGAATTCAGATAAAGCTTTTGCAAATGATCACACATCATATTCCCATCGATGATACGCTGTACAGATAGAGAATAATAACGAAGTACAGAAATTAAGACAATATATTTTTTTTTCATTGCGGAACCAGTAACTAAGAAAATACATTTATAGACACAAGAAAATTGATATAAATTTTGAATCACATCATATTCACACTGATGATACGCTGTACACATAGAGAATAATAACGAAATAAAGAAATTAAGACAATATTTTTTCTTCGTTGTGGATGCAGTAACAGAATTTATTTATAAACACAAGAACATTCATAAGAATTTTTTAATCCAGATAAAAGTTTTACAAATTATCACACATCATATTCCCATATTATGATATACGTTGCACAGATAAAAAATAATAACGAAATACCGAAATTCAGTCGATATGTTTTCTTATCGTTGCGGAAGCAGTAACAAACAAAATTTATTTATAAACATCAGACAATACATAACACTCCTTCGATAGTTTTCACCGCAGATCACGATAAATATATTTTACACCGAGACACAATTATTTTTTATTAAACGCGAAATTCGTTAGTCCGCACGGTCCGCACACGCTTTATTTCAACATGGATGACAAGCAGGAATCATCTTTGGCGGATGGCGTCGGTTGCGTTCTTGTCGCTCAGTTCATTTCGGTTCGGTGATGAGCAGCGACGCACGCGGTGAAACCGCCAACCACTAATAACTGGATTTCCGTGGACGCTTTTGGATCGTGATCGCCGTAAGCGTTCGGACTCCTTAGCTCTAGTCTTCTTGCGTATGCCCCTCCGCACGGTACTGCGCATGCCCACTACGCACTGACGCATCGAGAACCCCGCTCCACGCGGTCTCTCTTTCTCTCTGTGTTCAGCCGCCGTCCAGTACACACGTCATGCGACGCGCTCTGCTCCGTTAAACAAATCTATTTGTTTTGTTAACAGCGTTTTTTTAATTTATCGTTTAACCTGCCTATCTCAACACGAAGTGATTGAAGCAGTATTCTAAGGTGAGTTTGAATATCAATTTAAATATCAATCAACATAAAAATTGATTTATAATCATAACCTCAATCTACAATCGTTTGCCTCATAGTCGACTTGAAATCGTACAGAAGGTGGCCGTCAACTTCAAGTTGTTGTTTAGTTCACTCACATGAAAAGAATTAAAAAAAAGCAAAAAAAAAACAAAACTAAGACGAAACGATATTTCAATAAAAAAATGATTTGGAATACAATAATTTATTTCTGTTTTGTTTACCGATGTTTTCAACATTTTTTTTGTTTTGATTTACAATTTTTAATGTACTTTCGATTTTCGTTACTTTTGTTCTATTTGTTTTTTTAATTATGGTTTTTTTTATTCCGGGTTTCAGTTACTTTTTTCATTTTTTTCAAAAAAAAAAAAATAATTTGTTAATCATAATAAAAAAAATAACAATGTTCTTTTTTTTTCTTTAGGAAAAACTGTGCGATGCCACCGAAAAAACGAAAATGTACGGCTGGTGAAAGGTGCATAAGATGCAACAGATTGTTGCGTTATGATACCGGAAAACAGAAGTCCATTTCTTCAGATGATGACGTACACTTATATACTAAACTACTAGGTAAACGAGTAGAGAAAGGTGACGTTTTATGTCATCTGTGTCGTTCCGCAATCGCTAAATCCCGAACGGTTTCACCATCGACGAGCAGTGATTCTGATCCTGAAGAAAATCTTCAGTTGGATTTTAATCCCGAAGAAAATCCTCTGCCAAACGTCAATCCCGAGGAAAATCCTCTGCCAGATGTTGATCGCGAACAAAATTCTGTCGATCCTGTAGAGAGACATTCATCAACACTCTCCAATTTGACAGTATCAGATGACACAGAACAATCTTCGGAACAGTCTTCGCAACAATTGTCACGGTCGGAGTCTGGATCTTCCACAGGACAGTCATCACAATCTTCTAAGGACCCTCCTTACGTTCTTCGTCCAAGAGAACCGGACTATGAAATGATCGAGATGCCTTTCAACAGAGTTACCGCGACTCACAAATGTTGTTGCGTATGTCTTAGTCCAATTACGACATCTCCGGTTGTTCCGTTTAAAGCGAGGTTACAGGTATTTGAAAGTTCACGAATTTTCATTCCAAAAGGCAATCGCTGTTGTCCTGTACATCTTATCAGTGAACGTATGTACGTTGACGAAATTTCAAACTTGAAAATATTTTCGAATACTTGTACTATCAGTTCTCAAGAGTTGGCATTATTTTTGGATGCACTGTCCAAAAAATGCGACAACAGTATTTTAGACAGAGTAGATGATTACAATTTATCGGCAGAGCGCATAAAATCGCTAACTGGATACACAGTTGCAGAAATCAAGACTCTAAAAAACATGTTGGTCACTTTGCGAAATTCTCAAAATCGCAGTATTAATCAAGCTCTTTTAATATTCCTTTTTAAATTAAGAACTGGAAATTCCAACACAATCACTGCGTCAATTTTCGATATCAAATCTGAACAACTAGTATCTGCTTATTGCAAATCGGTTTTGGATTCATTCGCGAAAGACGTCTTTCCACTTCGTTTCGGAGCTCGGGCATGTTCTCGCGAAGATTTAATTGCTAATCACACGTCGCCTTACGTAAAAAAATTACACGGATTTGAAGATCGCCTGCTCTTGATTGCTGATGGTTCATACCTTCGACACCAAAAAAGTAGTAATAATTGTTACCAAAAAAAATCTTTCTCTGGTCAGAAAAAGTGTCCACTCTGTAAACCCTTCACAGTTTGTGCCACAGATGGATATGTAATAGATGTTTACGGACCGTACGAAGCAATTGTGAATGATGCGAAAATCTTACAACATGTACTAAGTGATCCGAACGGCTTGAGATCAATCCTCAAAAAAGGGGATGTTTTTATACTTGACAGGGGGTTCAGAGACGTCAAAGATTGGTTAGAATCTCAAGGGTTCGTTGTGTTGATGCCAGCGTTGAAAGGCAAAAGAAAGCAACTTCCAACAAATGAAGCAAACGAAAGTCGATTTGTTACGAAATTGAGGTGGGTGGTAGAGGCTGTCCACGGTATAATCGGTAGTAAATTCAAACTCTTGCATAATCAGTTTAACAACATGTTGGATTCAGCGATGCTTTATTGCAAAGTAGCGAATTTTTTGGTTAATGAGTTTGGAAAAAGACTGAATTGCGATACCGATTTACAAGATCAAATTGCCGAGCAAATGTTGAAAAGAAAAGACGTTGACAATTCTTTAGCGAAAGTTGTGGAAGAACAAAACTGGAATAGGAAGAAAAGGATCTTCAAACCGTTAACATCAAATGACGTATTAGACTTTCCGGAAATGACAGAGCAAGATTTGAAGATCCTTTTCACTGGCTCGTACCAGTTATCGCAAACTGTTTCATACTTAGCTGAAATGTATACCGAAGAAGGACTTTTGAATATGCAATACTTGTTGGAGGACGATACCATTTTGAAATGTGAAGTTAAATCAAGACATATAAACAAGAAAGTATACAGATGTTACGTTCAGTACGACCCTAACAGTATTGGATATAACGGTATAAAAAACTACGTATGTGATTGTGCAAATGGGCTAAGAACTGTTGGTTGCTGTGCCCACGTTGCAACAATCATTTACTTTTTAAGTCATGCACGGTATTTGTCCAAAATCATCCGCCCAGCTCAAATTCTAACGAATCTATTTCACGTTGATAATGTCGAACCTGTTATTGAAGAACACAGTGACGAAGATTAACAACATAACAATCATGTTGCAATGTATGTATTACTTGTGTCTGTTTAATGTATATATTAGATGAATGTATGTAATATTATTATAAATAAATAGATTTTTTAAAATACAATGACTTTTAATTATTGAAAAAACCGAAATAGCAAATACCATTTTCATTTGATGACATGTGTAATTTTTTTTTTTTGTTAGCTGTTTGACATCAAATTTGTAATCGGCGACCTCAGAAACCCCAAAATGTACTTTTATTAAGTAAAATAATTGAAAAATATGATTTTGTGTCATTTTCGTAACTGAAAATGCTCAAATTATAAAAACGGAATTTATTCAAGTTTGATTTTCGGACGCTAGAGACGACCGAATTGAGCCCAATTAGCGTCATTTTGTAGAGGAAGATAGTAGCTTTCTATGCTATGGTGCACGATTTTTTACCATTAATACGTCAATAAAAACCATAGCATTAAATACAAAAAATGACGATTTTTTTCGGTTTTTATGCCATTAAAATTATGTTGCACATGATTTAACTTTACGAAAAAATCTGGAAAAATTCAGGGCATGTCTACACATCTGAAACAAAATTTTGGTTGTGTTAAAACCGCTTTAAAATGCATTTGAAAGCTCGAAAAAAAATTAAACATAAAAAAAACGCATTTTTTGCGATTATGGTGTTTTCATAAGGGTTTAGGGGGTTAAAAAATATCTCTAAAATTTTGTTTTTCAGCCCTCTTTCAGGTTTTTGGGTCGATTCGATCAAACTCGGTGGGGGCCGTCAGACCCCCCTTAACCGGCTACCCCCTTTATTGAAAACGATGGTTTTGTATATTTAATTAACGTATACCTACAGTTTGATGGATAAACATCCGAATAGCTGTTACCTCCGATTTGGCTGAAATTTGGTACAGATGTTCCATTTAATATGTAAAGACATCGCCCAAAGGGATTTTTGGCGCTTTCCAATAGTTCACGAGAAATCGAATTTCAAAGTTTATTTTTTAGCCCGCACATAAGAAGTACGTACATCTATACTGCAGGGGTAACCCAAACAAACCCAAACAAATTCGGTATCTCGTAAACTAATGGAATGCACCAAAAAGCCCTTTGGGGGATGACTATACATCAAATGCAACATCTGTGCAAAATTTCAGCCAAATCGGAGGCAACAGCTATTCGGAAGTACAGCCCAGTTAAATAAATGAAAAATAATTATTTCTTAGTTTAAAGAATACCTCAAAATTCTTAATTTTTCCCCGTCTAAATGGGTATCTCGCCTTAACGATACAGGTACACCACAAGTGTCAGAATACTGTTGTTTTAACCACCGTAATACACATTGGTGCGCACCTGTGTCTTCTCATGCATATAAATGCATAAGTTGTTCGATTTCCCGATTCCTCGTCGATTACGTTATACTTCTTCACTGAAAAAAAACTCATGCAATGTGGAGCCTATTTAATTGTAAGCACCAAGTTTTTAGGGTCAAACATTTCGTTATTTTCTAAGTTTCTTGTTACTGTTTGTATAAAAAAAAAACGTAAAAAAAACTTTTTCAAAGCAAGCTTTTATTTCGAAGGTACTGTACTAAAAAGTAAAAAATAATGTTCAGTCAAATTGAAAACCAAAACAGTATAATTACAAGAAAGTCCTATCCTTGGTCACTCATCATAGGTGCATGTACTTAAAAGGCACAGAAACGTAATGTAGTCAAAAAATATGAAATGTAAATTTTAAAAGCTTGAGGCTTTTTTCAGAAATTTTAAAGTAGTATTAGTACTTGACGTTTGGCGCCTCAAGCTTTTAAAATTTATATTTCATATTTTAAAAATATCTACTTTTATGTACCTTTCGAGTACTTGCACCTATTATGAGTGACCAAGGAAGGGACTTTTTTGTAGTTATACTGTTTTGATTTTCAATTTGACTGAACATTGTTTTTTACTTTTTAGTACAGTACCTTTTAAGTGAAAGTTTTTTTCCCGTTTATTTCATTTTATACTTTTCAGTACTAGAATTTGTTTATTTATTTCCAATGCCAGACCCCCATGCTATACAGACATCGGCGTAATAAAAAACCTTGCCTTAGGTTATGAAGGTTGCGTGAGAAAACTTTATAATAGTGTAATTATAAATAATGCTCGAGTCAACAAAGTTAAGGCCTTAGGTCACTCTAGAGGCCGAAAAAATAGACTTTTTGGAGATTTTTTTTCTCAGAAAAACTACAAAATAAATCAATATTACAAAAAAGGGCGTTTATCATACATATCAGTGACTGTATACAATAATTTTTTTGAAGCGTTTAATTTCAAAATGGCGGCTGTGCAGCGTTCATCTCAAAACTGCATTTTTTAAGTTGGCCGGAAACATAACTCAGACAATTTTCAACCGATTCACTTGAAATGTTGAATATATCTTGAAAAATACATTGTCTATGGGAGTACGTAGGATTTTTTTTTCATATTGCATAGTTCATTTGTTATTAACAATTATCTGACGATTTTTTAGGCAAATTTTTACTTTCCAACAATTTTCCTAAAAAAATCGTCAGATAATTGTTAATAACAAATGAACTATGCAAAATAAAAAAAAATCCTACGTACTTCCATAGACAATGTATTTTTCAAGATATATTCAACATTTCAAGTGAATCGGTTGAAAATTGTCTGAGTTATGTTTCCGGCCAACTCAAAAAATGCAGTTTTGAGATAAACGCTGCACAGCCGCCAAGATGTTAATATTTCTACCAGTTTTAACTCGGCTTAATAGTTTTTGAGTAATCCTGCACGCCAATTTCGATAATGCAGTTTTGAGAAAAACGCGTTTGAAGTTCACACCCGCTCCAAATCCGAGCGGTGAGGCACAGCGTTGACGGGCTGTAACGTTTCAAGTTTTTCGAATTCCGCTTTGAAACTTTAGGAAAATATTCTACATATATAGTTCTATTGTTTAAAGAAGAAAAAAAAAGAAATCGATTTTTTGATCGTTGTAAATGTATATCCCGCCTTCAGCTCAATCGGATGCTATAGCGACTGCTTGAAAAATGGATTCCAAATTTTGAACCGAAGAGACAGACGTACGAACAAAGCAAGTTAAATAAAAGCTTGGGTAATTATGCAGTATGAGGACTTTTCCGAAAAACGACGGGAACATTTCACCGTCAACTTGTATATTCCATTATATTGAGTGATATTCCGTCGGGGGAGGCTGACATTTCCCATTAATTCCATAAGTTATGGGGTTTTGAAGTTCGCGAGAACACGTGATAAAATAGGGAATTTTTAAATATTTCGACGCCTATTTTGGGGAGTTTGTTTGGGTTTGTGTGGGTTTGTTTTGGGGTAGGCCCTTAGCCAACACGTAGCTGCTTAGCGGCAACAAACAAGAGGCGTCGAAATATTATCTGTTTCCGGAAACAGGACAGCTGTGGTCACGAAATCAAAACATATACATCGTTACCTTCGTAATACACTATCTATAAGGAAACACGCGTCGAAATATTACATGTTTCTGGAAACTTCAAACACCCCATAACCTATGGAATTAATGGGAAATGTCAGCCTCCCCCGACGGAATATCACTTACCATAATGGAATAAACACCATGGCGAAAAAAAAATTCTCGTCGTTTTTCGGAAAAGTCCTCATACTGCAAAATTACCAAAGCTTGTAAAAAAGTATATAACTTGCCAAAACTTTGCGGTACTTAATCTTACTACAGATGCGCTAAACACCTTACTCTTTTTGTTCGTTGAAAAGGCCTCCGTCGCTGTAGAACTGGCAATTTCGGAAAAGCGCTTTTTGATAGCTCCTTCGATAGCACTGTTTGTTTTTTCTCTGATTCGCAACAAATCTCGACGATTGCACGCGGTAGATTAGTAACGAGTATTTTATTGATAATAATTATTCAGTCAAGTATTCAATGGCACGCTTATCGTGTTTGCGGACATGGTCCCAAGAATAGAGCCGCTCTGCTGCCAAAGTTCGATAGCTTTGTTAACGATTACCTCGGAAGTTTCCTCGTTTATCTGAGAATACAAAAACGTCATTTCATTCGCGCAAGTACAAATCGCGAATTACAAGTGTATCGAGCCACATTGGCATTTCTACTCACGTGCGATATCGTGTCTAATACACCATCCACGGTGTCACAGCGCATGATTAATCGTCGAAGAGTCGTGAGAATGACAACGGCGACAAAAACCAAAATCTTGTACGCCCCCACTGCGATTTTGTCCCAGATTCTACAAAAGCACAGAGATTCATTCGTTACGAAAAATTGCACCGAATAAAATGAACGCGTGGATAAAAGTGTTAGACAATATGGGTTGTTGGCTTCGATTTCACTTCACTTTGGTATAGATCCGTCGCTTATCGTTCCAGCGAAACACGAACAGAACCACATTTCAAATGGTATACTCTGGAAGGCCTCGATTTTCACGAGATACTTGTAGAGTCCCGAATTTTCGCGTTCCAGCAACGAAATCGTGCATTCCTGGAGTCTAGCAGCGTCCCGGCAGAATTTTTGCACGTGATCGAGAAAGCCACTGAGGAGCCAGTACACGTCAGCCAAACGATCAAATTCGTAATCCCCTTCGGCTATGTGCCACAAGCTTCCTGCTATTTTGCTCATTGCTCTGCAATACGAAAAACCAACGTAAATATACAAACGATTTATAAAACCGACAACATTGTAGATTTACAATCGATATTTCGCACGTTGTTTTTTTATGCTTATTCAAAACGTATGTTGACGAGTAATTCTGAATGAGATTTGAACGGGCTAAATCTACCTAGGTGGGTCAAAAAATTGCATTTTTCAAAAATACTTTTATTCTATATCTCCTTTTAGCTATATTCCCTGGACATTTCATTGAAATATTCGTAAAATTGAACGAGCACAGTATCTCACAGTCATACTTCATACTTTTAACGCGTTTTTCTCGAATTATTGTTTTCAAAGTCGGTGGACATATCCCGAGAACCACTCGAGGGATATTTTCCAAATTTATAGGAGATACGATGAGAAACGTTTAAACGTCGTTGACGATCTCACTTTTTTAAAATCGATCTTCGTTTTTCAATAGTTATGTAAAAATGACTTTTTCGTAGATTTTGTATGCTCGAGATTCAATTCGTCACTGCGGTGTTAAAAGAAATAATTTGAAAAATCGACGATCGTCAACGACTCGTATTTATTGTTAAGGGGTAAGCCCACAGTAGAATTTTCAAAAAATCGTTTTTTTCGCTAAAACGGTCCTTTATCTCCGTAAGAATAAGTTTTTATTCGATTCATAGCAAGACATTTTTTTTACCGACTTTGAGCGTATAACGTATGCCCACCTCTGGCACGGCCAGAGGCATATGTAAAACTTCAAACGCGTTTTTCTCGAAACAGCTTTTTTCCAATTGGCGTGAAAATTAACTTCAACAATTTTCACTCGATTTACTTCAAATTTAAAAGTCATGTACCTAATTGCATTTCGCAGAGAAGTACGTACGGAATTTCTGATTAATCGAAAACTTTTCACTTTGTGAGCAGTTTTATACGAAATTTCACTGAAATTTCGCTGAAAATTCATTTCTTAAGTTCAAATACCTACAACTTTTGAATAAAACAATATTTTTTAAATTCCGTACGTACTTCTCTAGGTATTCTAATGTAGATTGACGAGAATTTTTGTTTTTTGTTCTAGCTAAAAAATTGTGGATGCTAAATGTCACGCCGCGTAGCGCCTAAAAAAAGATAAAAGAAAATATTAGTAGTCGGCCATATTGTACATCGATAAATAAAAATTCTAACAGCTTGATACTCATACTAAATAGACGTGTAATTAATTTTATGAGTGAATCACTTTTTCATACGAAAAAAAAATTGTTAAATTCGCACATGATTCTATATTCGTTACTGTGGGTAAACCCCTTAACTTGAATAACCCGTTCGGTTTTTAGATTGCAGATGGGCCGTTTAAGCTGGAGTGTCCACCGCCAAATGTCGCGCAAAAATTTAAACATCTGCTGGCAGGCATGTTTGTGTTGTTTTTCTGTATCAATCAAATCGAGTTTTATTTGCACAACTGTTTTACAAAATGCTATTTTTCTTTTACATCTACCTTACCTTATTTTCCACTCTGCTCTTTCCCTTGTCACTATGTAACATTTCTCTCTTTTTCTTAGTTTAATCCTTCCCTCCATCACTCCTCCCCCTTTTTCCTTGCACATTTTTCTGCACACTTCCTCTATTTCCCTAAAATATTCGCATATCCCTTATAGTATCTTCTCTCCCAACATATTTATAATTTTTCCCTTTATCGCCAAATTATCCATTCCTTGCACCCACTCCTCTGCTTTCTTTCTTGCTTTCTCTGTTACTAACTCCCAGCCTTTTTCACATACTAACAGGTGCTCCAGCGTCTCATTCTTTTCTTCACAAATCCTGCACCTCTAATTCTTTTTTCCCCTCTTTCCTGCCCTTCCTATGTTTCCGCATCTTAATCTTGCCCACATTTCCTTATCCCTTACTCTTTCCGACCAGTATTTCCATGGTCTTTCTTCGCTTCCCACAATATATTTGTATTTTTCATTATCCGTTGGTTTTCTTATTTCTTTCTCTTCCTTCCTTAAAATTTCCTGTTTCAAGTTTTCTAATCCTTCTTCTATCCTTTTGTCTATTCTTTCCGCTTCTCTTCTTTCCCTTATCATTGTTATTATCTCTTCTATTCTCATATCACTTACCGCTTTCTCTAAATCTTTTCCCCACTTTGACGAGATTCTGTTTGCTCTTATTTCCTCAAATAGGCAGATTCTTGGCCATCCTGACTCCTCTCTTATATACCTCAACGCTCTTTCCTTCATCATATATTTCATGGTAAGCGCCCCCAGCTGTCTTCTCCAAACATTGCTTGGAGATTTTTTCCTGTATTTTTTGGTGATTTTTTGAAAGGCTGTCGTTATATGTACCTTCGTGTTAAAAAAAAATGCGTTTGTTTCTCACCAACCGTTTCCCAGAAAAGAATTTCGGAAATTGACCATTTTTTCTGGCCTCTAGGTAGATGTAGCCCCTTAAAACGGTAATTCTACTACTCGTAACTCAAAATCTATTTCCCAATGTTTTACATTGTCGCCCAAAGTATTCCACCTAGCGGTTGTACATAAGCAACAATATTATCTGCGAGATTCGTTACACGATTAGCGAACAAATTGCCAAGTATTGAATTTGGATGCAAATGATTATAATGAGAAATAATTGTCTAACTAAATAAGATTCCATCTTATTTTTAAAAGCCAAAATGTATAGCACAGTTTTTACCTAAACAGCGGCGCCTCGAGCTGAGCATTCATATCTATTTTAGCTCGTCTCGTTCTCAGTAGCCACATTGTAAGATATACTTGACACGGTTTCGTACTTTCATCCACAATTTTAGCGACCTTCAGCGCATTTCGCAGATCCTCGAATTCCTTGCGTCGTTGCTCGCCGACGAAATCTCGGCTCTCAATGTACACAGGTGTGATTCCCAACAATATTTTCCATAGAAAATTTCTGTGCACCGCCGGAACGGTGAAGCGTAGACAAAATTGCTTGAGCTTGACCTTGTCGATGGGACGTTCCTTTAGCAAGATTTCCAATGATTTCTTCTCCTCTACACTTCGAAAACCCACCTATTTTACGCGCATACATTCTTATTTTTCATCTATCAGCCAGGAGACTCGAACGGAAGTCGAAGATAAATGGAAGTGGGGGAAAAAAAACTTACCTTTTCGTAATAAGATGAACGAAAATTTCGCTCGTCCGTCATTTTGGTGCTAAGTTATCGGAATTTCGGAGTAATTGCACCTAGAACTCATTTGAAAGGATCGCCGAGAAAAACTTCAAAAAAGTGGAAAACGGAGGTTGACTAAGTAGCCGTTAAGAAGTCTGAGGAACTTGGGGTAGAAAACAGGAAAAGTCGTCATGTGAAATTTGTCAAATTTATGACAGTCAAGTCAGTGAAATAGTAATAACGTCGCGGTTGTTGTAGACACGTGAAGAAATATCGTGACTCTCTGGAGTGACACAGTTTGCCGTTTCAGTACGCAGAAGCGTCCGCGGTACACGAACTCGCTGTGCACTGCTGTACACTGACAGCAATGGAAGAAACTGCGAGGCCGATTGGCACTGAGCTGTTTTTTTGTTCGTCCGTTTTTTTATTGCGCGTCTATTGCCGGTTTGGTTCGTACGTTCGCCGCACGAGGCGGCACGTCCTTCGCTAACAAGCTCCGTCTTTTGGATTCTTGGGACGAAGTCGGCGAAGTTTTCACACATCAACCGAGCGGCCATGCGTGCGAGAGAGATGGCTGATTTGTAGATTTCCAATTTTCTCCGAAACGGTTCATTTTTCGGAAAAAAGGAAAGGAACACTTTCCGGTCTGTTGAAAGACGAACAATGTCTGAAACTCTTCGTTTGCCCGAAATGTAATCGGTCTCGGAGAAAACTTGGCCGTAGGATTTTTACCGGCCGAACGTGTGAGCTATGACCTTAATCGCGAAACCGGATATTCAACAATTAACTGATTTTCGTCTATAATGAAGTAAAAATACATCCTAGTATACTGGTAGAATTTCAAGGTAAGTTATCGAACTTTTGACGAAAAATTACGACTCTGAAAATCGTTTCATTTATACGGCGCTTTATGGAGATGACACGCTGGCCACATTTCTATCTAATAATTTATACACTAAATAACTCTAGATGTCTGGTATAAACTGCTCACGCGTGTAAAAAAATTCTAAAGATTCCGCAACGACGATAGAAACAGGGGCTGCCGAATACTTAGGGGATATTCTCACTGTAGACGCTAAAAAAGGCTATTTTCATTAATTTTGATAGGTTTATATTATAGATATTGATATAAAAGTTGTTACATTTAATAAATACGCTTTCGAAATGTATTAAACTTTTTAAAAAATGTATTCATGTAACCCAAACAAACTTTAAACGCGCTTTTCTCAAAACAACGTTTTTCGACGGCTTGTTGATAAAGTCTTCGAAACTACTGAACCGATCCTTATGAAATTGCAACCACATATTCTTTACAACTATAGCTATAGCGCATATAAAGGATTTTTTAAATTTTGATATTTACTATTTTTTTTGTCAAAAACGGTACAAAAATTCACGTTCTTTGTTTGTTTTTTTTTTCGAAAAATGTCCGCCATTTTCTTTCGGATGATTCATCAACAGCGCAGACCTACCATTTTTTATGATATTTTTTTAACTACCATTTTCGTCTATAAACAGTGACGTAAATAAACATATATATTTTTTTTAAATGTATTCCGATAGTGTGTTTATTAAGTGTAACAAGTTTTATATCAATATCTTAATATAAACCTATCAAAAAAATTCATGAAAATAGCCTTTTTTAGGGTCTAAAGTGAGAAGACCCCTTAAGAGTTATTGCCTCACCTCGTAAAGCGTACCATCGTAATTTCGCGCCATTATACGTGGTGAATTTTCATCGCTGTTGCAGTGCATCAACCGTCATCAAAAAAGTCCCTAGCACCCTACCGACGCTGTTTTGCTTGCTCCATTGACAAGCGAAAGTGTGGTTAAGAGATCGAATTATTTAAATTATCAAACTTTGTGCGATATTTTGATTGTAAAGACATAAAAAGCCCTCTATTTTTTAATGAAATACACCGAAAACATATAATTTTTGTGAGTATCGATGTGTCAAAGTTCTCAATGATCGATATACGGAACGTAGAAGAGCGATTCCCTACTGTGTATTCCGTCCCGACTTTGTTGTAACGAGTTAATTTCTTTGTTTTTTTTTCGTCCGCAGGGGAGCTCAAAATTTGCGGACTTGTGAGAAATGGCATTGCGAACGTACGGCGACAAGCCGATAAGTTTTCAAGTCGAGGAAAATGGAGAATATTATTGCATCGGGTCGGAAGTGGGCAACTACCTCCGCCTCTTTCGCGGCTCCTTGTACAAACGTTATCCGGGAATGTTTCGTCGCTCCATCACCAACGACGAGAGAAAAAAATTGGTGGAACTCGGCCTTAGCCAACATGTTCTAGCCTCGAGCGTTTCTCTGTTGAGAGCGAGCGAGGTCGAGGACATCATAGAGGGCAACGACGACAAGTACAAAGCTGTTTCGGTTCATTCCACGGAACCGCCAGCTCCCAGGGAAGGCAAATCCAAAAAGTCTATGGCTTGGGTACCCAGTTTGCCAAACAGCTCTCATCTGGATGCCGTTCCTCAGGCTACTCCCATTAATCGCAACAGAGTCCACAACAAAAAAGTCAGAACGTTTCCACTCTGGTAAAAACATTATTGGGTATTCTTCCTTCTTAAGCTTTTTCAAGAAAACGGAACATATTATCACCAAATCAATTTAATGAACGGGTGAAATGGAGCTAAACATTCTTTGCTTGAGCCAAACGCACCTGCGTACTTTTGCCATTTACATTACAAAATTATTTGTCATTTAACCCTTTCAATATGGCGAAAAAATCAGTTTAGTGCGCCTCATTACCGGGAACACATTTCTGCTCCGAGTGGATTAAAATGAATAACTTTTTTGTCTGAAAGTCTGAAAAGGTCTAAGAGACGCATAAACGATCTCATAACGACGCATAACATCCCATAACGCATCCCATAACGTCCCAGCTGTAATTTCAAAAATTTTCCAGACTGGCACAGCATATGTCCGGTCAGTTGTGAAAGGGTTAAAATGCTGCATATACATTTTATTATATGATGGGATACGGTCGATTTGTGCATATAAATTATGTATAGTCGTCCAAGACAATATGTCGACCAATCGATCGGTAAAAATCCTACAGGCATGTTTTCTCCTAACGGATTACATTTAAAGCCTTAAGACACTCTAGAGGCCGAAAAAACAAGCTTTTTGAGGATTTTTTTTCTGAAAAACCACAAAATAAATGGAGATTACAAAAATTGGTCTTTATCATACATATCAGTGACTGTATGCAATAATTTTTTTGAAGCGATTAATTTCAAAATGGCGGTTTTTTAGCTTTTATCTCAGAACGGCATTTTTTAAGTTGGCCGGAACATAACTCAGACAATTTTCAACCGATTCCCTCGAAATATTGAATATATCTTGAAAAACACATTGTCTATGGAAGTACGTAGGATTTTTTTTATATTGCATAGTTCATTTGTTATTAACAATTATCTGACGACTTTTTAGGCAAATTTTTGGAAAGTAAAAATTTTCGTCAGGTGAATGAATTATGCAATATAAAAAAAATCCTCCATACTTCCATAGACAATGTATTTTTCAAGCTATATTCGACATTTCAAGTGAATCGGTTGAAAATTGTCTGAGTTATGTTTGTGGCCAACTTAAAAAATGCAGTTTTGAGATAAACGCTGCACAACTGCCATTTTGAAATTAATAGCTTTAAAAAAATATTGTATACAGTCACTGATATGTATGATAAAGACCTATTTTTGTAATCTGGATTTATGTTGTAGTTTTTTTGAAAAAAAAAAAAATCCCCAAAAGGCCTACTTTTTCGGCCTCTAGAGTGGCTTAACTCCTTAATACCAAAGAAGAGATGGACGTTGCTTTTTGAGGGGGGAGATACTTTTAAGCAAGAAAACAATTGCTGATTTTCATGACTTTTAAAGAAGGAACGATTTCTTCACCATTTTTGAGACTTAGGGTATGTTTCATCATTACTTTTGGCTGTTACATGATATATATTTTTTAAAACTAATCTTTAAAAATGGTGGCGCTTTGGCCCGGCCTTCTCAACGAGTTGCAGCGGATGTTGTCAGACGCTGTGACACGTAGCGTCGGCAGGATTAATCTGGAAAAAACCAACAAAGATTTTTCATTCATTAACACTCATACGCAGAATATGATCCAGGAAAAAGTGAGAAATGGTGAAAATCGATGAAATGGTACGCTTTGAAACGAAAAGATTGAATTTTCCGAAGAAAACGCCTACATTTTGCTATAATAAAATACTTTTTATTCAATTTTCAAATACATTCAGGGTCTTTTTTCATACAATTTGGTTAGAAAGATTTATATCAAATTTCATCAAAATCGGTCGAATAGTTTTTGAGCTATACATCACACCAGTTTCGAAAATGCAAGGCCATGCCGTACTGTCGCCATTTTTTAAGATTAATTCTTTTTTAATACCGTCTAACAGCTAAAAGTGGTAATAAAACTTAGCCTAAGTCTCAGAAATGGTAAAGAAATCTTTTCTTTAATCCTTCCTGCACACACTGGGTCATTTTGACCCGAACGAATTTGAAATAAAATGCTCACTTCCCAAAATTGAAAATTTTCAATAATTATTTATAATATCGTTTTAAACTTTCCAAATTTTAATTATGCAGACATATTAGGAAATATTTAAAGTGTATCTGGGATTTTTTTCAATAAAAACGAACTGAAGGGCAGTGAATGAAGTACTATCCGGGTCAAATTGACCCAGTGTGTCAAAATCGTGCCCAAATATAAGTGTGTCAAGGAAGGGTTAAAAAAAATCATGGTAATCAGCAAATGTTTTCTTCGCCTAGAGGTATCTTCTCCCTTAACAGAGCATAACGTGTTTGTTTTTCTTTTACCCGAAACACCAGCTGTTTCAGAGCACTGGGAATCTGCAAGTCAGCTTTCTCTCTCTTACAAGCTACTCTACCAGTGTGACACTTTACCTTAACATATTACAATAAAAGTCGAGTTACTTTAAAAAATATGATCAGTCAAAAGAGAAATAGATAGCCGTTGAATGTACGACGTAGGTATTTATGAAAATGCACGGCGTAGGTATTTATGAAAATCAGTTCGCAATAGCGCCTATACTCTTCAAACACGATTACGTTAAAGCCTACCCAAGTGAGCATGTTTTATACTCCATCTGGAGATAAAAATGTTTTCCTTATCTTTAACGCGAAGAGAAAACAGGCAAAGAATCTCTGAAATTTCTGTTCGACTGTGTCTCACCAGAGTAACACGAATTGTAAATAAGCATGATACGATTTGCAAACAAAGCTTAATGTGTATGAACAATTTGACAATTTTCGTTCAGAAAATTCGTATTTCCATTATTGAACTTTCATTCGAGTCGATTATGTAATAATAAAATTTGTGTGCTGCTCATCAATTTGATATGATAGAAGTTGAATTACTGCTCTTTGCATAATTCATATATGTGTGTGTGTGTGTGTGTGTGTGTGTGTGTGTGTGTGTGTGTGTGTGTGTGTGTGTGTGTGCGTGTGTGCGTGCGTGTGTGTGTGTGTGTGTGTGTGTGTGTGTGTGTGTGTGTGTGCGTGCGTGCGTGCGTGCGTGCGTGCGTGCGTGCGTGCGTGCGTGCGTGCGTGCGTGCGTGCGTGCGTGCGTGCGTGCGTGCGTGCGTGCGTGCGTGCGTGCGTGCGTGCGTGCGTGCGTGCGTGCGTGCGTGCGTGCGTGCGTGCGTGCGTGCGTGCGTGCGTGCGTGCGTGCGTGCGTGCGTGCGTGCGTGCGTGCGTGCGTGCGTGCGTGCGTGCGTGCGTGCGTGCGTGCGTGCGTGCGTGCGTGCGTGCGTGCGTGCGTGCGTGCGTGCGTGCGTGCGTGCGTGCGTGCGTGCGTGCGTGCGTGCGTGCGTGCGTGCGTGCGTGCGTGCGTGCGTGCGTGCGTGCGTGCGTGCGTGCGTGCGTGCGTGCGTGCGTGCGTGCGTGCGTGCGTGTGTGTGTGTGTGTGTGTGTGTGTGTGTGTGTGTGTGTGTGTGTGTGTGTAAAGAAGACATTGGCGTAGCCTTCTACTTTTATACAATAGAAGTTGAGGCCTTAGGCCACAGTAACGGGTATAAAATCATGTGTGAATTTAACAATTTTTTTTTGGTCTGAAAAACTGATTCACTCATAAAATTAATTACACATCTATTTAGTATGAATATCAAGCTGTTAGAAAAAATATATTTTTTTTCGATGTACAAAATGGCCGACTACTAATATTTTCTTTTGTTATCTTTTTTTAGGCCCTCCGCGGTGTGACATTTAGCATCCACCATTTTTGACCTAGAACAAAAAACAATAATTCTCGTCAATCTACATTAGAATACCTAGAGAAGTACGTACGGAATGTAAAAAAAATTGTTTTATTCAAAAATTGTAGGCATTTGAACTTAAGAAATGAATTTTCAGTGAAAAATGTCGTTGTAACTGCTCATAAACTGCTCATAAAATGAATAGTTTTCGATTAATCAGAAATTCCGTACGTACTTCTCTGCGAAATGCAATTAGGAACATAAATTTTAAATTTGAAGTAAATCGAAAATTGTTGAAGTAATTTGTCACGCCAATTGAAAAAAAGCTGTTTCGAGAAGTTTCGAGTAGTCGGCCATTTTGTACATCGAAGAAAAATATACATATTTTCCAACAGCTTTATATTCGTACTAAATAGATGTGTAATTAAGGGGAGATATACACCTAGGAGCCGGAAAAAAGGTCATTTTTGTGAATTTTTTCAAGGAAAAGTATTTGAAATTTCGGATTGGGGTTTCAATTATCTAAAAGTATATACATTCAAAAATATGTTTAATTTTCTTTATTTAAAAATATCAAAAATATACAAGGCTATTGTATGATCCTTGGAGCGTCGTAAAAAAATCTGCGTATACGGTACCGACTGGCGTTTCTTCAAAAATCATCTGAAAGAAAAACCAAAAAGTTTATTAAATTAGATACCATAATCTAGTACTTGTCATAGCCGATTTTGAAAATATCGATTTATGACAAAATGGCGACGTTTGAACATAAATAGTGATTTTTGGGCCAAAAATTAGTTATTATTTTGCCTATAAAACAAAAACTAAGTAACGGAAAAAAAATCCTATGACACGTACTAGATAATGGTGTATAGAATAACCACAAAAAACCTCAAGGCAATCGGTTCATTGGTTTTCGAGAAATTTTGGGTACCGACTTGAAAAACGTGGTTTTGAGAAAAACGCGTTTGAAAATTTGGGAATGAATAAATCATGAAATTTGCCAACTTACATGGAATCATCGATACCAGACCCATAGTGTAGGTCTTCTACGGTCGACGGAATGTTCATAGCTTCTAAATCCTCGACCTCGACCATCTAGCTGTATATTTCCCGTTAATTTTGTGGCCTAAGGCCTCAAACAACAACTAATTGCATAATTTTCATACGAAAAAAGAAAACATCGGTAGATGAGAAAAGGCGTAGGTGAAGGATCCGTAGGAACGATTATTGAAGTAGAGTGTTTCAAATAATGTACCGTCGAAAATACTGATTTTTCGATAGCTTCGATGACACCGATCCATCGTCAAATTTGGAAAACGCTGCTCAGCAAGAGATGCTAGTCCCAATTCGTTTGGACATGGAGATTGAGGGTCAAAAGCTTCGGGACACGTTCACGTGGAACAAAAATGGTAAGAATTTGTTGAATCAAAGAAAAAATAAAAACCTCCTCCGTCAAAATTACGTGACCTTCATTGTTCTCAGAAAGCCTAATAACTCCCGAACAATTTGCCGAAGTACTGTGCGACGATTTGGACCTGAATCCGTTGACTTTCGTACCGGCGATTGCTCAAGCGATTAGACAGCAGATCGAAGCGTTCCCCCAGGAGTCGTTGATCGAGGATCAGTGCGACCAAAGAGTAATAATAAAGCTCAACATACACGTCGGCAATACCTCTCTCGTTGATCAGGTCGAATGGGACATGTCCGAGAAGGAAAATAATCCGGAAAAATTTGCCATGAAACTATGCGCCGAACTTGGCCTTGGCGGTGAATTTGTAACGGCCATCGCCTACAGGTAAATAGATGAAAATTAAGGGAAGAAACGGAACGACAGTTCGAATATTTAAGCCACTTTTGAGACCTGTTGCTTGTCTGGTTTATCCACTACCTTTGCATGCCAAGTTTGCCTACTTGCATTTATTGAATAACTTTTTCTCGCCGTTGCTTCTAAGACTTCTAGAAAGGCCAACAATGTAATTTTGGTCGCCGACATTTTTGAGATCCGAATAAATATATGTAAAAAAATATTTAAAAAAACAAGCTTTTATTCCATGTACTAAAAAGTAGACAATATTTTTTTTACCTTACTATAAATGAAAGCTTGAGGCGCTCAACTTTTCAAATGTTTAATAAATTTGATCAATTCAGTTTCATTAACCGTATTTAGTTTAACACAATAGTAATCAGAGAAATTATTATCACACGTTTATCCTCAGTTTCAGGATTTTTATTTAAGAAATCTAAGGTTGTTTTACAGTAAATTTGATACAGTTGATATGTTAACGGATTTATGTAAATTAAAGATTATATGTCTAAAGTTTGAGCGGCCCAAGCTTTTATTAATAGTCACATATAGGTGACTTGGTTAAAAAAATGATTTTCTACTTTTTAGTACATTAAATAAATGCCTGTTTTTTTAAATATTTTTTTTACATATAAATTATTTTTAATTTTTAGTCTTTAATTGACTTTACTAGTTAGTTGTTACTAGTAGTTTACTAGTTTACGAGTTTGTACGTTAGGAACATGGAATGCTTGTAAAAAATAACAAAGACTGTAATTGGGATTGAACTTACGACTAATTGCTGCATATAAACTTTTCACATACAAACACAAACACAGTCAAACAAATTTGTTTGTATGTGTTAGTGAGATTTTATATGGATGATATTCCGTTCTGCATCTCGCAGAAAGTCAAATTAAATAAAAGCTTGGCACGATTACGATATCACTGGCGCCTTAATTTGACCGTGAATTATTCATATTTGGCCCAAAAGAAACACTTTTTTAAGAATAAAAACATCGCGATTTTGGCTTCCTTTAGAAGATACAGGACACTTTGCGAATTATTCGTTATTAAGCTATTTAACTGGTTTACGTTAAGGGGTAAGGCCACTGTAGCGGGGAAAAAAATAAGTATATTTTGGGATTTTTTTTAGCACGACAATGGAATAAATCGAAATTCTGAAAAAGGTCCTTTATTGTACATATCATAAACTGCATAAACTATTTTTTTCAAAATAATATAAAACAAAATGGCGGCTGCACAGCTTTTCTTCGACGAAGCCGTTTTTTTCATAGGCGCGCGGCCGGACCAACGGCACCTGCAATTTTTTATTTACAGTGATTGAAATTTTTTTTTCGATTATACATGTGAATAGCTCAGAAGTACGTAGGATTTTTTTGATATATCGATTTTTGCAAAAGCAGCGCGTCTTTGAAATAAAAGTTCAAAATTCTCAAAAAAGCAACGTCCGAAAATTGTTTATAAAAAAAACTATCTAATATATCGAGAAAATCCTACGTACTTCTATGCAGAATGTAATTGTGAATATACAGTTAAAATTTCGAGTCAATCGGTCAAGATTTGTTCGCGTTATGAGTCCGGCCGACTTGAAAAATGTAGTTTCGAGAAAAACGACCTTAATGTTTTCGATACGGACAAATCATTGATAAATTTTATATATCTTCAGTCAGCGATGCCTGCGCCATATAATTGGCCGTCCAAATTAATGTACCGCCCGAGCAGAACAATATCGATTTTTTTTAATTTCTACAGTGGCCTTACCCCTTAACGTAGCTTTCCTCGGAAAGCGCTATGTCGAGAAAAAAAAACAAGAACACAATATTTCAGTAACAAGTGAATCGGAAAACTAAATAGAAAGCTACGTTTTAGTTGGTTCTACTGTATGTATTACAGTAGAACCTCGATTATCCGAACCAATTGGGACCGAGACTAGTTCGGATAATCGAAACGTGGGTTCTTCTGGGACGGGATCATAAACAACACCTTTTTACATAAAAACAGTACATACATATATATTAAAATTTGACATACATATTAACGTTGACGTTAAATTAAATTAAATTAAAATTTGACATTTTAAATTAATTAAGTTATTTAAGTTATTAAGTTATTTAATTTAACTTAATTAAATTAAGTTAAATTACAATTTGACATACATATTAACGTATTTTAAACCTTGCCTTTTTTGCTATTTAAATATAATTAAATTTAAATATAAAATGCATTTTTTATATTTTTTTAAATAAAATCGTCCATTTTTAATTGACGAACGGCTGTAACGCGTTTTTGAGCGGCTAAGTCTCGAAGCCGTTTGAGAAGGAGGAGTTTTGTTGGTTTGCTCATTGTTGCTCACGGCGGTGGCAGCGAGCAACAATGTATCTTTCGCGCCAACGTTCGGATAATTGAGCGTTCGGATAAACTAAGTCATCGTTCGGATAATTGAAGGTTCGGATGATCGAGGTTCGGATAATCGAGGTTCTACTGTAAACCCAAACAAACAGCCCTTTTCAGGGCCAAAGAATACCCAATGGAATAACGCTAATGATCTGCAGCCAACTTCGTTAAATCAACGACAATGTACGACGAAACAATGTAAAACCCGCCAAAAACTCGATTTACATAGAAAATCGGAAAAATACATTTTTTTCTCTTCGGAGCGTTGTAAATCCAAAACTAAGGCTCAAAGCGAAAAAACTTATTCTTGTTTTTCGTATTTTTTTTCGGCCATATTTCATAATCCAATGGTCAAATTAATGCGCCAGAGATATCGCAATCTCCCCACAAGCTTGTAAAAATGATTTGTACGAAAACAGGGATTGATGAGCAATGAACAATGATTTGGCTCGAATGGGCAATATTATTGAATCCTCCAGCGTCCGAGGACAACTTTCCTGGCACCAGAGAACGTACGCATTCTCGGAAGCTCCATTACCAACGGTCGAGGTACCGTTCAGGCCCCCGTCAGAGGCCGATCAATGGGCGCCTTTTCTCGAGACACTGACCGACGCGGAAATGGAGAAGAAGATTCGCGACCAAGATCGGAATACCCGGTAAGGATGATTCCATAAAATCGTTGCCTCTTGAAATTGTTTCGCCTCCCACGTAATTCACATTAGTTCACTGCAATCGACTGCACACATTATGCCGAACTAAAGGTCCTCGTGTGTTTGCAGACGTATGCGGCGATTGGCAAATACCACACCTGGCTGGTAAGTCGAGGGAGAGAACGTAGGAATAAAATAATCAGGATTATCGAATGACTGAGTGATTTCGCGTCTTCGCAACTGGCCCGTTGCAAACGGAGCACTCGACGATCCGGAAAGTATCGCCGTTACCGGAAACATCCCCAACTACACTGATTCTCATTAACGATATCACTTCTATCGAGCGTTACTATTTACGCATTGCCAAGTTTTCAATAAAAACAAAAAGCCAAAAGTCGAGTGAAACTGCGAGGATTATCATTGCGGAGCGTTGTGTCAATCGCTTTTAGGTGTATGGGGAACGAGATGAATATTCTCTACCCCCCCACTAATGTCATCATTTTCGTCATCGTGGGTACTTATCGCTCGAGTTCCTTTATCGGATCTCGCATTCGCCCGGCTTATGCGTTATCGAAGCTAGGCATTTGTTTGCTTGACGAGCGCGCTTCAATCTTCACTTTATTTGCATAACGATTATCCGATTACGTGACGTCAACCCCTTGGCTGTGATGCCAGTCGAGGGAATTCCAGATTCTTATCGCATCGAATAATCCGCGAATGTATACGGCAGGTGTTTCAGGGCATACAATCGAACACACGCGATATGCGATATCAAGAATCGGGGAAATATAAACACGAGCTTTCTCTTCGAATTTCGGTGCCTCCACACAGAACGAACCCCCTCTTTTTCCTTCGTGATTTCATCTTGTCTATTTCGAGGCGAGGCTCGACAAGCTCGGCAAGCCAAACGGAATAACGGAAAATTAATAATCCATCGATCGTTAATCTTGCATCTGAACGATTTCCAAGATAAATGTGAGCAGCTCCTGCTCGGATTTGTTTTTTCTGGACATGTAGCTTTTTAAGTTTGAGGGGTTAGGCCACAGTAACGGGTATAAAATCATGTACGAATTTAACAATTTTTTTCGTCTGAAAAAGTGATTCACTCATAAAATTCATTACACATCTATTTAGTATGAATATCAAGCTGTTAGAAAAAATACATATTTTTTTTCGATGTACAAAATGGCCGACTACTAATATTTTCTTTTGTTATCTTTTTTTAGGCGCTCCGCGGTGTGACCTTTAGCATCCACAATTTTTTCCCTAGAACAAAAAACACGATTTCTCGTCAATTTACATTAGAATACCTAGAGAAGTACGTACGGAATTTAAAAAATATTGTTTTATTCAAAAGTTGTAGGTATTTGAAATTAAGAAATGAATTTTCAGTGAAAAATTTCGTTACAACTGCACATAAAATGCTCATAAAATGAAAAGTTTTCGATTAATCAGAAATTCCGTACGTACTTCTCTGCGAAATCCAATTAGGAACATAACTTTTAAATTTGAAGTAAATCGAGTGAAAATTGTTGAAGTTATTTGTCACGCCAATTGGAAAAAAGCCGTTTCGAGAAGTTTCGAGTAGTCGGCCATTTTGTACATCGGAAATATATATATATATGTTTTCTAACAGCTTGATATTCACACTAAATAGATGTGTAATTCATTTTATGAGTGAATCACTTTTTTATACGAAAAAAAATTGTTAAATTCGCACATGATTTTATACCCGTTGCTGTGGCCTATCCCCTTAATACTAACATATTTACGCCGGGCTTACATATTTATAGTCGCAGCCAATGCGATTTTGTTTGACGAGGTAGCTGGACTATAGTTGAGGCCCTGGACTACAATTGTGTAGTTTCACGATATTTAATGAAAGTAGGAAAAATATCCAAACAGACGAGAATAGCGATGGCGCTTCATATTCCTGAAATTTGGCCATATGCCATACAGGCTCCAAGATCGAAGACTAAATAAAAATAGTGAGGAATTCGATACGTCGTTGAGTCGAAATTTAGAATCCTCGCATTCTGAAAATAAATGTCTAACTGCTTGTGCGAGAATGACGCAAAAAAAAGCAACGTCGGCTAATATCCCTTGACCTCGCGAGGCCTCGACGTAAAGTGCGTGGACTGCAAGGAAGGGGAAAGGATGGCGGGGGGCCGCGCCGCCAAGTGCTCTCATCGCTATTGATAAGGCTTTACGGCGCGGTGTGGGCGCGCGCGACGTTGAAAAAAAGGAATGATCCGAAAAGAGAACAAGGGAAATGAAATGCGCGCGCTGGAAAGAGGAAAGGCGCGAACAAGAGCGGGTAAGTGCGTTCCCCAGGGAGGGGAATGACATTATTTCCCCCTTGCGATTTCGCGAATTCTCCGTTCCATAGCGTGCGACGCTTGTCGATCGTCGTCAGTTCTCCAACGGCGGTTGGAGGTGGTATGTCGCGACGCGGGGAAGGATCAGAGTCGACCACCTTGTAACCGAAAACTAATTTGGTCGCGAACAAAATCGATAACAAAAAAAACACTATGGATCCTCTTTGGTTGGGAAAACAAATGTTTGGCTCGGCGGACGCGCGTGGGACCGTCGGTAATCCTTTCCCCAGGAGGCCTTGGCTGAAGGACAAGGCCGCAGCGGCTGCTGGAACGAGCAACGTTGGAGTAAAAGGCATCATAGCTGGTATTTTCACATTTTCACATATCCGCTATTTTTACATATCTTATCGAATTCTCCGGCGAAATATCGTTTGGTTTTCACTTTTTTCCACTATGTTCTACAGGTACGTAAACTTTTTTTTTAATCGCCCGCCTACCGTAACTTTTTCACCAATCCGTGAGCTTTACTCGTGTGTTTACGTAAGAATTTTTTTCACTCCGACCGGCAAACTTACGCGGAAAGATAATGTCGAAACGCATCGATAATTGGTGACGAAATCCGTCATTCGCCGATGGCTAATTATCTCGTTGACCTATATAGACGCGAACTTTACTGTATTGTGTAATGAATGCTTTAATTATGGTAATTTTCTTGGCCTGTACTACTCAACCGCCGTATACGTTCAATATTTTGAAAAGTTATCGTCCTGTAACGAAATAAGTAAATAAATAAGCAAATATATACATGTATAGTATTTCAACGTAATAAGATTGAGAAAATGGAAAAAGTATTTTTGCTTTACGAACTTGTCCTTTATTTTGAAAAAAGTGACACGCGATACCTAACCTCTCGGCGCTATTGACAGTTCATAGGCCAAGGTCACGAGACATGTAACTCGAGATTGCCCATTACGATTTTCAGGAGGCATAACCGGTGGTATAGAAATATGCATAACTTACCCTACGGAGTACGTCAAGACGCAATTGCAGCTCGACGGCAAGGCCGGAGCTGGAAAACAGTACAACGGGATATGGGACTGCGTTACGAAGACGGTCAAGAGCAACGGTTTCTTCGGTCTCTACCGCGGTCTCTCCGTTCTCGTTTACGGCTCGATTCCCAAATCGGCGGTGCGATTCGGCTCCTTCGAGACTTTCAAGAAACAGCTCGTCGACGCTGACGGAAAACTCAATCCGCAGAGAAGACTGCTGGCCGGTCTGGGCGCCGGTGTTTGCGAGGCTATTTTTGCCGTCACGCCCATGGAGACTGTCAAAGTTAAATTTATCAACGATCAGCGATCCAGCAATCCGAGATTTCGTGGATTCTTCCACGGTGTGCGCCTCATCGTTAAAGAGCACGGTCAGTTGAGCAGGTTTTCGACACTTTTGAAGATCGAGAAATCATCACAGTGTAACGGCTTGAAAAAGAACTGATTTCAGCAATTTTTTTTTCGATGGATAACATATGCTAATGAATCTGAATTTTTAGGTCATATCAATGCACTCATGAAAAACGGAAAATAATTTTTTAAACGTTTATTTTTATTTTTTTTACATGTTTTGTAACGGTTGAAAATGTCTTTGAAAAAAGGAGTCCTCGGGGTTGTGGCGGTAAATATTATCTGAAACAAAATTTGTGTACACTGTTTGAAAAACGACATTTTGAGAAAAAGCGCATTGTCGGTGCTATGTCTCACGCAGCTGGTTGAATTCCTTTATGTAAGAAAGATTGTAGCGACCGGGATTATTCGAATTTCGCCCTAAACATTGAACCGAATGTCTATAACTGTCTATACTATCGGATAATGCACAAAAATCGATTTTTTGAAAATTTTACACTGATGATTCCTTAACCTTTCAGGTGTTCACATCCTTAGGCAATCTTATAGTATGCACAGAGTCGGAACAATCCAGAGCGATTGTCGATAAAAAATCTCGGGGAACAATGCACTTTGGAAAGAATGTAGATATGTTTTATCAGGCGAATATACTCAATTTGAGTGGTAGACAGTCGGAATTTTTTTTTGTAACGAAATATTTATCCGATGTAGAAGCAAAAGCAGTGCGGTGGTTCAGAAAAGTAAAAATGTGTAGAGTAATAATACTGTGGTGCGCCTTTGGAGTGTTATATCTTTCATTTTGGGTGCCAACTATTTTTCGAGAGATGAGAACAACGTAAAATAATAACAAATAATTCATAATCGGAATGTATAATTAAAAATCGATTTATTGCTGATAGTATAGACGACTAGTCAGTTTCTTCATTTTTTATGTATCTCAGGCATCAACGTTTCTGTGTATTTTTTTATGGGTATTCACAGCTAGGTTTAAGGGGGGAGATAACTTTAGGCGAGGAAAAAGAAGCTGATTTTCATGCTTTTTTTATTTATTCTTTTTTTATTTTATTAACTATTTTTGCGACTTAGGGTGTTTTATGACTATTTTTTGGCAGGTTACATGGTATTTTTTAAAATTAATCTTTAAAATGGCGGAAGTGTGACATGGTCTTCTAAACTAAAAATCAACGAAGATATTCCTTTCATTAACACTCACACGCAGAATATGAACCAAGAAAAAATGAGAAATGTTGGAAATCGATTAAATGGTACGCTTTGATACAAGAAGATTGAATTTTCTGGAAAAAAAATGACTACATTTTGCAATAAGAAATACTTTTTTTTTTTTCAATTTCAAAGACATTTGGAGTCATGTTTTAGACAATAAGGTTAGATAGATTTATACCAAATTTCATAGGAATCGGTCAATTAGTTTCTTAGCTATCGTCACGTCAGTTTTTAAAACTCAGTTTAAAAGACCACCGTGTCATACTACCACCATGTTTAAGGATTAATCAAGAAAAAAATATGGTACTTTGCTAATTTTCATAATTCTTTTTTTATAAGAGAAGATTTCTTCACCGTTTTTGAGACTTAAGGTATATTTCATTAGCAAATTTCCAAATCATATAAATTAGCAAATTAAAAAAATATACTAATTTTCATCATTTTTTTTAAAGGAAAGGTTTCTTCACCATTTTTGAGACTCAAGGTATATTTAATGAGGAAAATTCAAAATTTCAAAATTTCAAAATAAGCAAATTATATAAATTAGTAAATTCTAAAAGGTACAAATTAACAAATTTAAAAAATATTCTAATTTTCATAATTTTTGTTTTAAGGAAAGGTTTCCTCACCATTTTTGAGACTTGAAGTTTATTTTATTACTGCTTTTGGCGATTAGTTTTTTCGCAATACGTCACGCCAGTTTTGAAAACGCAGTTTAGAAGACCGTGCCATACCTCCGACGTTTTCGAAGATCAATAAAGAAAAAAATACCATGTAACAACATAAAAAAATACTATGTAACAAGATTTAACAAAAACCCAGGTAGCAACATGGAATTTTTTTCTTTATTAATCTTTAAAAACGGTGAAGATATGGCACGGTCTTCTGAACTGCTTTTTAGAACTGGCGTGACGTATAGCTAAAAAACGAATCGCCAAAAGCAGTAAAAAGTATACCTTAAGTCTCAAAAATGGCGAAGAAATCTTTCCTTTAAAAAAATCATGAAAATTAGCTAATTTTTTCCTCGCCTCGTATCTAATCCCCTTAAGAAACTGTCGAAAAAAAGTCAACGGCGCACGGACTCCGCGAGCTTGCCGGGCCTGGGGCACGTAGCGCTCCCCCCCACCACGAATCTGGCCTTGCTTCATATTATATTTACATACCCATTCAGCCACCAGATTGTTCGTTCATGATTTAGAAAAATCAAACTTCAAAAGTACAAAACATCAAAAGTAAACTTCCGATCAGTTTATTTATGTATCATACGACTTTCGTACATCGATTCATGTCTATAAAGCAATGAGCGGACTTAAGAAAAACAATTCAGATGATTAAACGACGAAACGTACCTTACCTGTAAGATTTTTGTACAATTTATTTGATTATTTTTCTTATCGGCTCATATCACTGGCTTAATAATCTTATATTTTCGATAGCGCGACGATATGAATCTATCAGTGTCTCCGACGCACTTTTCGTTTGCATATTTTTGCTTTGAGGTCGCATGTACACGTTTTCAACAGCCCTCGATATTTGCGATGCTTTTAGCACCGCGACCAATGGTTACATACATTATAACGCAATCATTTGAATTTTAATCGCATTCAACCCGTTTCATCGACTTCTGCGAACTCACGAATTACGCAACGAAAGTTCCCCAGAGGTACGAAAGTCCGACGACCGACAGTCTATTCTGCAATCGCGTCTTTTTCGCTAATTAATTTTATCGCTAATTTATCGATAATAGCGAGTTTTTGTAGCCAATGACCATACTGCGTTCATACGAGAAAAGACAATGTCGTGTTATCCAGTACATGGTGCCCACACGACGTTTACCTCGCATATTGATCACGATGAAAAAAAAAGCAAATCAAATTGTGGGTAGCTCGGGGCCGGGTTAAAATTCCAAACTTTGAATGCTCCGACGGTTTAAAATTCCGAATTTTAATGTTCCGAAATTCAAGATGGGGCCGGGTTGAAATTCCGAACTTTGAATGGTCAGAACGCTCAACACTCTGAAAGAATAGTATCCCGAAAGATCAAAACTCCGAAAGAATTTTACAGGAAAGACCAAAACTCCGAAAATCTTAACACCGTCGAAAATATTCGGCTATGGAATTTTTAAAAGTTTCAAAATTTTCAATAAATCGACGAATTATTTCAAGAATTTTTTTTATTAACAAGTGATTTTGCGTCAATTTTGAAAATTGGCTAGACAATGTAATACGTTCTACATAATTTACAGTCAACTGTGTAGACGTTCGCTGGCATGATCTTGACATGAGGGCCGGGTTGAAACTCCGAACTTTGAATGCGCCGACGGTTTGAAATTCCTAATTTTAATGTTCCGAAATTACAAGGTTCGTCAAGATCATGCCAGCGAAAGTCTACACAGTTGACTGTAAATGATGAAGAACGTATAACATTATCTAGACAAATTCCAAAATTGACGTAAAATCACTTCTTAATAAAAAAAAATTTGACATAATTCGTCGATTTATTGAAAATTTTGAAACTTTAAAAACTTCCATAGCCGAATTATTTTGACGGTGTTCAGATTTTCGGAGTTTTGGTCTTTCGTGTAAAATCCTTTCGGAGTTTTGATCTTTCGGGGTAGTATATTTTCGGAGTTTTGAGCGTTCTGATAATTCAAAGTTCGAAATTTCAACCCAGCCCCGGTAGCTCGTCCCGCAAGTTGTAGCCCCGTGTTTGACAGGACAAATATTTTCTTGCAGGTCTGAAAGGAGTTTATCAGGGAGTCGTGCCGACCATAATGAAACAAGGTTCCAATCAAGCAATACGTTTTTTCGTGATGGAGACGATGAAGGATTGGTACAGAGGGGGCGACAATAAGAAGAGCGTACCAAAACTAGTAGTTGGATTATTTGGTGCTTGCGCTGGCGCGGCATCCGTTTTTGGTAACACCCCCATCGACGTTGTGAAAACCAGAATGCAGGTAAATACAGCTCGACGCCTGATCGAAGTCGAGAAGTTTGGAGAGCAATTTTTTTCTACAGTCGAACTTCGATATAACGAAGATTAGTCCATCCCCTTTTGAAAGATAACCGAAACCTTGATACAACGAAATAATAATACACATTGTGCTCTAATTGCTAATTGCTGGTAAATATTGCTCTAATGTTGACCTTTCTTTTTTCTTTTTAAATATTCCTATATTGGTAGTACTGATATATTTTTGTTAGAGAACATTTCAAGGAACATGACTTCAATATAACGAAAACTCGATATAAGGAACTTCCCTAGGGATTCGTTATATCGAGGTTCGACTGTATTTCCTTTAGAAGGAATGTACCTGCGAGAACGAGCGATATGCTCGATCTATGTAAACAAGAGCTGATGGAAAACGTGTGTCTCGCTACGTTTCTTCCAAAGTTTGAAATGCTACGGGAAAATCATCAAGATACCAAATGTTTGATGAAACGGAGACAAATTTGTTTTACTTGATTGGTGGCGATGTGCTTGTATGCATCAATTTGGTTATTCAATAATTCCCTTGATGACCAGGGTGTCTACCGACCTGAAAAGTCATGAAAATTCTCAAATATCATGAAATTACACTCGACCCTGAAAAAGTAATGAAATGTCATGAAAAATTACCCGTCTACCTGATTTACTATACCCTACTAAATTATGGTTGAGTCTATATTCAATATGAACTAACTTTGTGGTACTTGTCGATAGAGACGCGAATATCTAATCGATAGAAAATAAAATAGAAAAAAGTAAAAGAAAATGATGCGTTATCTCAACATATTAGTTTTTCTTTGTTATTCGTGTAAAGCGACTAGATGATATTACTCAAAGTTCTTAAATGTATGTAATATTTTTCTAGATGTTCTCAAAATATATTTCTTTACAGCAATCTTGAAATTATGTTTGTCTCACATTTTTTACTGCATATGGAATTGTACAGTTTGGTGACTTTTCGTTTATTCCGTATACTTTTTATTTGCATACAACACACATCTGTTTGAAAGAGCAAAATAAAAATATAAAAATTTAGAAAATCGGTCGCACTGTAGAATCATTAAGTATAATTCTATGCCAGAAAGTCATACTAAGAGTCATGAAAAAGTCCCCATTCCTTGCCTTAAAAATCCTTAAATGTCATGCAATTTCAGTTCTGGTCAAATTTAGACACCCTGATGACGTATCCCAAACCCGAGTCGATGATAGCATTTAAAATAGTAAATCGCCACATCCAGGCAGGTTGGAGCGGTTCAGTTGAGTCAAATGACAGTTCACGATTTTTTTTTCGATGAACCTCAAACAAATGCATACGAGGCAGGGTAATGTATCCAATTATTGGTACAAGGTACCAATATTATCAATATTTCTACCAAGTTTCAACAGCGTTGACGGGCTGTAACCTTCGAAGTTTTTCGAATTTCGCTTTGAAACTTTGAGAAAATATTCTACATATATAGTTCTATCGTTTAGAGAAGAAAAAACAAAGAAATCGATTTTTGATCGTTGTAAATGTACATCGCGCCTTAATCGAGAATCAGGAAAGTTCGAAGAACAAATAACGAGGGCGATCATTTTCGTTTTATTTCAGGGACTGGAAGCTGCGAAATACAAAGGCAGCGTGGACTGTGCTGTACAAATTTGGAAGAAGGAGGGACCAGCAGCTTTTTACAAGGGAACCGTGCCGAGATTAGGAAGAGTCTGCCTTGACGTGGGAATCACATTCATGATTTACGACTCGTTTATGGATCTGTTCAACAAATATTGGCCCTGAGTAATTTGGTCGATCGACGATATTTTTGCACCGTCGCTGACAATGAATGTGCATACGAGACCCGTTTCTATATACACATTTAACCGTAGGATATACACATACAACACCGAGACGAAATTTCGAGAATTCAATCGCGAACGAGGCTCTAATTTCAAAGGGTTGCCATTGGGTTAGAAATTTAGCGTGCAATCGTTGAAGCTCTCGTACGATGGAACAAGCTCGAAATAATATCCGAAGCCATATCGATAATAATTTACTAAAGATCGAAACAACGACGCGTGAAACGATTTATAACGTTTCTACGCGAATCAAGCGAGTTCGCGATCGTCGCTATTTATTGGCCACGGATTATTCGTACGTATCGCGATACGTCGCAAGATATTGAAATTCGCGATATAATATTTGCCAACGAAAATAGAAAACGCGAGATATATTTTCCAGCTTTGATGTATACCCGTAAAGAGAAAAAGCGAAGTCGGCGTTTGGATAAAGAAACCACGTACTTGATGTGAATCGTGCCTACAAATGTGTGTCGATACGCTTGTTGGAGTCGAATACAGTGCCACCTTAGATTGACGTTAGTTTATTGTAGTAGAATGGAAAGACAAAACTGTCGCCCGAATTGTGTCTGAAGGGTTATATAGTCTATACGTACACGTATACATACGTATGTATATGTATAAGCCAATCGCTCGTGCAAGCATGTACACAAATGTTCATTCCGTGAAAGAACATTCCAGCACAATTGCCAATATTGATGCAATTTTGTATACACTTTAAAGAGATTATTGTATATTTTTCATCTATTCGTTGCGTACGTCGGATGCTATACGCGCAAGCCCGAGATCATCAATATCTCGTATTTTACAGTTTACACTGTTTATTTACAAAAAAATGAAAAAAAAAATGGTATTTGTTTGGAAATATGTGCCCTGTGGATCGTCGACGAGCGTTATACGAATTATTTTTTTCGCTCGGCCCGATTCTTTCGACCCAATTGTCGCAATAAACAGTGGTATTGTTTATGTAATTAAGTGTACGTGAAAAGCCCTCAATCTCCAGTCCTGAAATAATCGATTCACAGACGCCATTTTAGGATCCCATTCTAGTTTTGAAAAACTGAAAACGTGGAAAAAAAGTTTTTAAAACTGTGTTGAAAAAAATATGCAAGAATAAGAATGATTGGGGAATGTTTCGTAGACGGTTGGATTCACATTGTTTATCGATTGATCATATAAAGTTAAACGAGATCATTCGAATTATTATGAGGAGCTGTTTTTTTGACAATTCAGCAAGCAATATTAAGGGGTGAGATGCCGTCAGAGGCGTGAAAAAACGAGCATTTTCAATAAATTTTTTTAATAGTAATTAATTTTGTTTTTTTTTCAAAAAGTTGTTGCACAGACTTTTTATGTTTAATTTCAACTTGACTTGTACAAATTTTCAAAGACAAATATTGATTATTTATAAAAATATCGCCATCTCTGTCGGACATTCGACATGTAGTGCTTTGCGCTGACCATCATAAAATTTTACTGGATCATCCGAAAAAAAAAACAATAAAAATCATTAGTTTAATAATAAATCTAGTCTTTAATCGAAGCATTTTTTTTCAAACATTAACAAAATGGCGGCTTCTGACAGATAACTTTCGATTTTCGACCAAAAAATTGCTCGTTTATTGTTTAAAAAAATAGAAATTTTCAACAAAAATGAACATTCTTCGGTTAAGGACTAGTTTTTAATGCTATCAATAAGCACACCAAATTTCATCAAAATCGATCGAGTGGTTTTTGAATTATAGTGGTGACCGACTTGAAAAACATAGTTTCGAGAAAAACGCGTTTAAAGTTTTTCGATGTGGATACGGTATTATATGTTCGTAAAATTTTGAGCTCGATGGATGAAGCTAAACTCTTTTCATGTATTTTGATCCGCTGAATCCGAATATCACAATTTTTACCGAAAAGTCGAGCATTCAATTGTTTATAGCCAATTGTTAAAACAATTTTTCAAAAAATTAAAGTTTTTCGGAATGAATTATTATTTTTTTAATATTTTGGACAATTTTAAAACGAAAGTATTTCTTATAAAATTTTGCTAAAGTTCATAGTTTTTGAGTAATACATTTTCGAAAATTTCCGAAAGAGTTTTCCAATTTTACACTTGCTTTATGTATAGAAATATTAATGAAAAAATTACATCGAATCATCAATTCCTGGCCCATACAATAGGGCTTCTGCCGACGTGGAAGCTTCCAAAATATCAATTTGTTGTTGTCTTCGAAGCATTCTGCCTTCCCGGGTATTGTCGTTTGCGCGTTTGTCAGCCGCTACCTGCTATGGGGATCCGACGCCCCTTCACTAATTGTGGGATATCCCGGAAACTATTCATCGGATTGACTTGAAATTTTCAGGGAATATTTTCGAAACATCATACATCAAGAAAATGATGTTTCGAATTTTCAAAAATCGATTTTTTGAAAATTCTGACTGCATCTCACCCCTTAAAGAGCAAAATTTTGAGAATTCAAATTGCCACTCTGTCATTTATCGTGCAGAATAAATGAAATGATTTATAATTACAAATAAATTGTGCCAATCTTATATCTATAATAATTGAGGCCTTAGGCCACAGTAACGGGTATAAAATCATGTGCGAATTTAACAATTTTTTTCGTATGAAAAAGTGATTCACTCATAAAATTAATTACACATCTATTTAGTATGAATATCAAGCTGTTAGAAAAAAAATATATTTTTTTTCCATGTATAAAATGGCCGACTACTAATATTTTCGTTTGTTATCTTTTTTTAGGCGCTCCGCGGCGTGACATTTAACATCCACAATTTTTTACCTAGAACAAAAAACAAAAATTCTCGTCAATCTACATTAGAATACCTAGAGAAGTACGTACGGAATTTAAAAAATATTGTTTTATTCTAAAGTTGTAGGTATTTGGACTTGAGAAATTAATTTTCAGTGGAAAATTTCGTTATAACTGCTCATAAACTACTCATAAAATGAAAAGTTTTCGATTAATCAGAAATTCCGTACGTACTTTTCTGCGAAATGCAATTGGGAACATAACTTTTAAATTCGAAGTACATCGAGTGAAAATTGTTGAAGTTATTTGTCACGCCAATTGGAAAAAAGCTGTTTCGAGAAGTTTCGAGTAGTCGGCCATTTTGTACATCGAAAAAAAACTATATATATTTTCTAACAGCTTGATATTCATACTGAACAGATGTGTAATTAATTTTATGAGTGAACCACTTTTTCATACTAAAAAATGGTTAAATTCGCACATGATTTTATACCCGCTACTGTGGCCTAATGCCTTAATATAAGGGTTGCAAAAAGATTCCTTCGTGACATATTTTCGAAAATTGTTGTATTTTAGATTCTCCGGGGAGTTTATGATTCTTAAGGTATTTCTTTCACGAACCCGAATATTTAACGTTAAACTGATTTTCGTCTATAATCAAGTAAAAATACAATCCAGTATTCCAAAGTCTACTTCCAGTAGACTAAAATTCGTCTCGTTTATGGCAGTTTATGGAGATGACACGCTCGCTACATTTCTATCTAATAATGTATACACTAAATATCTATAGATGGCTGATATGAACAGTCCACGAGTGTAAACAATTCTAAAAATTCCGTAACGACGATAAAAACAGGGAGTCACCGAATGTTCACAGAAAATATTAATGATAAAACTTTTTTAAATGTGACTAGCAGAAGAATTTCCATAACCGCGACTTTTCAGAGGAAATGTACAAACGTTTTAATCTACTAAATTTGCGCGAAATTTCGCATTCCAGTTTATTGTTGGGTAATAATAATTAATTGTGACTTATATTAAGCGCCACTCTATTTTACTAATGATGATTCAGAAGGGCCCTACTTATGCCCCCACAAAATACAGCCCTGCGCGAACGGAATATCGTACAACCATACTCTTTGACGTGAAAAAAATTGAACAACTGTGGACATTTTTCCAGAAAAATTCACGAAAATTTCTCCTTTTCCACCCACAAGCGAGGTGCAATGCCTTAAGGTATTCCTTTCACGAACCCGAATAGTCAACAATTAACTGATTTTCGTCTATAATCAAGTAAACAATACATCCCAGTATACTGGTAAATTTTCAAGCAGTTACCGAACTTTCAACGATAAATTACGACTCTAAAAATCGTCTTATTTATACGGCGCTTTAATAATTTATACACTAAATAACTCTAGATGCCTGATATAAACTGCTCACGCGTATTAAAAAATCGAAATATTCCGTAACGACAATAAAAACAGGGAGTCACCGAATGTTTAAAGAACCCATTAATCACAAAACTTAGAAAAATGTGTTTAGCAGAAGAATTTTCGTAGCCGCGACGTTTCAGAGAAAATGTAAAAGTGTCTAAACGAAAAAAATCCAGTTTATAGTTGGGTATAATAATTGATAGTGACTTTTTTATTAAGCGCCACTGTAATTTACCAATGATTCAGAAGGGCCCTACAAAATACGGCCCCCACAAAATACGGTCCTCAGATTCAGAAGGGCCCTACAAATTATGCCCCCACATAATACGGCCCTCCGCGAAAGGAATACCTCGAGGATATATGGGAGATACAAACCAAAGCAAACGGGCGAAATTCTATAACATAGGTCCCATATGTACAGAGTAAAACCACTTAAGAGAGTTTTTCTCCTCAATTATTGTTTCACCTGTATTTGTTAATGTTAAACTGTATCAGCGCAAAAGTGTGGAGCATATGCCGCGCTTTACGCTCCCGGCACTGACGCAGTTTTCGAGCCACTCAGTTGTTTACAGCGTTGCCATACATTTTGGTAAGGATGCACGGGGGATCCGACGAGAAAATACGTAAGCAGAATTTCGATACGTTACAATTAATTATACTACAATCGTGTAGGGAATACTCGTGAAATTTTCAAAAATTTTCTGTCATAAATTATAGAAAATCGAAAACATCCCGTACTATTTTTTCATTATGGTATTTTTCCATCATATCCGAGAGGAAAACAAGTGTCCGATACGAACACATGCACAACTATTACAAATAAAAAGTGTCTTCAACAATTACAATAAAAAGTGTCTTCAACAATACAATAAGTGTCTAACAATTACAATAAAAAGTGTCTTCAACACTATTACAATAAAAAGTGTCTTCAAAAAAAATTTTCAACGAGTTAGTAGATCGATCTCGAACTTCGCACCCAGGCTTGAGAACAAACGAAGCAATAATACTTCCCATTCTCATCGTTACTGTAGCGTTTCCGTAAGACTCTCATACACCCCCAATGGAAATTTCGCATTTCCCGCCCTTTCTGCCAGCCTCGAGAATCCAACCATTCCGCCATCTCGAAAAGTACCCTGCATTTACGAATCTTCGATGTTTGTATATACATATATATGCAACTCGAATTTCCGCGTGTTTTTCAACGGGTCTCGACCTGCTTGAATTTTGTACGTTGTCCGTTACGAATATGAACCTGTCGACCGAGTCATGATTGATTTTGAAGCGTAAAATCTATTTTCGTCGAGCATTTTCCACCTCGCTCATCGACGAGGTTAAGTCTTTTGGCGTGAAAAACTTCGGATAAATAACAATTTTTACGCGGGATCGCAACATTTGAAGTTGCGTCCCCGTACCAACGCGTGTGTTCGAGGATTTATCAATCCGATGCGACTGGAATATCTCGCGTAATATCTTTCAAACAGCCCGATCATCCTCATTGATTACGTAAGAAACCGTGATTATCGTAGCGATAAGATTTTCAAATCTAGACACATCGAATCTGTCAAAACGACTGGTAAATATTCAATTTTTGCAGAAAAGAAGGTTGCGTGCAAAGATGTTGCTGAGATTCGAAGCAATTTTGTTTGTCGTGATATGTTTATCGCGTCAGACGCAAAGTGTCGATATATTGAGTTGGTTCTGGGGCGAACCGTCGAAGGAAACGTCGTTATTAGTCGCGGATGGCGTACCTCTGATTTCCATACCGTACGAGACCATGACGGAGGACGAAAAGTTCCTGCAAGGTGCAGCCAAATTCACCGACATACAAATCTCCTCACCCCTGGAGACTTGTCAGCACAAAGTCGTCATGAAAATAAGAACTTCTTGCGGCGAAATGACCGAGGAACAGTTAGCCAAATTCAGCGTTAATTTGCTCAATTGTCAGAGCGCAGTGGAGGGCAGAAAATTATTCCCCTGCACGGACGAAATGGTAAGGCAAAAAAAAAAGGGGCAGTATAAAGAAGAGGCAGAGTTCAATGCCCAAACAGCTTTGAAAGACCCACAGGCTCGTGTCTGACTCCAAAGGGGGTTGATACTCGTGCGTGTTCGAACCTGCAACCTTCCCCTTCCACGCACTCACTGGGAGACCCCCTCAAAGATTGTCCTATCCTCATATTGCCAGTAGTTCAAAGTGGCTTGGATAGTGTGGACCCTGCTGGGCTTAACAATTTGTTTATCGCTTTTTTACATTTTTATCCATTTTGCATTATACTGGTTTAATTTTCTTACAGAAAATCTTTATTTTTTTTCAGTGTGCATTATTATTGTAGCGCAAAGGTGTTTGCGAAGTGAGAAACATTCGTTCAACTACTCTATGTAATTGATGCATCCTGATGGATGTTGTAAATTCGTTTTCAAAATTCCCTTACCCATTATTGTTATTTATCATTTGAATTATTATTATTCATTTGTCAAGTTTTTTTTAATCGCTTGGTAAAAAACGAGTGAACAATTTTTTTTTGTGAAAAACGAGTAAATATTTTTGTCAAACTGTTCGGTGAGAAGCAAGTAATTTTTTTTTTAAGTCAGTAGTCTGGTCTAGACAGATTTTTTACCTCATTTTTGGGTTGGAATAACTTTTAAACCGTTGAAGTTGTCTTGATGAAATTTTACATTTGTATTTATTGTTCCTTTGAGAATGTATCTACATTTAAAAAAAATTATTTTATATATTTTCATGTAGTTTTTTATTTTTTTACAACATGGTCCGCCGAAAACTGCCTCAATCGGCGCCCACTCTGGGTGATGTTTTATGCATCTAAAAAAAAAATATATATTCTCAATCTGTGTAAGTATTCTGAATTAGTACCAAAAAAAGAATGAGTTCTGAAAAAAATTTTGTTACCAAATTGCGGCCTGTTAAACTTTGATTAACGATATTTCATACATTTTCGGGTATTCGACGAGTTATAAAATGTGGACAAAATTAATGTTCGACTCAATTCTGCTACCAGTCCTCAGAAAGAGGCTACCGAAGGTGGAAAATTTGAGCTCGATCGGTTAATTAGTTATCGAGATATCGTGGGCACCGATTTGAAAACTATAGTTCCGATATAAACACGTTCAAAGTTTTCGGAACGAGCGCGCAGCTGCTTCCTGACCGTGCTACCTGAGCTTGCTTATAATTTCTATTACTCCGCTAATTTTTTAAATATAAATAAACGGTTTTCCCGAGCACATTAAGAAAGGTCTAAGGAATAATAAAATGAAACAAAAAAGAAATAAAAATCGATTTTGTCAAATTTCTAGACCAGACTGCCTTAACTGTTTAGTGAAAAACATGAAAACATTTTTTTTTCAAAAATTGTAAACTAAAAAACGAATAAAAAAATTCTTCCACTCGTTTGGTAAAAAGAAAAGTAAAAAAGAATATTTCCACCGTTTGGTAAATCGGTAAAAATTATTGACCAAGTTCCTGTTTGCATTCGTAGAGACAAATGAAAGCTGCTGAAAGTGAAGCTTTTCTTGTTGAAGTAAAATGAAATTTTGCTCTCATAAGAGACAGACAATTCTCCACAAAGCTATCCCTGAGGGGATCCCCTCGAAGATTCTTTTTTACTGAACTTCACAAGGATTACTTCTTGTTAAAATAGAACTCGCATTGACTCGGTTAACATCCGGGATGATAAGTTGTAGAGACAGTAATTATTTCCGTACCTAACTTTTTAGTCGCTGAAACAATGTACGACGGACATGGATGCGGATATGTGGAACGCCTATCATCTCGTAAGCAACAGAGCAAGAGCCGTTTGTTACACCGCTCGTAATATACAGTTTCGCGCCCTCACCGAATTGACGGTCAACAAATTGATGCAAACAGCTCACTCGCAAATTGAAACTTTGGGCTCGCTGAAGGTACAGATTTGAGTACAAATTTGGGAGTGAAGCATGAATTTGGTGGGAATAAAAATGGTGAATTAAGGCAAAAATGAAATAATGCGCAAAGAGGTCGGCTATACTTATTTAGGAGAGCCAACAACGCTTGGAGGATCAAACATTGGAAGCTCTGGGCTCTTTGTCGGAAGGAAACAAAGCGCTGTTGCAACAACAGAAGTATCTTCGAGACGCTCAAACTACGGCTCACAATTTGGTCGCGAGCAATTTGCGCGAATTGAACAACGAGAAAGCTCTCATACGCGCTGGCCACGCTCAACTTGCTAGCTTGACCGAGGACATAAAGGCAAAATTAGGTATACTTGAATTTCAACGCCATTCACAAATTGATTCATCATCGCGTGCCATTGTTTGGATTTTGAGAGAACGGAGACTTCAATTATAATAATAAACTGCTGATAACGATTATGCTAGACTATTCTCTTATGCTGATAACGATTATGCTAGACACACGAGCCAATTTGTGGACTCGGTTTAAGGTGTACAAGAAATGTTGTTATTCACCCACATCGAGCATACCAAATGGGACGAATTATTCAACAGCAATACGGTTTTTCAAAATTCAAACGATGCGACGAATCACATTAGTAATTGGAACATATAAGTTCATGGCTCTTACGCATATGGAAAATAGGAAAAAGTCAGGGAATTTTGAAAATTCTTTGAAATTTTTCCACAATTTACTTTTTGCAAGAATTACGAACAATGAAACCGACTTGACAAAAAAAACACTGAAAAGTTTAAAAATAAATATTTCTTTACATGAAAAAAATTGATATTATTCTTCATTATATAAAAGCAAGTGATGTCAGTGCAAACACTGAAAAATTCAAAAACTAAAAACCAATTTAAAGCTAGAGATTTAGAGTAAATCAGTTTTGAGTTTTGGAAATTCTCGAATTTGTCGATGCACAACCACAAAATTATTGCAGATAAGTGTTTATATTTGTTTTTTTTATTTATTGGCAACAACATAAAAATTTCTGTTTGTAATAAAGAGCAGGTTCTGGATTTTCTTTTAAAGTATTTTTTTAAATTCCACAGTGTATGAATAATTTTTTAAACTTGAGTTTTTGAAAAGAAAATTATAATATTTGACATTTTTATATCTTTGATCTTAAAAAAATTATGTTTTTTACTGAACCCCAATATCCTTGGAATATTTGCAAAACCTGTATTATGGGCTTTTAAGATCGCAATCTGATTGTTTCACTACTTTGAATTTCTTAACCAAATTATATACCCGTTATAATTGTTGTATTCATTTTTGGAAACGAAGACAATTTCATTATTGCCTCTTCGCTTCCTCTATTGTACAGAAATTGAGCAAACGACCGATTCGAATTTCAGAAAAGTCGAGCGCAGAGCTCATGAACCAAGCTATGGAGCAACACGCGAATCACCACGAAGTTCTCGAGGATTTGATGAAAATTCAGGACCAAGCGAGACTCATATGGGACAAAATCGAATCGAGCACAAATCGCATAGTCGCGCAGAATACCGAAGCTGCAGCACAGTACGAAGAGACTCTCGAGAAACTCAGCAAAATCAACGAGACCATTCATTTTATCTGGAACGTGACTGAGTCTATGCGCAGCGAGGTGGACGAAAAATTGGGTTGGATTGCCGACTACATCGGCGATACCAGTAAGTAGTACCTGCATACGCAAACAAAAACGTATCTTCTAATTGGACATTATTAAAACCTTATTGCCAAATAATTCATTGTTTGAATCTCAATCTAGAATTATTCATTATTACGGGGAGTTTCTACCTTGCAAGTCTGAAAAGTTTAATATATGATATCTTTTCAAGAAATCATATATAAAAAAAGTAATAAAACTAGACGGATGAAATTTCGTGCATTTAAATGTATCAAATTTCATATAATAAAAGAACATGTCCTGACTGATTTATCAACGCCGAGCCAAAACCTCTGAAGCTAATTACATGAAATTTGGACAGGAGGTTGCTTTTGTGACGAGAGCACCCACTAAAAAAGGATTTTTCGAGATTCAACCCTTCAGGCGGGATATACACTCAGAGAGGAAAAAAATAAGCAATATTGAGGGATTTTTTAAACTAAGAAATAATTATTCTACAATTATCAAACTTTAGGTATACTTTAATGGTATATTAAAGTATACAAAATAATTTTTTTAAATTAATTCATCATAAAAATGACCGAGCGGTGGCAGAGTGTTACAGCAAGGTCGCCGCGGGAGTTGCGAATCGGCGTGCGGTCTAGCTTCCCGTAGACTTCGATTTGCAAAATAGTTCAAACATTTTTTCAGTTAGAACATGTATAGTTTCTATGTGACGGTAATTAAAACGAAGAAAATGCAAATTTAAGAAAATGGCACGCATTTACAACAAAAAATCAACATTTCACGCATCATCTCCGTAAAATGTGGATAAAAAAGTAGTTTTTTTTTCCAATTTTTCAAAAACAATTCTCGTCAAGTAGAAGGTACCAATATTATCAATATTTCTACCAAGTTTCAACTCAATCAGCTTAATAGTTTTCGAGTAATCCTGCACGCCAATTTCGATAATGCAGTTTTGAGAAAAAACGCGTTTGAAGTTCACGCCCGCTCCGAATCCGAGCGGTGAGGCACAGCATTGAGGGGCTGTAACGTTTAAAGTTTGTCCAATTTCGCTTTGAAACTTTGGGAAAATATTCTACATATATAGTTCTATCGTTTAAAGAAGAAAAAAAAGAAATCGATTTTTTGATCGTTGTAAATGCATATCCCGCCTTAAGGGGTGGCAATTTGTATGGAAATTAAAGAAAATCTGGTCGGACTTACTTGAAATTTGGTATTCGTGCTTCTTGACACAGTTAATCAAACACGTATTTCAGCGTTTTTAGAAATTCAACCCCTCAGGGGAGCAAGAGGGTGGCAAAGATGGTATGTAAAATAGAAAAAATCTGGTCAGAAGATTTACTTGAAACTTAGTATCAAAGCTCTTCAACACAATTAATAAAACACGTATTTTAGCGTTTTTCGAAATTCATCCCCTAAACGAAAGGGGGTGGCAAAGTTTTTACGAAAAATGTGAAAAATCGGATCAAATTTACTTAAAACTTTGTATTACTGCTTGTAGTAATACAACACTGTTGTAGCAATACAACACTTTGTAACACTGCTTGTAGACACAATTAATAAAATTTCAGCTTTTTTCGAAATTCAATCCTTAAGGGTAAAAGGGGGTAGCAAAGTTTGTATGGTGAAATAAATATCTGGTCAGATTTACGTGAAACTTAGTATCAATGCTCTTTTTTTTATTGGATTACAACAAGTTTTCAATATTTTTCCATTATTCTAGTCTTTACTATGCAGACGATGTTTTTTAACGTTTCAAGTTCAGGATTACGCCAATTGATTAATTTGGTATGTGCCGAGGACTTCCGCTGGTACAGAATAACTGGGTTCGAGAAAACCGCGTTCGAAGTTTTCTCAAGTACTTGCATTCAATCTGCGTCTCGGCTGTTTTTACTCGTTGCAACTTCATAAATATTTCGACTTGTGGATTAAAAGCTGACAAATGCTTTTTTTTTATAGAATATTCTTTCAGAAAATTAAAAAAAAATGAATTTCCCGATACGACGAGGTAGAAACACCCCTTGAAATCTCATTCCCGTAGTATTCATGAAACATATGCTTCTATTAACAGGTGAACAATTCAACAGAGTCTACAGAACTTCGCTTCACATAGTTTACCTACTCGGAGCGATGATAGTAGCGTCATTTTTGCAAGCTCCATTCACAACGAGAGCGACGATAATGGGCATAATACCCGTTAATCTTACGACTTTTTTGAAGCATGGGGCCGAAGCTTCTCTCGATTTCACGTCGATAACAGCATTGATATTTATGATAACCGCAAGTGAGTAGCCAAAGCAAATTGCTCCTTGTTTATATAAGAATTTCGAATTTTTTCACGCTCTGCTGCCAAATTAGATCACGTCTCTTGAGGCCTTAGGCCACAGTAACGGGTATAAAATCATGTGCGAATTTAACAATTTTTTTTCGTATGAAAAAGTCATTCACTCATGAAATTAATTACACATCTATTTAGGATGAATATCAAGCTGTTAGAAAATATATATATTTTTTTTCGATGTACAAAATGGCCGACTACTAATATTTTATTTTGTTATCTTCTTTTTAGGCACTCCGCGGCGTGACATTTAGCATCCACAATTTTTTACCTAAAACAAAAAACAAAAATTCTCGTCGATCTACATTAGAATACCTGCAGAAGTACGTACGGAATTAAAAAAAATATTGTTTTATTCCAAAGTTGTAGGTATTTGAACTTCAGGAATGAATTTTCAGTGAAAAATTTCGTTATAACTGCTCATAAACTGTTCATAAAATGAAAAGTTTTCGATTCATCGGAAATTCCGTACGTACTTCTCTGCGAAATGCAATTAGGAACATAACTTTTAAATTCGAAGTACATCGAGTGAAAATTGTTGAAATTATTTGTCACGCCAATTGGAAAAAAGCTGTTTCGAGAAGTTTCGAGTAGTCGGCCATTTTGTACACCGAAAAAAAAAATTCTGAAAGCTTGATATTCATACTAAATAGATGTGTAATTAATTTCATGAGTGAATCACTTTTTCATACGGAAAAAAAATTGGTCAATTCGCACATGATTTTATACCCGTTACTGTGACCTAAGGCCTTAACTGGGCTGAAGTTGTGAATCCCCATATAGAGGGTGTTTTATTTTAGTCTAAAATCCGAAATCGGAGTACATACGGATGATTTAGTCAAAAATCTGATATTAGAGTACAAATGGACTTTCGGTGGGAGCGCTGACGCACCGTGAAGATCACCTCCACTTTTGTAAACGGAATGGTACATTTTTTTTCAACCATCTTGTGGAGCATCTCAAGCAGCATAAAAAACATTAGGGGATGAAAGTCGTTCAAGGTCATTCAAGCTGAGTATCGATGATGCAAATCTAAATATCTCGGATCACTACCAAATATTTGGTAGTGATCCGAGATATTTAGATTTGTATTTCATTTTAATAGCTGACCCCAATGTTTTTTATGCGGCTTGAGGTGCTCCACAAGATGGTTGAAAAAAATGTACCATTCAATTTAGAAAAGTGGAGGTGACCTTCACTGTGCGTTTTTATGAATAAATTAATGTTAGGCCATATTGAGACACCCTTTAGAATATACAGTCCGACCTCCGAATAAGAAACCAAAAGCCCCCAGGGGGAAGAATTTTTCTTATATATCGCATACCCCCACCAGGCGCGCGCTCCGCGCTCACTACCTCTGTCTGTCTCACTCTTTTCCGCATGCGATCCTCTCAACAAGAAACTCGCTCGAACGAATTGCAACTTAGTATTCACATCGCCCATGCAAAAACGTTTTCGACTGCGCGTGGACATTTATTTAGGGAATTTTTGTTTCACGTTAATATACATACTATTGAATATTATTGTGTACTACGGTTTCTGCATTACTATTAACTGTTATAAAATGCCCGAAACTGTAAAGAAGCGTAAGAGATCAGACTGTAGTATACAAGTCGAAGAAAATAGTACAGAATCTGCGCCACAAGGTGATTATTTAAACAAAGAGCTTTATGTCCATATCGTTTTATCCCATTTATATAAAAGAAGAAGTCAATATCTCTGAGGATTCATCTTCAATGACAGAGTTCGACTCTCTCGAAAATATTCCACCGTTAGTTGAGTGCGTTGCGGATCAAAATAATACGCAACAAGACGAAAACGCTTTTCTTTGCGTCTCGGAAACTTTTGCTGTTTTATGTGAAAATCTTTAAACGCCCTTATCATTGTTTTTATTTTATAGGAAATCTTGTCAACACATATATGTATCTTTTTAATGAACACAAAAAATTTCTAATAAACTTGTAAATTTTTTGTTACATTCACACATGCACACATATATACTCACGCACGCATGCACACATCAATTTACACTACACGTTCACTCTATTTTGCCCGAATAATCTCGCCCAGGCTGGTTTCTTAACCAGAGGTACCGCGCACAAAATTCTCGAGCTCGGAGTTCGAGTCGGAGTGGGGGGAGCGCTCGAGTGAGAAACTGGGCAAAGTTTCTTATTGCCGGGTTTCTTATTCGGAGGTCGGACTGTAAATAGCATTCTCCTGTCCATCTATAACATTGATATCGATGCAAGTATGATTATTCGCTTACGTTGCAGTGCACTATCTGATGGTAACGGTGCAGTACATATTTGGACCGGGTAAAAAGTCCTCCCGTCGCGACGACACTCAACACGAAGAGCCTGTCGTGATCCAAAACGGAAGTACTAATCTAGGTTATCGACAGCGCTCTTCATCACCGGAAACGGTCCCACCAGTCGTAAAAACGAGCATTCGCGTTCGAGCTCTCGCAACTATCATAGAACTGTTGCGAACGATTGTGCAAGCATTGATCAATCAGAAAAGTACGAGTTCCAATCATTGATACGACCATGATTGAAAGACGTTTGATTTACTCACGTATCATTTTAGATAAAACTTTGTTGATTCTACAATCGGCCGCTTCGTGGTGCCGACGGAATTCGACGCCGGTAGAGGAACTCTCGTGTTCTTATTTACCCTCGAAGAAGAACCGCGAGGATCTCGTAATGCATTACGGCGACGATTTTCCCAGTATGTCCGAGGATAGCGCAGATTTTGACAGTTCGGCCAACGTTACACACGAAAAATATTACAAATACGAGGATCTCGTTCTCGGGGAGAATCTCGTCGACGCGAGGGATCTGCGACGTCGAATAACGACCCGTAATAATTCGCCAACCGGGACTTCAACATATCGATCGTCAGATTCGAGAAGGTAAACGAATGGAACGCAATCGAATGAATCAAGTGCGTCGAGCGAATTTGCGAAATGATGCAAATTACGGACGAGCTTGTACATTCGTTCAGATTATTCACTTGTGAAGTCATAGATAACAGGGGTCCTTAGGAAGTCCGAGCGGTGCTCGGTGAAGGGCTGAGAATATATTAGGACGTTGAATAAGTTCAAGTTCTCCAACAAATGGTGTTATCAGAACTGCGTCTATGGCGGTTTGGGTTTACAGGGTGAATGAGATAACACAACTCCACAAATTATATGAACAGTAATGAACGCTAGTAACTTTTATTACTTAGTTAAATGATACTCTTAACAAATAGCCACACGTGTAGAGAAGGAGGACGCGCCATGAAGCGTTATTATCGCGGCAAAACTTGTAGATTATCTTCCCGTGAGATTTTTCGTAAAAGGCGATCGTAGCGCCGCGAGACTCAGGTATCAGCGACGCCACACGTGCATGCAGTTTAAGGGGCCAGTCCACTTTGGAGCCACGAAAAAAGCCTATTTTCGCGATTTTTTTTGAGGATTTTATAAAAGATATGAATATAAAAGTTGTTGGGCTTGATAAATAAAGTCTTGAAATACATAAAAAAAAATTTAATGCATTTTTATTCATTTTTAAGTACAAAAACTATAGTTTAACGTAACGCCTCAAAAATAGGTGGGCTAGGTAGCTGCATCACAACTCGGCAACGGCTTGTCTGAAACAAAAAAAATCAAAGTCCATTAGATTCAGTATGACACCAGCTACAAAATGACCTTCGGATAAAAAGTTTTATCAAAACATAAAAAAATGGCAGATGAAAAAACGAAAAAAGTAAAAAACGCTTTTTTTTTCGCTGTTTTTCGCCAAAAAAGAGTAAAAATCAAAATTTTAAAACCATCGAGGGTCATCTTGTTGCGAATCATGTTTACAATATGTGGTTCAAATTTAAAGAGAATCGGTTTATTACTTTTAGAGATACGATGGAGCTAGATTTTGAAAACGTTGTTTCGAGAAAAACGCGTTTGAAGTTTATACTATGAAAAACTCTTACCTAAACTCAATCGGCAATTCCTGCACCCTACAAAATCCCTTCTGATTGCTCATCATCGTCGATTTCTTCAAGTCTTGCTTGCCTTCGATTTTTAGAAATTTTCAAAGTGGACTGGCCTCTTAAGATGGCAACGCATATATAAAGAAATACCATAAGCAAGCTTGAAATTCGTATGTCATTTGGCCGAAGTGTGTCAACTTTTTTTTTCATTGTGTTAAACTTGTCAAATTTTGGCGAAAAAAGAATATTTGCGGGGAATTTTACTGCGAAACTTTATGGAAAAAAAAAATCTGCAGCTGAGGCACACAGAATTTTTGTTGAGACTTACGGCAAACATGCTCTGTCGGAAACAATATGTAGAGATTGGTTTAGACGCTTAAAAAATAATGATTTTGATATAGAAGATGAAGAACGCTCTGGCGCACCGAAAAAGTTTGTTGACGAAGAATTGGAGGCATTACTTCAGTCGCTAGCTAAACTTGCAAAATATCAGTCACATGTTTTTTTGTACTATTAAAAAAAAGAAAGCATTAATTTCGCCGTTTCAAAAATAATGATTTTTACGTTGTCGATAAAGAACGCTCTGGCGCACCGAAAAGGTTTGAAGACTGAATTGGAGGCATTACTTCATGAAGACTCATGTCAGACACTAGCTGAACTTGCAGAATATTACTGACATGTTCTTTATTACTAATTTTTAAAAATAAAGCATTAATTTTCACGAAAAAAAAACAGCGCGAACTTATTCAACATCCTAATAAAAAGGTTCATATAGCGTTGTGTTAGTTACAAATATTCTAACATTAAGTCAAAATCATTAAGACTAATAACGTACACTGAACTAAAAAAATACTCTGACTGAAATAATTCGTCATTGAAGGATGCCAACGAGTTATTTTTTGGAAAAATGGAATATTAGGTTATTATAAAGCCCTAACAGATCGAATATGGTTCGGCGCACCAAGTTCGATGTGCGGTGCGCTCTTCACAACAGACGAGCGGACAGCTCCCCAGACCGTCCAGCGAACTCCTCAACAGACGATCGAATATGGTCCGGCCGATCAACGGATTTGAGGCCACAGTAACGGGTTTAAAATCATGTACGAATTTAACATTTTTTTCGTATGAAAAAGTGATTCATTCATATAATTAATTACACATCTATTTAGTATAAATATCAAGATGTTAGGAAATATATATATATTTTTTTTGATGTACAAAATGTCCGACTACTAATATTTTCTTTTGTTATCTTTTTTTAGGCGCTCCGCGGCGTGGACATTTAGCATCCACAATTTTTTACCTAGAACAAAAAAAAACAAAAATTCTCGTCAATCTACATTAGAATACCTAGAGAAGTACGTACGGAATTTAAAAAATATTGTTTTATTCAAAAGTTGTAGGTATTTGAACTTAAGAAATGAATTTTAAGTGAAAAATTTCGTTATAACTGCTCATAAAATGAAAAGTTTTCGATTAATCAGAAATTGCGTACGTAAAATTTGTGAAGTTATTTGTCACGCCAATTGGAAAAAAAGCTGTTTCGAGAAGTTTCGAGTAGTCGACCATTTTGTACATCGAAAAAAAAAAAAATATTGTTTCTAACAGCTTGATATTCATACTAAATAGATGTGTAATTAATTTCATGAGTGAATCACTTTTTCATAGGAAAACAAATTGTTCAATTCGCACATCATTTTATACCCGTTACTGTGGCCTAAGGCCTTAAGCACCGAACGGTTCGCTGCTGCGTCCAGACGAGCGGATTTGGTGCGGAGCGCACCAAGATCGATGTGCGGGCCATCGAACCAACCGTACCAATAATAACAATAAAAATGTATGGCGTACTTCTCTCCACACGAACGAATATGGTTCGATTGCGAACCAAATCCGTGATTCGGCCGGACCATATTCGATCGTCTGTTGGGACTTTTAATGTTTTATTGGCCACCTGTGAATGAATGATTTTGTTGATACAAGTGGTTTTTTGCTTCTTGTAAGAGGAATCGGATTTAAATGTCAATATCTGGAACTTATTAGTTTGTATAAAAGACAAATTTCGCCTATAATTTTTGTTTGGGTTTGTTTGTATATAATTAAAAAATAATTTTTGTACATCATTCTTGTGATGATTATCCATAATTTAAGGAGATAAAAAACGGTCAACTTTTTTTCACTCAAATGTAACGTCTTAAAAACGAAAAATAGAAAATGGAACCTCAAGTTCATTTTCTCAACTTCACCACGATACCTCGGTCGTTGGGGTGCACGAGAAAAAAGTTGCCCCTATAACATATATAGAGAAAAAACCATAAATGTTCTTTTAAGATTTCAATATTTAAATGCTTATTACGGATAATTGAGGTCGCTATATAACTCATCTACTCGGAAAATTTCATGTATACGAAATTTTGCGTTTGAATTTGGTTTTGAAACTGGAGAAACTGTGAGGCTATTACAGCCGGACCGACGGACACGATGAGGTTATAATTCCTTTTTAGACTGAACCCAAACATACTCAAAACTCTTGTATAATTGAGGTAATAGATATATATCAGACAGAATATATCTTTAAAAATCAATGTACTATATTTCAGCGTTACGCCAAACAACGCAGCACCATCGCGAAATTATTGCGGGGCTTTGACGAAGAGCGGGTCGAAGTGCCGTTCTCGAGCCACGATAGGGGGATTGTTTTGCGGTAGACACAGAACAGGATCGTCTATAATGGGCGACTGACTTCAGCAATTCACGTGCACGGTAATGGGCAAGTCAAAGATGATACGGAAAAAATCGTCGAGTGGGTTCGAACGTGCTGCTTCTCATTCCACGACATTGAGCAGATATTCGAATCACTCGTTTAATTTTTATAACTAATTGTATATTATCTATCGGACGCAATTCAAATTGCATAATTGCACCAGCCGCCTCGATTTGGAGTTCGGGCACGTTTTTTTCGATAGTCTTTGAGTGGGACTTTTGTGACTTTTTCGTGATTTTTTCAACTTGCGTTTGTCGTAGGCTTACTTTTCGAGCGCCTGTTCAGCAGAACTGGAAGGCGGTAAATTATTCGTGACAGTAATTGATCACTTTTTCTATATATACGTATGTTTACATTGTTTTAGCTATTGTCATGAATCTCCGTAATTCGTTCAATCTCGTTGCGAGGGCAATGCTAATCCTTGATGAGGCCAATGTACTTTTTTTTAAATTAAAGCACTTTGAGGTTTCCAATTTTTTTCATTCACTATTTAGAGAAGTAATGGAAAAATCAACTTGCCAAATATATAATTACTTTGAGTTGAACGACAAAAAAAAATTCCCGACGAAAAACATTGCTTCTGATAAGAGCTTGAGGCAGACTTGAAAATTGTGAGACGACTATTATTGAGGAAAAAATAGCGATAGCAATCGAACAATAATTTTTTTATTTTTATTAATAATTCATCGCACCCGCGTCTGTCGGCAACTACGAGTGTTCCTGCAAAGCACGATGATTACTTGACTCGTGTTTCTTGTAATATAAAGTGTGAATTATTTATTAACAAATTGTAGGTTAAGTACCTTATGGTTAGAGATTTGTAATTGAATTTATTTGCTGCTGTTGCGAATCTTTTCAACATGTGATGAAATTTGAACAAATATTATCGTCTTTTCAGTACAAAATATGGAGTATTACCGAAATAAATATTTTTCGTACCATCGATTGAGCGGGTTTTCTCTCGTTTCCTCGGCTGCCGATCGTCGAGACACGAAATGAAAATGTTGATTTTGAAGTTTGCATCGTTCGAACGCAACGAAAATCAATTCTTCTTAATTGTTCGAATTTTTTTTCGGCTGTGAAAATCACTCGAACCTTTTTACGTATTCTTATTAGAAATTTACGACCTCAATTTACAACAGGGAAGGCTTCAGACCACAATTAGAGTACAGAAATGGAAAATTAACAAAAGAATCGTTGCGTTCCAACGATGCAAACTTTAACGTCATATAAAAATGTGCGGTATCATCGACTCATCGATCTTCATTTACGAGCATATCGCGGTGTTGAGCTGCGTGCAAATGGCCTCATTCGTAAACTCCACGAATCCTCTATTCGTATCGAGTTCCGCGCCGTTCACGAGATTTCGAAGATTACAATAATTCGTTCCGTAATCGAAGAGAACAAACCACGCTCGGGTCATTGATTTACCCTGCAATAAAAAACGAACAACTAGTGTCGATTTTGTATTAAAAAACGTAGGATTAATGTAATCATAAATTGTTTCAGAACTAATCGATTTTGCAATATGATAATCCAATTTATATTGCTCTGCTGATTGTACGGCTGAAAAAAATTAACGGCAAAAATTTGCACTGATACATTTGTATTCATTTTCGCGAGTTTTCAGATTTCACAGTAAACTTTGACCGTTCTGAAATATTGCAGATTTGATCGTTTTTTTTTAACGTTTTGTATCGAATTTCTAGTTTGGCTGGGGCAAATAAAGTAATTAAAATATTATTCGCATGTTCTTTCGTAAGCCCTTGTGGGCTTTTCAAACCCATTTCTTCTCCACTTGTACCCCACGTTTAAATGTTTATTTATTTTTAAAAACCTATTATTTATTTGAAAAGTACGAATATTTTCCCCCGAATTTAGGGGAAAGATAGATGGAAAGGGGTTTTTTAAGGGGTAAATTTTTACGGGAGGATTATTTGGGGGCATTAAATTTAAGTTCTTTTCTTAAAAAAAAAACATATATTTATAACGTATATAACGCGTAGTAGTATAACGCAATTGAATTTACTTTTTCAAAGGGACCACGTTGAACCTACTAAATTGTTCGAAGATCTATTTTTGATGTTCAAAAGCTTACTCCAAAAACTTGTACCATTGAGTCTACAAAAATTATGTGACAGTGAATTAGTGGATTTTGATTTTGAGCCCCATCTAATGCATACTTCAGCGATGTATTTTGGCTACGAGTTTCATTCCATTGTACAAAATATTGACGAGAAAGACTTACCAGACGTCAAAGAAAAGTGCGAGAAATTCCTTTGTACTTTGGCGCGAGAAATTCAAAAAAGATTGCCAGGTAATTTATCTATTCTGATGACGATTGCCAATCTCCATCCTAGAGTCGCATTATCTCAAGTAAAACCCAGTTTACCTGACATTTTTACTAAATTTCACCGAACTCACTTATACGGCAATAAGAATGATATAGAGTCGGAATGGAATCAATTGCAAAATAAGTCGTGGTCAAATATAACCAACTCCGTTGAATTTTAGTCAGAGGTATTTCAAGATTTCGAGTCCGCTGGAGAAAAGCGATTTGAAAGTATCGCAAGATTTTTAATGGCACTACTCAGATTACCAATTTCAAACGCAAGTGTCGAACGTGCTTTTTCGACGTACAGCGTAATTAAAAATAAATTATGCAATAAACTGTCTCTTGAAGTACTTCAAAATATCACGATGGTAAGATTTACCTTACAAGAGACTGCGGATCACGTGTCAATTTCGTTCCTTCCACTCGTATGCTCAAATTATTCAACGTCAATATGTATGATCATAAAAGTGCAGGCAATAGCAAAGCGCAACATGATACTCAAGTATTTGACGAAATATTCGATGTTTTTTAGAGTTGGAAATCAGAGCAAATTCTTATAATTTCAGAATTGTTTTTTCGGTTGAATTAAAAGAATTCGTACTGTGCGTTATTCCTTTTTCCGTTTAGCATTTCGGGCATAACTTCAGACTTACAACCTTGAAGTTATCCAACAAACATCGATACTAAATTTTTCTAATAGTTAATCAAACATCTTCATATAAAAATGTCTATTTTCATATTTAATAACACCATCGCGACGTTTACGAATTGGCCTAAAAAATTCGCCAATGTCGGTTTATCATTAAATTTTATTTAGATCATAAGTTGCATAATGTACAATACACCTATGTAAATAAAATCATAATTTCTCCCTGCTCCCCGGGAAAAAATGGACATATATAAACATAAATAATCATGTATGATCTTGGCATAAATGATCATGAACGAAATTTGTCTCTATATAATCATATATAGTAACATATAGCCATACATGATCACATGTAATTATAATCACATGTAATATATAATCACATATGATTACATGTGATCATATATGGCTATATATTACTGTATATGATTATATAGAGACAAATTTCGTTCATGATCATTTATGACAAGATCATACATGATTATTTATGTTTATATATGTCCATTTTTTCCCGGTTACACAGATACAAATGCACAAATACTTTTTTTTATAATACAAGTGTAAAATATGATTATATGAAGAAGTACAATATGTGTTGACCTATTTGTGATATTATGCTGGTAAATAAATAATACCTAAAAGAAATATTTATAATTTGTATATATATTAACAATTATTTAAATCACCATTTTAGTACGTTTATAATAAAACAATAAAATATTATCAGCATCACATGCTGATTTTGCTGCTTATAGACAGTATTATATGAAAAATGACACGCAGTACACATGATCCTATATGATATCAAAATAGTCTAGTGGTATTATAAATGGAATAATATCCATGGTCATATATGTTTTCGTTATTATATACGTTCAAATATGGTTGTTGTGGATAATTACCATGATATATGACACCAAAATAGTTTGTACATCATATATAGGTTCATATACATGGTCTCATACACACTTATATACGCTTATGTATGGGTTTTAGGGGGCAAATGCAATTATACATGATAATATGTAGTACATGTTGTATCATATATGGGCATATATGGTCGACATCTAGAAAAAATAAATACTATACATGATAATATATCTACATATATGATCATTCATGATGTCATGTTAAGGCATATATAAATGTATATTATGTTATATATGAGTATGAATAATTATATATGTTTATATATGTCGATTTTTCACGGGTCGAGTGTTTTTAATTAACAGTTTAATGTTTCTATCAAACAAGGATGCCGTTTCGGAATTTTAGGGGGTTCGAAGGGAAATTTAGGGGATTTCAAATTGATCCCAGGAAGAAAGTTTTGTAGTAGTTGGCAACATTGTATGCCAATGATCCTTTGATAAATGAAATTAGTCCGCAATTGTGCCACAATGTTATTGAAAATTCCGTCAAAAGTGTGAACGTTTGCAAACAGGGACGAGGCAGCCATTTATCGGAAATTGTGTTCCACACATAACCTCAATGTTTGTGCCTTATATAAATAAAAAAGTTCGTACTTTTCAAATAAATAATCCGTTTTATCAATAAATTAACATGTCAGGTCATTTTGAGACACCCTATATATCGTTTCATGTGTCGCAAACATCGTAACAGATTTTGAATTTTAACCGGTAAACATTTATCCGCGCACGTGAAACAAAACCGATCCAATAGCCTTTACGGTCAACAAAAAAATTTCAATAAATTACTATTGGGTATTAAAAATGTAAACTAGATATGGGAGAATGTGGTATGGAATGGAGTCAAGTAGGCGTAAAAGCTACAAATGCGTGTATAGACGCCATATTGTTTTCATTACTGACCGCTGCGACGCAGCTATCATCTCGCGACGGCGCGAAGACGACTATTATATCGTCGAGCAGCTGGAGATTTGGGCTCAGATGGGTTGCCCGAATTGTATCGTTTTCCCAATTTTTCGTCTCCTTCAGCTGCGCGGTAGAAAAAAGAACTTTCTCACAATCGCATTTCGGAAAATACAAATGAAACAGAGGTTCGAGTAGTTGTCAGAGCACCCATCATTTTATTATTATTTTTGCGCGAATTACATTTTGAGCTTCACTAAATAAATAATCGTCTGTGTAAAATTTCAGGGTCGGTTATCGACCTAATTACCGAGAAAAAGAATATAGAAATTGCGTATTTTTGTGAAGGAATTCCGAGATGACATACAAAAACCCAATTTCCGGTCGCTACAAAAGGGTATATAATAGTGGGAATTCGTCAGATTCTTAAAAATAATCAGTTTTACATACGTAACACTTGTAGTAATCCAATGCTCTCAAAAAAACGACGCTTATTGACCTAGTTTTTATGTAATATCAAGTTGAATTTGAACTTCCGGCATTGGATTTATTATCACTTGCTACGATAAAGAGACGTGACAGCAAGGAAACAGCTGACTGTAGTCCTAACCTCATCTCACTCATTCGAATTTTCACACATATTTCATTTTTAACCGACATATTTCGCCGACGCAAATTTTCCACGCTTTTTACCAGTCGCGGCCCGAATACAATGCTTAAATTTCCCGCACCTGACATTGTTTGGACAGATCGACGTTGAAAAGCATGGAGGTTAAACTCGCCTGGTTGAGTAAAAAGAGACGGAGATATAACCAATGTTGCCAAATATCAAACCTAGAAATACTGCGCGAATCGTTGGAATAACTATTTTTTCATTTTTCTAATTAAATGTGAACATTAAACAGTTTACCCATGGCAAATTTTAGTTATTACAAATTACCTGTTTTCATCGTCGTTACGTAATCTAGATTTTTTTACACGCGTTAGCAGTTTATATCAGGCATCTAGAATTATTTAGTGCATCAATTATTAGATAGAAACGAGGCCAGCGTGTAATCTCCATAAAGCGCCGTACAAATGAGACGATTTTTAGAGTCGTAATTTTTCGTTAAAAGGTTCGGTAACTTTGCTTAAAATGTTACCAGTATACTGGGATGTATTATTACTTGATTATAGACGAAAATCAGTTAGTTGTTAAATATTCGGGTTCGTGAAAGGAATACCTCAAAAGTATTGTTTATTTCGAAAAATCTGCACCATCACACAGGTGTTTAGGCCTGCTTTTAATTGGCTCACCCCAATGTAGCAGCGCTTCATATGGCAGAAGCGAGAACTACCACTTGCCTCATTATTTGAGCCGCTCTCACCCTACAAGTTTCCAGACCTGTATGTACGGCCGTGGTATACACAAACATTCTAGGTGTGGCATATGATGATATTGAAACTTGCATCGTTGGAACGCAACGAAAGTTGATTTATCTTTTATTGCTCATAATTTGTTTGCCCATTTAGGTCACGAAGATCACAGAAACTTTTTTTTAACCTCATTAGAGTTACGCGACATTAACGGAAAAAACAAATGATTCATTATAATAAAAATGAAGAAATGAAAAACATAAAAAAGAACTTCAGTTGAATTCCAGCGTTGCAAACTTCAAAGCCATGGCACATGCTCCAGACTAGCCCTGCTAAAACGTTGCTACCACAGGCAAGAATACCGTTCTAAAACTTATAGACAATCAATTTACTATGTCATTTTTCAACCTTTAAATAGTAAGACATTTTTCGTATGCAGTTTGAAAATTCGTAAATTCATTACTTTTTCGAAATTATTGCTCATTCAAAAACTTGAACGTATGTTTGCTTTTGAATGTTCTACTTTCATGATCACGCATTGATATCGTAAGAAAACATGGCGTCCGCTTACCGAATACAGGCACCTGTTGCCGCGTTGCCCGCAATCGCTGCAACTCGTCCATTTTAATATCTGAGAGCGTAAACGCTGTACGACGTGCGTGCAGGGCTCAGCAAAACCCCTGGGGGCGGTCTTTGTCTTAGAATACCACAGAGGGAAAGTAGATTCCTCTATACATAAAAAAAATCCGGCCCCGTTTGTGCCGGCACACACACATAAAGGAAGATTCCGCAGTCATTTGTTTGTTCGATCATTTCAAGTATTATGTTTTAACTGATATGTAGTCACTATTATTATTATGTATATTGTGCCATAATCATTGATTACACACTGATGTCGATTTTCTTTAATAGTTCGCAATCATAATACTTCAACGGTACAGGTGGGTGAAGACAGAGGAAGCTTGGCTTAACTTTTCATGTTTTATCAGCAAGGCTTAAGGGGTCTCACTTTAGACGCTAAAAAAGGCTATTTTCATGAATTTTTTTGATAGGTATATATTATAGATATTGATGCAAAAGTTGTTACACTTAATAAATACACTTTCGAAATACATAAAAAAAAAACAATTTATTTATTTATGTCACTATTTATAGACGAAAATGGTAATTGAAAAAATGTCCTAAAAATTGTTGGTCTGCGCCGTTGATGTAATCTCTAAACGGTTTTAGATTCGGCATGTTAATGGCTATAGCGCATATTATACCATTTTTCGTATATGCGAAAAACACGAAATGGCGGAAATTTTTCGAAAAAAAAAAAAAAAACGTGTTTTTGCACCGCTTTTGGCAAAAAATAGTAAATATCAAAATTTTCAAAAATCCCTGATGTCCTATAGCTATAGTTGTAAAGAATATGTGGTTAAAATTTCAGAAGGATCGGTTCAGTAGTTTCGAAGATTTTATCAACAAGCCGTCAAAAAACGTTGTTTCCCGTTTGGGAAAACCCGTCTGACTTTTGGGTTTCGGATGGACCGTTTAAGCTGGAGTGTCCACCGCCAAACGTCGCGAAAAAATTTCATTACTGCCGGCGGCCATGTTTTTGTTGTTTTCTGTATTTTTTGGTGATATTTGTTTAAAGGCTTTCAATATTTGTACCTTTGTGTTAAAAAATGGGCCAATTAGCGGGCTAATTAGCGAAGTCCAGATGCAATGAAGTTACCGGATGTAGGTGTAAATCTACGAGCAACTTACCACTGAACGGTACACGAGGCGCGTAAAGGATAGGGAAAAACTTTGATGGCAAGGAGTACCAAAAGAACCACCATGAAAATTGCACCGACGTAATACGCGCAACACCCAGAGCTGGTCACTTTTCTCCTGGTGGCGTTCGCACCAATAGCGAGAATTTCCGCTCTCGGGACTGTCGTAGCTCCACAAACGATTGCACGCAAACGCGTTGATGGGTTCGGTACATAAAATTCATGAAATTGAATTGAAAATCGAATCGAATATGAGCGTAAAATCAGTGAATTTCAAGACAATTGTCGCGCTACCGAATGGATTTTTGTTGCCGTCGTAACCGCCATACGGCGCTGTACAGTTTGGCAACGTTGCGATGAGGTTAGCAGCTTTGCAGCGCGCCATTTATTTCCGACGGTCACAAATAGAGTTAAGTAGGGTTATAACCGCACGCAAGCGATTAACCTCAAATCTGCGTACGCGCCTGAACGTAGCGTGCAAGAAAACGGACGAGAAAACAGCAGGGCTGAAAAAAGAACAACGCGTTTGATAAACTGATCGTCGGCGACTGTTCGAGATGGAGTCATTTTTTTTTCACAGAGCAGCCAGGTGCACATTTTTGCTGGAGATAGAAACGTCAGCCTCGAAATGTTCCTCTATTCGTTTCTTTCTCTCACCTCGACGCCAGCGCCACTATTGCTATTTCTTTAGCAACATTATACATCTCACATCATCTCAAGGTAATCCTATCGCTTTACACTAGTCATACCACTGATCATACTTGACACTTGTACAATATATATTTTTGACATATGCAAACAAAACAAAAAATTGTAATAAATAACATTTTCCATGTGTAAACTGTTTAATGAATGTTCACATTTAATTAGAAAAATGAAAAAATAGTTATTCCAATGATGCGCACAGTATTTCTAGGTTTGATATTTGGTAACATTGGTTCTATCTCCGTCTCTTTTTACTCAACCAGCCGAGTTTAATCTCCATGCTTTTCAACGTCGATCTGTCAAAACAATGTCAGGTGCGAGAAATATAAAGCATTGTATTCGGGCCACGACTGGTAAAAAGCGTGGAAAATTTGTGTCGGCGAAATATGGCGGTTAAAAATGAAATATGTGTGGAAATTCGAATGAGTGAGATGAGGTTAGGACTACAGTCAGCTGTTGCATTGGTGTCACGTCTCTTTATCGTAGCAAGTGGTAATAAATCCAATACCGGAAGTTCAAATTAAACTTGATATTACATGAAAATTAGGTCAATAAGCGTAATTTTTTCTCCGAGCATTGGATTACTACAATTGTTAAGTATGTAAATCTGATTATTTTTAAGAATCCGACGGATTCCCACTATTATATACACTTTCGTAGCGACCGGAAATTGGGTTTTTGTATGTCGTCTCGGAATTCCTTAAAAAAATACGCAATTTTAATCTTTTTTTCTCTGTAATTAGGTCGATAACCGACCCTGAAATTTTACAGAGACGATTAGTAACACATTTACTAAAGCTCAAACAAAAATTATGAAAATCCTATGGATTGAAGCCTGGAGATAGGATAACTTTAAGCGGAGAAACGCGACAAGATCTGCATTCTCACGCACACTTATAGGTCCAATTGTGTGCCTGTCCTTTGAGGAGTTTCGGGACAATTGACCGACTGTTACCATTTGATTCAAATTTATACAGTAAATTCTTTGTCACATACTAAATGCACCCTCCAAATGTTAAATCGATCGTCTGCACCGTGTCCATGAAATGAAGTATTCAAAAGCTAAATTCAGGTTCTATCAACCATTTTTCATTTTCAAGCCTCGTTTGCGAAATATCATCCATAAGAATATCATACATAACAAAAATAAACTACATATTAATTAAGCGATAATGCTTCAAATGATCGATAATGAATGTTTCATGTGCGTTCCGTCACGTATTTGGCCGGTTTTATTAAAACAACTGAGTATATATAATAAACTACTAACGTCGTTTCCAAAAGAAACGATGCTACATCTGTTAACCTTGGATTTATTCATTCATAATTAGCGCAAACTGTAGTTAAGTTCATATACACATAACCAGCATGCATTGTTTGTAGAAAAGTATACATAATTAACAGTGATCTAATAGTCAATGTACATGCTCATCCTAATCTTAAGTAACGCAACCTTCAAGTTTGTTCATTAGTCGAGACGAGTCAGGAATAATTTTTGCCAAACAAAGCAACTAAAGGGTGTCTCAAAATGACCTGACATTTTAAATTGCCCGCCATTTGTTTTGCGGCGAACATGAGTACTAATCTTTGGCAACTGGCGTCAGGAAGTATTGAGGTTATGTATTAGGCGGCTATTTATCGGATATTGGTTTTCACACATAACCTCCATGTTTGCACCTTATATTAAAATAAAACCATTCGTACTTTTAATAAATAATACGTTTTATTAATAAATAAAAATCTCAGGTTCTTTTAAACCACCCTTATATCATTGAATTTCAAAGTGGCGGCGTCCCCCCCCCAAGGGGGGCGTTTTTTACTCTGCATCGATAAAGTTGTGCCAGGAGAGGTGGCCATTTCATTTTTCGCAGTAAGAGGGCGTTATAAAAAAAGTTTGGGAACCCCTACCCTATATAATGAGTTTTCCGAAAGTCGAAAATGAAATTCCCGCATCCTTCCACTCTACGATTGTAGAAGGCAGATCAATCGTGGCGAAACTAAAGATCTTGCAACAGACGATCCCTCATTTCCCGTGGGCTCGTAAAGACCTATATATACACAACAGTATACTGAGTTTCCTCAGTGTTCTGTTTTTATCTCCCGGTGTCTGCGCTTCGAACAAAGTATGCCGAGTAGTGAGAGTGGCAGAGGGAGAAAGAGAGACAGAGATGGAAATGGACCCTATGCCGACGAGATATGTCGACGCATACTGCTGTCAAAGCGGTTGTCAGAGTAAGCCCGCGACCCACGACGACGACGATCCGTGATCGTTGTTTGGTAAGCCCGGAGGGCAAGGGTAGGCTGGGGAGGTGTGGGGTCGGGAACTGGGTAAGCGCAAGGAACAGAGACCGAGAATAATTCTGGGAGCAATATCGGATGAAGATGATGACGACGACAACGACGACTACGCCGACGTCGTATGGGGAAACCACAGTGGTTTGTCGTCCCGTCACGTCGTCGTGTCACGCTTCTTCTTCTGCTTCCCTCTTTGCTGACAACTGTACCCACGGCACTCTCGTAGCACACACAGCTACTTTTGTCGGGGGTTTTAGGAATCATGTGATTGGGAATGATTAATTATCATTTCGACTGTACGCGGAGCAACTGTTCGTTTTTTTTAAACTTGCAACGATGATAATGTAGGGTGGCCTTCTTCAAGGGTAAATTTGAAAAACTTTATGTGCTTTTTCTTTGTGTTCGGGAATCAATGTACGTTTACGAATAAACCATTTAAGGGGCTATACCAGTGTGGGACTTTCAAAAAATCGATTTTTTTGTTGCCTTTTTCGACAGTTCATACTTTAAAGAATATCATTGTCATTTATATCATTTATATCAATATCATTTTATCTTGCAAACATCGATAGTTAAATCTTTAACGCTTTGTTCTCGAAATGAGTTTTTTTTCAAATTTGCTGACATTGTAACTCTAAGAGCAATTATCGGATTGACTTGAAATTTGAACTGAGTACTCTTGAATATATTTACTCTACAATGACGTAGGATATTTTGGTTGGATGAAAATTGACGATTTGGCATTGAAAAAACGACCATTTTACAGGCAAGAAAACAGACTTTTTTTCATAACTACGCTATTTTGTTAGATTTTGATATTTTTCGAAAATCCTACGTCATTGTACAGGAAATACCTTCCAGTTTAATGACATTTTTTCCTTTTTCGGTTTTAGCTACTCAATCGGCCGGAATCATGTCAGCAGTGGAGGAACTTATTTTTTTTGGAGTCTCCGAAGGCAGCGCATAAGTCGCTTGGAGCTAAATATTTTTATATGAAAAAATTATGTAATATAGGTCATATATAGCCAAATATATTCTTCATTTTCCGAAACATTTAATTGAGTACTTTTCTTCGAAAAAATTCCCGAAAATCACCCAAATTTTCAGCGTTCGAAGGCTAAATTCGAAAATTTTAGGCCTAAGCAATCAAAGTAGAATCCCATTTTTGCAAGTGGGACCTACCGCGACCCCAGCGCGGTTATTATACAGGGTGGACCATTTAACGTGACCACCCCAAATATCTCCGGTGCCTTTATAGTGACGAAAACAAACCCAAACAAACACAAACAAACCCAACATTTTTGGTGAAAAATCATTTGAAGGTCATGATACTATAGGCCGTTGGATTTGTCTAAATATCAGCTACAACGTCTTGATAAAAAAAAAGTATGTTCCCATTTGAAAAACCATTGATGACCTTGAGAACGCAAAAACTATGGCCTTGACAAAAATGAATTTTTCACCACTGTATCAGCCCTTCGAAATCAATCAAATGACCTTCGGACATTTTTTTTTCGTCACTCTAAAGGTAACGAAGATATTTGGGGTGGTCACGTTAAATGGTCCACCCTGTATGTTCGAACATGTCCGGCTTTGTGGCGTCCCGTCCGGAATTTTTATTTGGCCAACTTTGACCGGACTTTTTACTTTTTCGAGTTTCTAGTAACTAGGGTAGTACCTAGATTGATCTTGCACGGAAATGACACCCTAAATGGTTTTTGAAATGTTTTCGTTTTAATTTTCAAATTATTATAATCAACAGAATGATTATGCCTTACGGCCACAGTAACGGGTATAAAATCAGGTGCGAATTTAACAATTTTTTACTCGTATGAAAAAGTGATTCACTTATAAAATTAATTACACATCGATTTAGTATGAATATTAAGCTGTTGGTAAATATATATATTTTTTTCGATGTCCAAAATGGCCAACTACTAATATTTTCTTTTGTTGTGTTTTTTAGGCGCTCCGCGGCGTGACATTTAGCATCCACAATTTTTTACCTAGAACGAAAAACAAAAATTCTCGTCAATCTACGTTAGAATACCTAGAAGTACGTACGGAATTAAAAAAATATTGTTTTATTCAAAAGTTGTAGGTATTTGAACTTAAGAAATGAATTTTCAGTGAAAAATTTCGTTATAACTGCTTATAAACTGCTCATAAAATGAAGTTTTCGATTAACGGAGAGTTTGTCCTTGGAATGCCATATTTCAGGTGCTTACATTTTTTATTTTTTAAAGGAAACGAGTAAAGCTTTTTGAGTGCGGTTTTTTTCTTGCTTTTATTCATGATATACAGAACGTTAAAAGTTAAAAAAAAAAAAACCAAAATGGCGGCCGTTGCAGCTCCGCGAAAACAGGTCCTCAAATCGCGGGAGGTAAACGGCTGACATCACTGCCCTCTCTTTGTTGATCTGAAACACAAATTCAAAGCATATTATCAATCTGTGACCCTTTGGTCATGGAATGACGGATGGGTTTTTCGTTTAGTACAAATTTCGGAAAATGGCGGCAATTTAAAAAAAAATCGAATCCGCGTTTTTTTTCGCATAAAAAGATAAATAATAAATACAAAAATGTATCTATCGAAAAAACGATCCGTCATTCCGTGAAGACATATTTTCTGAGTATGCTCTCCAAATTTCAGGTCGATATGTTAATTACAGCGGTCAGGAGAATGTCAGCCATTTTTAAAAACGTGTTTTCGAGAAAAACGCGTTTAAAGTTTTGTAATGTGTTTACACAAATGTGTTTATAATTACCGCTAATCGGCAATGCCTGGTCCATAGAGGCATCCCTCCTCTTCTTCTAGCTGCTCATGTTGAGCTCAAATTGATTTTTTGAAAATTTCAAGGACAAAGTCTCCCTTAATCAGAAATTCCGTACGTACTTCTCTGCGAAATGCAATTAGGGACATAACTATAAAATATGAAGTAAATCGAGTGAAAATTGTTGAAGTTATTTGTCACGCCAATTGGAAAAAAGCTGTTTCGAGAAGTTTCGAGTAATCGGCCATTTTGTACATCGAAAAAAAAACATATACATTTTCTAACAGCATGATATTTATACTAAACAGATGTGTAATTAATTTTATGAGTGAATCACTTTTTCATGCGAAAAAAATGTCAAATTCGCACATGATTTTATACCCGTTACTGTGGCCTAAGGCCTTAACGCTGGGCCAATTATTATTTGTTTTTACCACCACTCCATAAATTGTCCGTAAAGAGATGGCCGAAAAAAAAGAAGTGTCGGACAGACGTACAAGGAAAAAGCACAAGTCTGCGTGTTCGCGCCTCCTCAAAGTCTCTTCGTTATCGCCATAGGAACAAGAGTCTCAAGATGCACTGATCGCCTCGATCCTTTCAACGTATCTGCCCTTTCTCCCGCGACTCCTGGGACCCTCTTGAGCTTTGTCGGCTACTTCAAACCGACCGATGTGCGAGCATTCGAGCTGTCCCTTCCCCCCTGTTCATCTCCCACTCTTTCCAACGCCACCACCCCATTCACGTTGTACCTTACAGCGGTTTTCGTGAAACGGACCGGCCGCGAAGACACTCGTGCGTGTAAAAATTCAAGGATATCGAAGTTCCGTCCGAGGTTTACAAGACCAACGAGTCGTGGGCGAGGGGGCCGCGAGAGATAGAGGGAAGGGAGGACGAGGAGGAGAGAACGAGCAAAGGGCGAACGGCACGAAATTCTCCGAATGTGGGTCACCGATATTAGATCGATGGATAAAAGTCGGAGAAACGTATCTCAAGGCTTTCGACGTTGCGCAAAACGATACGAGATTGGCCTTTTTTCGATCCAAGCGATATATCTGTACGGTGGCGATGAATGCTCATATTGTTATTCCAATTCTCTGCACAGACTACTCACTCTAATTCGTCTAATTCATTGTGGGATCGTCACAGTGTGAAATTTAAAAAAATCGATTTTTTTGGCATTATTCGATAGTATAGACGGTTACAAACATGGGCCTGGAATCGCCGATTGATCGTAAGTAGACAATTTATTAGAAAATCTCGCACTCGAAACTTTGAGAGGTTAAATCACTCGAGAATTTTCGAAAAATCGATTTTTTTTCAATGATCCCCTAGGACCCAAACATGATGTCCCAAAAGATCATGGCCGGGAAGAATCTCTAAGTACTCGGTTTTCGAATTTTAGTACAAGGCCGCCTGGTCCGCAGCGAGCTACTCAAAACTTCAAACGCGTTTAAGGGAGACTTTGTCCTTGAAATTTTCAAAAAATCAATTTGAGCTCAACATGAGCAGCTAGAAGAAGAGGAGGGATGCCTCTATGGACCAGGCATTGCCGATTAGCGGTAATTATAAACACATTTGTGTAAACACATTACAAAACTTTAAACGCGTTTTTCTCGAAAACACGTTTTTAAAAATGGCTGACATTCTCCTGACCGCTGTAATTAACATATCGACCTGAAATTTGGAGAGCATACTCAGAAAATATGTCTTCACGGAATGACGGATCGTTTTTTCGATAGATACATTTTTGCATTTATTATTTATCTTTTTATGCGAAAAAAACGCGAAAATTCGATTTTTTTTTTAATTGCCGCCATTTTCCGAAATTTGTACTAAACGAAAAACCCATCCGTCATTCCATGACCAAAGGGTCACAGATTGATAATATGCTTTAAATTTGTGTTTCAGATCAACAAAGAGGGGGCAGTGATGTCAGCCGTTTATCTCCCGCGATTTGAGGACCTGTTTTCGCGGAGCTGCAACGGCCGCCATTTTGGTTTTTTTTTTCAAAAAAAAAATTTTTAACGTTCTGTATATCATGAATAAAAGCAAGGAAAAAACCGCACTCAAAAAGCTTTACTCGTTTCCTTAAAAAAAAAAATGTAAACACCTGAAATATGGCACTCCAAGGACAAAGTCTCCGTTAACTCAAAACTGCATTTTTTAAGTTGGCCGGAAACATAACTCAGCCAATTTCCAACCGATTCACTTGAAATGTTGAATATATCTTGAAAAATACATTGTCTATGGAAGTACGTAGGATTTTTTTTTATATTGCATAGTTCATTTGTTATTAATAATTATCTGACGGATTTTTAGGCAAATTTTTCACTTTCCACTTTAGAAGTGCGCCATTTGGCCAAAAAGTAATATATCGAAAAAATCCTACGTACTTCTATAGCAGTTATTATAGATAATCGAAAAAAAATTACTGGCTCATTGTAATCCGAAAATTACAGGAGCTGTGTGTCCGGCCGTGGAGCCTGGAAAAACGGAGACGTCATCGCAAAAACGCTGCACAGCCGCCATTTTGAAATAAATCGCTTCAAAAAAATTATTGTATACAGTCACTTATATGTATGATAAACACCTTCTTTTGTGATCTCGCTTTATTTTGTAGTTTTTCTGAAAAAAAAAAATCCCCAAAAATCATATTTTTTCGGCCTTTAGAGTGGCCTAAGGCCTCAAACGCGTTTTTCTCGAAATGTTTTTCAAAACGGGGAACACTCTCAAAGGAAGAATTTTCAAGCTATCCGTCTCAATTTTTTACAACAATATTCTTTACGCCATTTTTTATCTTGCTATGGAAGCTTTTTTCCTTGAAATCTTCATATTGTTTTAACGAAAAACTGTCGAAAAAATAGGCTGAATTCGATACTTTTTTTTTAATCGCCCCCATTGTGTCAATTTTGATTAAAAATAACTCCATAGCAAGATAGCGGCTTCCATGTTGATTAATAATCTTTTTACAACTTTTGTCTCAGATCATATTTACGGCCACAACCGTGTACACCGTGAGGACTCCTTTTTTTCGAAGACATTTTCAACCTTAAAAAAATGTAGAAAAAATAAAAATAAACGTTTAAAAATTCATTTTCTGTTCTTCATGAGTGCTCTGATTTGACATTAAAAAATCAGACTGATTAACGTATTTAAACCATCGAAAAAAAAATCGCGAGGTTCAGCTATTTTTCGACCCGTTACACTGTGATGGTCCCTTACATTATGCATCCAACCACCTAACGCGGTATTGAAAATTCTTCATAAACAACACCCCAGAAAAGTCCTATATTCCTAGTCCTATCTTCGCACAGAGAGACCAGCGTATCACAGGTCGGTTTTCACAACAAATGGCAGAAGAGAGGGCATGGTTTTAAGGGGATCAGCCCATGAGACAGCTATTTTTTCGCTTTTATTGGTTTTTTTTTGAGCAACTATTAAAAAACACTGTCTTTGAATTTTTATCACACATTTATTAACTTTTTACAGTCCGTCAGAATTTTATAAAACTAAAATAAAGAGTCAAACCGACTTTACACCGTTCGGAAGACACTCGTGTGTAAAAAAGTTGGTTGACGGCTGCCATGATTCCGGAGGTTTTGCACATCGGAAATTAAAAAAATCAAACGGCATTTTCATTTGTAGACCTGAGGCTCTCGCTGGTAGTCGATTAAAGTAAAAATATCGAAAATTGAATTTTCAGCACGGTTTTGAAAGTTAAGTTCCAAGTTTCGTTATTTTTCTTCAACTTTTTAGGCTTTAAAAAAAAAACTATGGCAGATATCAGAAATATTCTAGTTTGGAAGAGAACTCCCCCGGAAAAAAAGTTCATGTCTGAGTGGAGATGTTCATATATGTTTCAGGTATTGTCATATATGTATCAGGTATATTTGTATCTGACATTTCACAGTATCATATATGATTATTATCAGGTCTGATCATATTTCACATCACATATGCATATATAAGATCATATCTGATCAAATACAGTATCTGGCCTGACCATATATGAACTCATATCTGTTTATATCTGGCTAAGTACCAAGGCGAGTTGGTACCGGAAATTCGTATCTGAACATACATGATGTGATATGTGAACGTATCTGTTCGTATAAGATCAAATCCGATCAAATACGGTACCAGACTCTGCTATATAGATCTCAGATATGTTTTTATCTGGTCAGGTACCAAGGCGAGTTGGCAGCGTGAAACCATATCTGAACATGTATGATGTGATATATGAGCAGGCACGTTCATATAAAATTTTATGCCATCAGATACGATACCGAACCTGGAAAATATACGAAGTCTTATACACTCATACCTTATCGTATATGCAGTTCAGTTGTTCACACATGAAAACATCTGAATATATGAAACGATATATGAGGATATGAGACGATATCCGATCAGATATGGCACCTCACCTGACTGCATTATATGTGATCATGTGAGTTACTATAATATTGTTAATTATTAACACGTCAAGTGATGACGTGTTAATAACCCCGCTCTATATATGTAAACATTTTAACATCTTCATGACTGCACTAACAAGATTTGATCTGTCTCAACAGAGTAAGATTTGCTCTGATGTAGTCGGAGTCATACCTGGTCTGATAGTTCAGATAAACTATGATTCGATCATATGGGCAGGTCTATTGTTCATAGATGTCCAGGTCTACTGGGATCCACGGTATTTTATTCTTATACGGACAGAAAGCTCTGGTCCAATAAGATTAGATTTGCCTGACATGATCAGATCTGGCCCAATAAAATCAGATCTACCTGACATGATCCGATCTTGCCCAATAAAATCAGATCTGGTCCAACAAGATCAGATCTTGCCTGGGGTTGCATCCGGTCAGACCTGCTGCGATATGGACGGGTCTGCTGTAAAAATTATCAAAATGGCTCTGATATGATTATACATGCTCAGATATAAGCATACATGATCTGTCATGACACTACATGAACAGATATGGCCATTTTTCTTGTCTGATCACATCTGATTCTACAGATATGATTCAGATATATTCAGATATGAACTTTTTTTTCCCGGGTCTAAAGTTCTCACTAGTGCTGACTATACTATAAAAATTTGAGCGAAATCCATTCAATAGTTTTTGAGATATGATGGAAGCCAATTTGATAAATACAGTTTGGAGAAAAACGCGTTTAAAAGTTCAAGTTCGATTTACACAACGAAAATGTTGACCCAACATTAGTCTGCCATGCCAGGTCCATATTGACACCCTGTTAAAGAAGCAATTTGTGCAACAAATTGTTTTCGATTTTTTGGACCTGTCAATGGGATGACCGCCTTAAGGAAAAACCTGAAGGCCATATCAATACCGCGTTTCCGTACATAATATTTAACCCTTTGCGGCATAGTGTAACACTGGTGTTGCACCTAATTCAATTCAGATTTTGACGATTCAAAAGTGTTATTTTTCTTCAATAACTACTAAACATACCTATTGAATGTTTACTTCTCACGTAGCGGGTGTCATCAATAACGAAAGTGCAATAAAACGTGCACGTAAAGAAAAATGTATGCTTCAAAGGGTTAAGACATGCCTTCCCGATCTCTGCAGCAAATTTTTATAATGAACTTTCCCCAAGTATGATGGTTTTGACGAAACCAGATTTCATCGGAATAGTTATGAAAATGCTTGCTCAGGGTACTCTCTAGACAATGCTGGGTTTCGAGTGGTTTGTTCCTTTCTCTTGTCTTTCTTATTTTATTTTATTTTATTTTCTTTCTTAGTTTTGTAATTTAGTTTTGTTTTTATTTCATTTCACTGCGTATTATTTGTGTTTTTTCATTTTGCCCTTCGGTGTCTTGCATTTTTATTATTTTGATATTGTTTTTGCATTTTATAGAGTCACCTATTTTTGTTTTTGTATCGAGTTTTCCTTCAATTTTTTTGTACGTCTTCCTGTAAGGTGTAAGAAATATGAGCATTGCGTGTCGGAGGACCCTGCTTATTCCTAGCGCACTAATAAATCTATCTATCTATCTATAGGGTGTCTCAAAGTGACCTGGCATTTTAATGTATTAATAAAACGTATTATTGATTTGAAAAGTACGAATATTTGTATTTAAATATAAGGTACAAACATGGAGGTTACGTGTGGAACACAATATCCGATAAATGGCCGCCTCGTTCCTGTTTGCAAACGTTCACTCTTTTGACAAAATTGTCAATCGCATTTTGGCACAATTGCGGACTATTTTCATTAATGGCGCGTCCAATTGTTTCCTTGAGCTCCGAAATGGTCTGTGGATCATTGGCATACACTTTTCCTTTCAGATAACCCCAAAGAAAGAAGTCCAATGGCGTCAAATCGCATCATTTTGGTGGCCAATTCACATCGTCGCGGCGCGAGATAAGACGACCATGAAACTTCGTCTGCAATAACTACCCCCATGGAAGTTTATGTACGCAAAAATATACTGCAAATTTATTTTATTAATAATTGTAATATATGTTAAATGTATGTCATATATTGAAAATATATATTGCATATATGTGCCAAATTCTAATTTTCGTAACGTTTTTATATATGAGATGTATATGCGTGGTATTACTGTATATCAATGTATCATATATCAATGATATATGTAGCATTTACCCTGCATATATACCACATATATTTAGCATATATGTTGCATACACACTGCGTACATACCACATATATACTGCATAAATGGTACATATATGCCACATATATACAGATATGCGTAGCATTTCTGTATATAGTGTTTATATGTAATAGCATACTTTAACTGTAAGTTAAATTTTTTTAAGTTTAAGTTTTAAGTTTTATAAAGTTTAACTGCAATAGTGTTTATACACAGCATATATTTTTTGTCAGGAATATGTATCAAAAATGTATGCGTCGTATATGACGCATAAATGACACATATATGAGTCATATATGACGCATACATTTTTGATATATTTTTCTGACAAAAAAATGGATTGAAAATATATCGAAAATATATGCGTCGTATATGCCTCATATATGCATCATATATAGTGTTTATACGTAGCATATATGTTTTGGTCAGAAAAATATATCGAAAATATATGGGCCATATATGCGTTATATATTTCGTGCATATATACTGAATATATACGTATTATTCTATTTTTCGTCACTATATATGCGACCGATCTATATATATGTAGCATATATTTTCTGCATATATTTTACATACATAAATTTCCATGGGGGTATGCAGCAACAATGCAGCAAATAATAATTTCTATGCGTTGCTCGATCGTGTAATTCTCCATGACTTAACCTCAATACTTCCTGATGCCAGTTGTCAAAGATTAGTACTCTACGTTCGCCACCAAAAAAATGGCGCGCAATTTAAAATGTCAGGTCATTTCGAGACACCCTTTATATGGTACGAATGAAAAAAAGGGCTCGGCCGAAGATACGAGAGAGAGAGAAGAAGCTAGAGGAGTAAGAGGAGAAGAAAATAAAATAAAAGAGGAAGAAGAAGCGGCCGAAGGGATGCAATTCAAGACGGTCATGTGAACCGGATTTCACTCCGAGTCACAATATGCAGCTGCTGCATGGCTCGTCATGATGTCCCTCTGTACGCGCTCGGTTTATATGCTTTTTTTCGTCATTCTTGGCCCCTGGGCACACTTAAGGGCGAACAATTAAAACAGAAAAGAGAAGAAAAAAAAGAAAATGAAGGAAAAACAAAATGAGCGTCGGAAAGTTCTAGCTGCGTGTGCCACCAAGCACAGCTTGAGGATCATGGACGTCTCGTCCCGGTGGAACAAGTGCGGAGGGGGGAAAAAATAAAATGAAACGAGAAGACCGTCCTAATACAGATATTCTAGGAAAGAGAGTCCGGAAAAAAAAACGGAGGAGCGAGAGAACGTGGACCGGAAGAGAAACGTCGTCGATGATTTCACGCTTGGCGAATGAAGAACGAATGGAAACATTCGGGCCCTACGTTTTTCGTTTCAGCTCTTGCCAAAATACGATCTCGTTTGAACGAAACATTATTTTGTTTATCAGTGAGTTTATTGGTAAGGTTTTTGGCGCGGCCGAGAAATTTATTCCGAAACTCAAAACTAAAAAGTGAAGACTGCTTAGGGGCTGATTGTGAGTGCGATATTTGGAACAATTTGGCACTGCCGGAGCATTCACGGTCAATCGGTTTGTCATTGTTACGATATTATGCTTATAAATTGCATTCTCACCGCGCCCCCAGCTTGAGTTTCCCGTTGATCATATTTATTCTGTCGATAACTCAAGCAGAGCACGCCCAACTTTTATGTAGTCCGATGAATATGGAATTCCGCCGCTTTGAATTTGTTCACTTCGGTTCATTACAAGTTTACACGCATGTATAATCGAGGCTCGGTTAAATTCGGAGGCAGGCACGCTGCCAGATATTTTCCTCGACGGATCTCGTGCATATTCGATCGATCATTATGCATCTTGGTGAGTTTTACTTGAGGGGCGAGATACCTTTAGGCGAGGAGAAAATTGGCCATTTTTCATAATTAAAAGAAAAATATTTGTTCACTCTTTTTGAGACTTGGGGAATGTTTTTTTACTACTTTTGACTGTTACATGGTATTTTTTTCAGTTGTTAAGGGGTTACCCCCACTTGCGATTTTGAAAAAATCGATATTTTTTTATTGCATGTTTTTGAAGTATAAGTATCCGGGCCCATACTTCTGTATGGGCCCGGAATAGATGACTCTATGTAAGTTTACAAAAAAAAATATTTTCTTCGTGTAAACTGAAATTGAAACTTTAAACGCGTTTTTCTCAAAATGGCATTTCTGAAGTCGGTGACCAAGATTACTCGAACACTAATGAACCGATCTTCTTGAAGTTTTGCAGGCTTATTTAATACGTAAAAATGTAGTCTTTAATCGTTCGATTTTATTTTTTCGAAAAAAAAATGGCCGTTTTATAGCTAAAAAACGGCCGTTTTTTTTTCGTTAAAATCGAACCATTAACTTTGACTGTCCGCCATTTTGTGAAAAATGAATATTTTTTAAAATCCTTCGATAAAAGACTAGTTTATACTTATATTTGACTAAATCCATCCGCATTTTTTTTTTCAGATTATTCACTTCGCCGCAATGTTGGTCACCGCAAACCGTGTATATAAAAACATTATTTCATTGACGGCCATTTGCCACTAAACAATGTAATATTTTTCAATAAAAAAATTACTGAACGTTCTTCAAGATGTGTTCTTTAAGATGGTATATTGATCGATTAAAAAAGTTTTGTAGTTTTTTTTTTTTAAATTCATGAAGAAGGCCTTTTTTTTGCGCTACAAGTGGGGGTAACGCCTTAAATTCAGATTTCATTTTTATTCGAATTTTCGATTATACATTTAAAAATCAGGGTTGATCTTAAATTCCTTGTGTTTTATGCGTGAATACGAATCTTTTCCATTGACGCGTAACATAACGATAAATATTAATGGAAAGGCCTAATTTAATGACAATAAGGCGACAAATAAATTGTTGCTAAATGAAAAGTCACGACGAGTCTATCCTCGCTACTTCGGTTTATAGTTTCTATAAACAGGTCCCCGTCTCTCTAAAGAAGACTTTTTTTTACAGGAAGAGAGACTCGTGAATATAGTTAGGAGAAGTCGATTCATGGACCGGAAGTCAGAACGAATGATCCGTATTTCCCCCTTCAGATTGCTCGTAGATATTTCTTCTCGCGCCTGGAAAGAGGCGTGTGTAATTAAAGGAATCGTGATTGCCTGTCAGCAGCCAATTTTCGTTCGCCACGCGACATTGGTTCCCTATGCGTGGACGGTTTCCCTCTAAAGTCTCGTGGCCTCGTGCGATTGCGGCTCGAATTCCGTGTACCAATAAGATCCTTAAGGACTTTTGGAACAATTAACGAAATGTTCTGATTCAAATTTACACAGTAAATTCTTTGTCACATACCGTAAAACGGGGTTAAAATGACATTAAGGTAGAACGAGCGCACTTCATTTCTATAGATTTTGTTCAAAAATTAATCAGACATTGTTCACATTATTATGCATGTTTGAGTGAAATTACCGCACAGTCGACTATTTAGATTGGGAGATAATGGGTTTTAAAATTTCAACTGTTGACACTGCAGCGTTTGCATTGATCGAAAGTCAGGTCACAAAATTCGTCGTACCATTCTATTGTGTTTATAAATTTTGAAAACAAATTATGTTTAGATAGCAAACTAGTTAGGGAAAGAGTGAAATAAGTTTGGATTGCGTTTACTATTTCGTTTTGCTAAAAACGTCCACTAAAGACAGAATAATTCTCGGCAAAAAATATTTCTTCTCTATAATAAGAAGAAAAATGGCAACACTGAAGAACAGTATTGTTGAATATTTCGAGAAAAAAATAATAACTATCGTGTTCCTAAAGTTAAAAACTTTTATCATAAAAAAATATTTGCGTTATAAATATTAATATTTTACTAGGTACGCAACTAAGTTTCTGGGTTTTTTTGACCAATGAAAAATCGAAAATTTCAAGACAAATACAAAAAATGGTTCATTCGAAGTATTGTCCCTTGCTATTTACACATTTTTGCCATCTCTCTGGCAATACATAAACGCGGTCCTCTAGTATCTCGGCTCTTTTTTTACGGCTTTTTCTATAATTGTTTACGGGCAAAGCATCGAAATAATCAATCTCATTGTTTTTGCATAATCTTTATTAACATTTAAATAAGCTTTCAAATTTTTTGAAGTCAAAATATATAATAGAATAAAAGTTATAGTGGCCGACAGGAAGACATCAAGTAAAAGAGGTGCTTGACGGTGACCAAGATTGCGGCTGTTCTGCTTATCTGAAATAAAAAAACCAAACGGCATTTTAATCTTCATATTTAAGACTAGCGATTGAACTAGAGTGAATTCTAAATTACAACAATTGTCTTTTTTATACTCTTTTAAAAATTACATTCTATTTTTTACTCATTTTTTCTTAAGTTTTCGCTCGTACAAAAAAAACTATCGAAGCAATCATGATAATCCTAGTTCAATCGATGGCTTATAACACATTAAAGATGCTGTATAAATTTGAACAAGATCGGTGCAGTAGTTTCTGAAATATCGTGGTCACCGTTTCGAAAAATGGTGTTTCGAGAAAAACGCGTTTGAAAGTATACCTGCTCCGTATACCTGCTCCGTTCCAGGGCCGTAACTTGTGAACCACTTCGAATATCCAAAAATCCTTTGGCACACATTTTCTACACATGGTGTAGATGTGATTTATGAAAAGAAAATCGATTTTTTCGACCTGAGAAACTAGAGGACCGCCTAAATACCGCGACGATAAAAAGACGCGTCTTTGGACTGAAACCATTCGTCCACCCCATTTTGTACTGGATCGTAATTGGCCAAGTGTAGCCCACCCAAGCCATGCGCCATCGGCCGGAACAAGTGATAGTCTGAAGGGGCCAGGTCTAGTGAATCCGGCGGGTGCGGTAGCAGATCCCATTTCAGTGTTTTTATGGTGTCCTGGACGATGGAACTGCGATGGCACGGAGCGTTGTCGTGCTGCAATATCACACGTTCGTGTCTCGTGTGAAAATCCGCAAAAAAATCGCGAAATTACCCTTTTTTCGTGGCTCCAAAGTGAACTGGCCCCTCAAACTCTTCATCAAGCAATCAATCATGGCATTTGATTCAAATTTATACAGTAAATTCTTCGTCATCTGCTGACTGCACCCTCCAAATTTGGAATTGATCGTCTACACCCTTTCTAAAAAAAATACAATTGAATAAACACTTTTCAGCATAGAGAGCGTATGCTCATCGCTGAATGGCAGTTTTACGCATGAAATAGTGTGAAACGATGTTCAAAATGTTATGAACAATTGTCAAGTCACTCCAGTCAGTACATTATGACAATTGCGTCATCAATGTCATAATGTTTTTTTTTTCAATTGCAAATTTTATAGAAACGGTGTAGAAGAACAATTTAAAAATTTAAGGGTGCAAGGGTGCAAGGGTATACGACAAAGAATTTACTGTAAAAATTTGAATCAAAGAGCAACACTTCGTCAATTGTCCCGAAACTCCTTAACATTTCTCGCAGCTTTCACCCAGAATTGACAATTTTACGAAAGTTTTCTCGCCTCGTCAATCATGCGACAGATGTCCGATGCGAAGCGGAAACTTTTACTTATTCTCGCTGTATGGGGAAAAATTAATTCTAGGAGGTGGAGCTCATATTTCCATTACCATTCCCGCACCATTAGCCCTGTGAAGAAATTGAGCTTCCTTTAAAGAAGTTTTCCGGCTTGAAGAAATGTCATCCTCATAGCTGTTCCTTTCACAAAAAAAAATACCACACATCATTTTTCTCTTCAGCGCATACATCTCTGGAAGCGGCCGCCTAGGCTGCGAGCTCATTTTTTAGCTGAGGATGTTGAAAATTCGACGAACTCTCGGAGCTAACGAGTAGTTTTTTAATTAAAAAAAATATTCACCGATTATTCGAGTGGCCTTTTTTGCCACACGCGCCGGATTATTTTCGCAAAACAAATTGTTTTTCCTGGTGAACAGTTGAAGAAACTATCTTAAGGTGATACGAAAGAGGCATTGCCGGGACTACAACGACAGGAGTATTTTCATTGCCGAGCATTAAGGGGCTACGTCTACCTGGAGGCCCGAAAAAAATTGTCAAATTCCGAATTTTTCTTTCTGGGAAACGGTTGGTGAAAAATAAACGCATTTTTTTAAACACAAAGGTACATATATTCAGAGCTTAAAACAAATCACAAAAAAATACAGAAAAACAACAAAAACATGACCGCCGGTAGATGATATTTTTTTCGCAATGTTTGGCGGTGGACATTCTACAACTTAAACGGTCCATTCGAAATCTAAAAACCGAACGGGTTATTTAAGTTAATAATAAATACGAGTCGTTGACGATCGTCGATTTTCAAAATCTTTTTTTTTAACAACATGGCGACGAATTGAAACTCGAGCATACAGAATTTATGAAAAAAGTCGTCATTTTTACGTAATTGATATTAATTAATTATTACTAATGAAGAGAATAAGTACCAATAATGTCAGTTGTCAATTATCCTGACCGAGTAGTTTGAGGTTCCCGGGCATAATTACCGAATACCGAAAAGATAGGTAGCATTTGTGCCGTCTACGACGTTGCCATGATGGCACAGGCTAATATTTTGTGTGCTTGATTTTCGCGCAAATTCGCTATCGAAAACATTAAGGGGTTACCCCCACTTGCGATTTTGAAAAAGTCGATTTTTTTTATTGCATTTTTTTGAAGTATAAGTATCTGAGAATAGATGGCTCTATGAGTATAGGAATAGATGACTCTATGTAAGTTTACAAAAAAAAATATTTTCTTCGTGTAAACTGAAATTGAAACTTTAAACGCGTTTTTCTCAAAATGGCATTTCTGAAGTCGGTGACCAAGATTACTCGAACACTAATGAACCGATCTTCTTGAAATTTTGCAGGCTTATTTAATACATAAAAATGTAGTCTTTAATCGTTCGATTTTTTTTTCGAAAAAAATGGCCGTTTTATAGCCAAAAAACGGCCGTTTTTTTTTCGTTAAAATCGAACCATTAACTTTGACTGTCCGCCATTTTGTGAAAAATTAATATTTTTTAAAATCCTTCGATTAAAGACTAGTTTATACTTATATTTGACTAAATCCATCCGCATTTTTTTTTCAGATGATCCACTTCGCCGCAATGTTGGTCACCGCAAACCGTGTATATAAAAACATTATTTCATTGACGGCCATTTGCCACTAAACAATGTAATATTTTTCAATAAAAAAATTACTGAAAGTTCTTCAAGATGTGTTCTTTAAGATGGTATATTGATCGATTAAAATTTTTTTGTAGTTTTCTTTAAAAAAATTCATGAAAAATGCCTTTTTTTGCGCTACAAGTGGGGGTACGCCTTAAGATCTTAGGCCCCTCTAGAGGCCGAAAAAATAGGCTTTTTGGGGATTTTTTTTCAGAAAAACTACAACATAAATCGAGATTACAAAAAAGGGTGTTTATCACACATATCAGTGACTGTACACAATAATTTTTTTGAAGCGATTGATTTAAAAATGGCGGCTGTGCAGCGTTTATCTCAAAATTGCATTTTTTAAGTTGGCCGGAAACATAACTCAGACAATTTTCAACCGATTCACTTGAAATGTTGAGTATATCTTTAAAAATAAATTGTCTATGCAAGTACGTAGGATTTTTTTTTATATTGCATAGTTCATTTGTTATTAACAATTATCTGACGATTTTTTGCATTTTTTTGCAATTTCATATTGCATAGTTCATTTGTTATTAACAATTATTTGACGATTTTTTAGGCAAATTTTTCACTTTCCAAAAATTTGCCTAAAAAATCGTCAGATAATTGTTAATAACAAATGAACTATGCAATATAAAAAAATCCTACGTACTTCCATAGACAATGTATTTTTCAAAATATATTCAACATTTCAAGTGAATCGGTTGAAAATTGTCTGAGTTATGTTTCCGGCCAACTGAAAAATGCAGTTTTGAGATAACCGCTGCACAGCCGCCATTTTGAAGTTAATCGCTCCAAAAAAATTATTGTATACAGTCACTGATTTGTAAGATAAACGCCCTTTTTTGTGATCTCGATTTATTTTGTAGTTTCTCTGAGAAAAAAATCCCCATTTTTCCTATTTTTCGGCCTCCAGAGTGGCCTAACCCCTTAATAATTTTATAACGGTACTGTGAATTCTCATTTTCACGATACCAAGGGTCCGATAATTAGTCGAACCGTACCTATTTTTCCAGCTCCGTGGTAACATTCACTTAGCAGATATTAATGATGTACTGAAAAAGTGATCGGGAGTTTTCCATAAGCGTAATGTAATTAGCCCACGAAATACGTCGAGTTGCCGATTTTTTCCCTAAAAAACGATACTGTCAATGGTATTCAAACTGCACAGGATGATCAGCAAAGAGGTTATAAAGGTCTAGTAAAAATGTCAGCTCGTCGGTAACATGGTGACTTGACCCCATAACAACCTTAATGCAACTCGAACCGTCATTGATCCGAGAGGATCCAACCCGAGGAGAGACGGGATGTATTCGACTTTGTCTCGAAAATGCGGAGGGGGAAAGGGTGAGAAAGTCGGGCGTTGAAATGCCTCTTTGGTCGTCACTCACCACTGCGTTTAAATCTCCCAAGACACCCCATAATGCGTACCGCCTAGGAGTGCTATATATATACACTCGTGGCCCAACAAAGGATAAAAAAACGTTTCACATATTTACGGTTTATTTTATTTATGGTCGATAAAAAATCGCGGTGTTTTTTTTTCCAATGCCCCCAGGAGATCCGATGAGTTTCTCTCGAGAGAAAGAGTGAGAGAGGGAGAAAAAAAGAGACAGGGCAAGGCGGGCAGGAAAAATCTATTTCCGTGACGAGAGACACCGAGACTCAAAACGCACACCAGCAGTCTCAAAACCGTGCGTAAAGAAAGATTTATGAAGAACGGAAGAAGCTTGCACACATATATACATCGTACTCCTTTCTCTCGTCTCTTTCGTTCCCTCGTTCCTATATTCTCAACACTCATACGCGTACTATAAGCAATTATTATTTTCTTTCATTTTTCAACGGAGCTCTCTTCCGATCTTTTTGTTTCTTTGATTCTTCGTTCGCAAACTGCACACGCGCACGCTCGCACCCATTTTCGTGTGTATGAATGTACGGGATACGCCGGAGTCTGATATACAGGGTGTTAGGAAGCTCGATGCGAAGCCTTAAGGGGAGGGTAGGGGTTTCAGCGTGAAAAAAAAACACTTTTTTGCGATTTTTTTTCATCTATATGGATGGAGTAAATTTATTGAAACCTTTTGTACATTGTTAAGTGTCATTTCAAGAACATTCCGTGAAATTTGTACGCGAAAATATCCACAAACAAGCCGGTGCCGTGTTTTTTCTCGAAACCACTTTTTCAAAGTCCGTGTTTACTGCCATTTGAAAACTACATGACCGATTTATTTCAAACTTGGTACACACTTTCTACATATAAAATATCTCCCCCCAACGGTTAGTTTGAGACTTTTTTTACATTGAGGGGGTTTTCCACCCCCAAAATGGCGGAATTTTTCGTGAAAAATAGCACTTTTCACTTGACATGACCACCAAAAATTTAGAAATGAAAAGAAAAATTATCAAAGACCGTTGGGGGGAGGATTTGATGATACTTTGACTAAATTTTAATGGTACTTGATTTCAGATAATTTCTAGCTGAGATACAGTGAACACCGCAAATCGTGTTTTTCCAAAGGCGTTCTTGGAAAAGCTTTGTCACCGGCTTGTTTGTGGATATTTTCGCATACAAATTTCACGGAATGTTCTTGAAATGACACTTAACAATGTACAAAAGGTTTCAATAAATTTACTCTATACATATACATAGAAAAAAATAGTAAAAAAGTGTTTTTTTTTCACGCTGAAACATCTACCCTTCCCTTAAGGGGCGAATACCATTTAGAAGGTAGAAAATTAGGGATTTTTCGTGATTTTTTTTTTCAAGTAAAGAATACTCATGGAAATTTGTAACTTTGTGTATTTTTTATTTGATATTTCAAGTATGCGAAAATATTTTATTATTATTTTTTTTAATGCAAATTCCGCACTGCTGCAGTTCTCCTTCGCGCTGTGATTGTCTGAAACAAAATAATCAAAATGATTCTTGAGGGGCTATACCAGTGTGAACGCTTAAAATTTGGGTGATTTTCGGGAATTTTTTGGGAAGAAAAGTACTCAATGAAATGTTTCGGAAAATTAAGAATATATTTGGCTATATTTGACCTATATTACATAATTTTTTCATAGAAAACTATTGAGATCCAAGCGACTTATGCGTTGCCTTCGGAGGCGCCAAAAAAAGTTCCTCCACTGCTGACATGATTCCGGCCGATTGAGTAGCCGAAACCGAAAAAGGAAAAAAATGTCGTTAAACTGGAAGGTATATCCTGTACAATGACGTAGGATTTTCGAAAAATATCAAAATCTAACAAAATGGCGTAGTTATGAAAAAAGTCTGTTTTCTTGCCTATAAAATGGTCGTTTTTTTCAATGCCAAATCGTCAATTATCATCCAATCAAAAATATCCTACGTCATTGTAGAGTAAATATATTCAAGAGTACTCAGTTCAAATTTCAAGTCAATCGGATAATTGCTCTTTGAGTTACAATGTCAGAAAATTTGAAAAATCTCATTTCGAGAAAAAAGCGTTTAAAGATTTAACTATCGATTTTTGCAACATAAAATGATATTGATATAAATAATATAAATGATAATGATATTCTTGAAAGTATAAACTGTCGAAAAAGGCAACAAAAGAAATCGATTTTTTGAAAGTGTCACTGGTATAGTCCCTTAAGGCGTTACCCCCACTTGTAGCGCAAAAAAATGCCTTTTTCATGAATTTTTTTAAAGAAAACTACAAAACATTTTTAATCGATCAATATACCATCTTAAAGAACACATCTTGAAGAACTTTCAGTAATTTTTTTATTGAAAAATATTACATTGTTTAGTGGCAAATGGCCGTCAATGAAATAATGTTTTTATATACACGGTTTGCGGTGACCAACATTGCGGCGAAGTGGATCATCTGAAAAGAAAATGCGGATGGATTTAGTCAAGTATAAGTATAAACTAGTCTTTAATCGAAGGATTTTAAAAAATATTTATTTTTCACAAAATGGCGGACAGTCAAAGTTAATGGTTCGATTTTAACGAAAAAAACGGCCGTTTTTTGGCTATAAAACGGCCATTCTTTTTCGAAAAAAAAAATCGAACGATTAAAGACTACATTTTTATGTATTGAATAAGCCTGCAAAATTTCAAGAAGATCGGTTCATTAGTGTTCGAGTAATCTTGGTCACCGACTTCAGAAATGCCATTTTGAGAAAAACGCGTTTAAAGTTTCAATTTCATTTTACACGAAGAAAATATTTTTTTTGTAAACTTACATAGAGTCATCTATTCCGGGCCCATACAGAAGTATGGGCCCGGATACTTATACTTAAAAAAGATGCAATAAAAAAAATCGATTTTTTCAAAATCGCAAGTGGGGGTAACCCCTTAAGCTAAGACGAAAATAAGTTTATAGTTAGCAATTATTGTCTGTTTGAACATTATGAACGAGTTAGTACCAAATTTTGGAAAATTTTCCAGAAATCATACTTACCATGATAACTCGAATTCCTTAGACTTTGAACTAAGGTAACCTAGGTTAGATATGTTCCTAACGAGGTGACCCCCCTTAAAGCTTTGTATCGACCTTCCTAACACCCTGTATAAGCACGTGGATATATAAGTTGGCGCAGTACTCATCCTATCACCGTTACTCCATTAACGCTGCTCGCCCCGGTCCATGTACTTTCAAAATACGTCTTCCGTCCATCATTCTCGATTTTCATGAGTAAGCCCTCGCAAACGACAACATCCGCGCCCTTATAGCGCAATGGGAAGAAAAAATCTACGTGAAAAGGCACGAAACTCGTAAATTTATTCGCACTCGCGACTATATTACATCGGGTTGGCTATTCACTCCTTTTTTTTCATTCCCTCGAGTACACGCTTCCGTGTGTCGTATGCTCATCCAATCTCATCTTTTTCTTATGCTGTACTTTGTTCGTTTTGATCTTTCGTTGTGACATCGTTTTTTCCCCTTCTCGGCCTACATACGTAGACCCGCACGTACGCATGGATTTTTACTCGTGACGAGCTGAGCTGGAACCTTCTCAAGGAGGTTGGAGCGGTCCAGTTGAGTCAAATGACGATTTATGAATTTTTTTTCATCGAAGCTCAAGGAAATGCATACGCGGTATAGATTTATTCTGTCGACGCTAATTTTTCATGAAATGCATAATTGAAAGGCGGATTTAGGCATTTTTATATTTTTATTACATCAATAAGAAAAACTTTTGGGTTACTACAAACTTGATAAAGTAAACGGTGTGTCAAAATAATCTGAAATTTCAAATTGCGCGCCATTTTTTTTATCGCGAACATAGAGTACTAATCTTTGACAACTGGTATCAGGAAGTATTGAGGTTTAGTCATGGAGTCACGCATGCAAACGGGGACGAGTTCCACACATAACCTCCATGTTTGTACCTTGTATTAAAATAAAAATATTCGCACTTCTCAAATGAATAATACGTTGTATTAATCAATTAAAATGTCAGGTCATTTTGAGACACCCTTTATAACATTATCGACGATTATTATGAAAAAGCTGCGTCAGCAAATGTTTTATACAACTCAGAATGAAATGTTGAGTCATTTATAAGTATGCCTACTTCTATTTATGTCACGAGATTATTTATTATTACCATTAATTCTAGGGCGAAGTTAGGCATTTTTATATTTTTATTGCGTGAATAAGAAAAACTTTCGTGTTCCTACCAACTGTAAAAAGTGTAACATTATCGATAATCATTGTGAAAAAACTGCGTCAGTGAATGTTTTATACAACTCAGAAGGTAATGTTGAGTCATTTATAAGTACGCCTATTTATGTTCGACAAATTTATAGCTGACAATAACATATAATGAATATATAATACACAATAATATACACTAGGCAAAAGAATTCCAATTTTAGGGTCATTTTCAAATAGCTGTAACTCCTCGAAAAATGGTCGTACAGCAAAATAAAAAAAAAACAAATTGAAGGTGTGCATCTCTAGTTTTGAGATCTTGAGCTCAAACATTTTTCGCATCAGCCAATTTTTAGGAGCCATCAAAAAACCAAAGTAAAACATTTTTTTTTAATTTTTGCTCATCTTTCACAGTCTGCACGGACTTTAATAAATTTTTTTAAAAGATCGGAGTAAAAGGATCGCCTAGCTAGATTCTTCCCCTTTAATCTGAGCGGTGGGAGAGCTCTGTACGATTTTTTCTCGCCGAGTTATCGATGTTCAAAGCAAAAATGACACTTTTGACTTTGATGACTGATTACTCGGGGACTTTTTCAATATCCTTTAATTCTTTTGCCCAGTGTATAATAACATATTCGATTAATTTAAAAAATAGATTATAACCATTGCTTGAATTATTGTAAAAAATAATTATAAGGTAAATCAGAATGTTTTCATAAGGTAAAACAAGCGATAATGTTTTCAAGGGTTTTTAAAAATTACTTGGCGTTTATTTTTTATTTTTTTTTATGATATACAATAATATATAATAACATATAATGAATATATATATATATATATTGGCTTGTGACTAACGCTCTAACCTCTTTAAAAATCTGCATGTAACGTAGTTCGAAGATCTTCGTGGCCTCCTCAGACGGAATCGACCCCGGCATTTTCAATTATCGTCCATTGCAACATCTTATTGGAATTTCTGGGAGATTGACTCTTCACCGGGAATTTATAGTTAAGGTAATCCTATCGCCAGTCTTCAATCCATAGAATCTCAATTTTTTTTGAGCTTCACTAAATATATTAATAATCTTCTCTGTAAAATTCCAGGGTCAGTTATCGACCTAATTACAGAGAAAAAAATATTTAAATTGCGTATTTTTGTGAAGGAATTCCGAGACGACAGGCAAAAACCCAATTTCTGGCCACTACAAAAGTGCATATAATAGTGGGAATCCGTCAGATTCTTAAAAATAATCAGCTTTACATACTTAACACTTGTAGTAATCCAATGCTCTTAGAAAAAATTACGCTTATTGACCTAATTTTTATGTAATATCAAGTTCAATTTGTACTTCCGGTATTGGATTTATTACCACTTGCTACGATAAAGAGACGTGACAGCGAGGCAACAGCTGACTGTAGTCTTAACCTCATCTCACTCATTCGAATTTCCACACATATTTCATTTTTAACGGAGACTTTGTCCTTGGAGTGCCATATTTCAGGTGTTTACATTTTATTTTTTTTAAAGGAAACGAGTGAAGCTTTTTGAATGCGGTTTTTTTTCTTGCTTTTATTCATGATATACAGAAAGTTAAACAAAAAAAATTTTTTGAAAAAAAAAACCAAAATGGCGGCCTTTGCAGCTCCGCGAAACCAGGTCCTCAAATCGCGGGAGGTAAACGGCTGACATCACTGCCCCCTCTTTGTTGATCTGAAACACAAATTCAAAGCATATTATCAATCTGTGACACTTTGGTCATGGAATGACGGATGGGTTTTTCGTTTAGTACAAATTTCGGAAAATGGCGGCAATTTAAAAAAAATCGAATTTTCGCGTTTTTTTTCGCATAAAAAGATAAATAATAAATGCAAAAATGTATCTATCGAAAAAACGATCCGTCATTCCGTGAAGACATATTTTCTGAGTATGCTCTCCAAATTTCAGGTCGATATGTTAATTACGGCGGTCAGGAGAATGTCAGCCATTTTTAAAAACGTGTTTTCGAGAAAAACGCGTTTAAAGTTTTGTAATGTGTTTACACAAATGTGTTTATAATTACCGCTAATCGGCAATGCCTGGTCCATAGAGGCATCCCTCCTCTTCTTCTAGCTGCTCATGTTGAGCTCAAATTGATTTTTTGAAAATTTCAAGGACAAAGTCTCCCTTAACCGACATATTTCGCCGACACAAATTTTCCCCGCTTTTTACCAGTCGTGGCCCGAATACAATGCTTTATATTTCCCGCACCTGACATTGTTTTGACAGATCGACGTTGAAAATCATGGAGGTTAAACTCGCCTGGTTGAGCAAAAAGAGACGGAGATAGAACCAATGATGCCAAATATCAAGCCTAGAAATACTGCGCGGATCATTGGAATAACTATTTTTTCATTTTTCGAATTAAATGTGAACATTCATTCACCAGTTTACACATGGAAAATTTTAGTTATTACAATTTTTTGTTCTGTTTGCATATGTCAAAAATATAAATTGTACAAGTGTCAAGTATGATCACTGGTATGACTAGTGTGGAGCGATAGGATTACCTTAAGTGTGCAAATTTTTCGAGCGAACGTGCTTTCGACCATCTTTTCCGCATATCGAAAAAGTGGCAAGCGATCCGCGAGTCGGAGGGTATATTAAAATAGATCGCGGACTCAGAGGAGGGAGCGGGAGGCTGTAAGAAGTGCCGGATCGAGGCGAGAGGTATTCGGTAAATCACCGCGAAAAATTCAGTCCATCACGAAAGCAACGGAAATGAAGAACATTCGAGGTAACTTAGGGGGGCCGCAACTGTAAATTCCCAATGGGTTTTCAAAGGCCCGCGGTATCTCTATACGTACATTTCGTATACATCGACGTATATGAACCGTGGGAAACGGTTACATTTCGAGAGAGACGACGCACAATCCGCTCGTATCTTTTTTTACGCGACGTAAAAGCAAAGCTCGAAAAGATGCTCTCGTTCTTCTCACACACAGATTCAAAGAGGAGAGAAATGAATGAAGAAGATATACACAGAAACGCTCGTTAATTTCAACAAGTTATTACTGTCGTTGGTCTTCCACCGCGTATAATGAATCTTTCTCTTTTCATGTAAATACCACTATTACAAAATAGTGATGGTTTCACAGTTGACCCAGTTAATTATAGTTTCTCAAGATCATTAAGAGATCGGGGTTTGCCGATTTTTTTCAATACTTCAATTGCTTCGTTATTCTGCCTACGCTTGTTAAGGCGTTACCCCCACTTGTAGCGCAAAAAAAGGCCTTTTTCATGAATTTTTTTAAAGAAAACTACAAAACTTTTTTAATCAATCAATATACCATCTTAAAGAACACATCTTGAAGAACTTTCAGTAATTTTTTTATTGAAAAATATTACATTGTTTAGTGGCAAATGGCCGTCAATGAAATAATGTTTTTATATACACGGTTTGCGGTGACCAACATTGCGGCGAAGTGGATCATCTGAAAAAAAAATGCGGATGGATTTAGTCAAATATAAGTATAAGCTAGTATTTAATCGAAGGATTTTAAAAAATATTCATTTTTCACAAAATGGCGGACAATCAAAGTTAATGGTTCGATTTTAACGAAAAAAACGGCCGTTCTTTGACTATAAAACGGCCATTTTTTTCGAAAAAAAAATCGAACGATTAAAGACTACATTTTTATGTATTAAATAAGCCTGCAAAATTTCAAGAAGATCGGTTCATTAGTGTTCGAGTAATCTTGGTCACCGACTTCAGAAATGCCATTTTGAGAAAAACGCGTTTAAAGTTTCAATTTCAGTTTACACGAAGAAAATATTTTTTTTTGTAAACTTACATAGAGTCATCTATTCCGGGCCCATACAGAAGTTACCGGCCCGGATACTTATACTTCAAAAAAATGCAATAAAAAAAATCTATTTTTTCAAAATCGCAAGTGGGGGTAACGCCTTAATTATCTAAAAGTATATACATTCAAAAATATGTTTAATTTTCTTTATATAAAAGTATCAAAAATATACACGGATATTGTATGATCCTTGGAGCGTCGTAAAAAAATCTGCGTATACGGTACCCACTGGCGTTTCTTCAAAAATCATCTGAAAAAAAAAAAAACAAAAAGATTATTAAATTAGATACTATAATCTAGTACTTGTCATAGTCGATTTCGAAAATCTCGATTTATGACAAAATGGCGGACGTTTGGACATAAATAGTGATTTTTGGGCCAAAAATTAGTTATTATTTTGCCTATAAAACAAAAACTAAGTAACGGAAAAAAAATCCTATGACAAGTACTAGATAATGGTGTATAGAATAACCACAAAAAACCTCAAGGCAATCGGTTCATTGGTTTTCGAGAAATTTTGGGTACCGATTTGAAAAACGTGGTTTTGAGAAAAACGCGTTTGAAAATTTGGGAATGAATAAATCATGAAATTTGTCAACTTACATGGAATGATCGATACCAGGCCCATAGTGTAGGTCTTCTACGGTCGACGGAATGTTCATAGCTTCTAAATCCTCGTCCTCGACCATCTAGGTGTATATCTCCCGTTAAGGCCTTAGGCCACAGTAACGGGTAAAAAATCATGTGCGAATTTAACAATTTTTTTTCGTATGAAAAAGTAGATCACTCATAAAATTAATTACACATCTATTTAGTATGAATATCAAGCTGCTAGAAAATGTATATTTTTTTTTCGATGTACAAAATGGCCGAATATTAATACTTTCTTTTGTTATCTTTTTTCAGGCGGTCCGCGGCGTGACATTTAGCATCCACAATTTTTTACCTAGAACAAAAAACAAAAATTCTCGTCAATCTACATTAGAATACTTAGAGAAGTGCGTACGGAATTTAAAAAATGTTCTTTTATTCAAAAGTTGTAGATATTCAAACTTAAGAAATGAATTTTCACTCAAAAATTTCGTAATAACTGCTCATAAACTGCTCATAATATGAAAAGATTTCGATTAATCAGAAATTCCGTACGTACTTCTCTGCGAAATGCAATAAGGAGCATAACATTTAAATTTGAAGTAAATCGAGTGAAAATTGTTGAAGTTATTTGCCACGCCAATTGGGAAAAAGCTGTTTCGAGAAGTTTCGTGTAGTCGGCCATGTTGTACATCGAAAAAAAATACATGTTTTAACAGCTTGATATTCATACTAAATACATGTGTAATTAATTTTATGGGTGAATCACTTTTCCATGCGAAAAAGATTGTTAAATTCGTACATGATTTTGTAACCGTTACTGTGACCTAAGGCCTTAATATAAGTTCGAAACTGATTGCACTGGTCAAAAATAATGTTACTTTGTTACAAAAATAATGTTAATGTTTTTTACTAAATGAATTTTGATTCTGTACATCGAATGATAACCAAAATCTTCATTTGTTACTTATAAAGTTTGCTTTTGTCTTTTTTATGTTGATAAATAAGTCTTGAGTTTTTGGTTGATAGTATGAGCAGCAGATAGCAGCACGTTTGAATAACAAAAGCAAACACTATCTGGTAAAAGTATTTCTTTCTTTTATTAGTTACGTGGAAGAAATCAAAATTTGACATCTAGAACCCAGACTCAAAATGTGTGTTGACTGGTGTTATCAGAGATGATTTTTGAATTTTTTTATATGCCACAAATAATGCGTTGAAGTGCGTGTGTTGGAAAACACGAGTAAGATTGCCGGTCATCTCATGGATTATTCGATTCAAATTGTGATTTAAAATGACGAACATAATTTAAGGGGGAGATACTCTTAGGTGAGGAAAAATTGCTCATTTTCATAATTTTTTTTCCAAAGGAAAGATTTCTGCACCATTTTTGAGACTTACACAGAGAAAAATACGGCCTCAAATTCTAACACTGGTTGCCAGAATTCTAATATTCAGTGCTAGAAAAGTATATCAGTTTACTGCCAGTTCGGAATTCTAAGACTTGTTGTTATAGAAGTGTAAAAATGATTCTCACACCGTATAGTAAAAATGATGCGTGCATATTACATTTGAAACTATTCTCGCATAGGCGCGAGTCCTATTTGCTGTATGGTAAAAATAATGTGTGCATATTACATTTGAAACTATTCTGGCATAGGCGCGAGTCCTATATACTATATTTTCATATGGATTTTACTATACGTATAGCATGAATCTTCATGTGTGTATAGATTTCACTATACACATAGCATAAATCTTCGGCGTATAGCGAAAAATATTACGAAGTTATTAGTAAAATGTGACTCTTTATGCCGTACTTTTTGTAGAATACTGGAAACTAATTGTTCCAATCACGTGGGTAAAATATTTTTTGGATACTACAAAAAATCACAATATGCCGAATAAAATGTATTATTTGTATCAGTTTACGTGCCATATCGCAGGTTAAAATTTAAATTTCTTCATTATCACTATACCCTAATTACAATTTTTATTTTCCATTCAATACTTTTTGATATTTAATGATATTTTTTTTAGAAGCGTAGTATTAATTCTAAAATTCGAGGCCCCTGTTTTCTCCGTGTAGGATATGTTTTATTACTACTTTCGGCTCTTACAGGGTATTTTTTTAAATAATCTTAAAAAATGACGGCGGTATACCAGTCTTTTAAACGGGTTGTCGCAGATGTTGTCAGACGGCGTGACACGTAGCGTTGGCGGGATTGATCTGAAAAAGGACCAACGAAGATTTTTCTTTCATTTACACTCATACGCAGAGTATAAACCAAGAAAAAGTGAGAAATCTTGAAAATCGATGAAATGGTACGCTTTGAAACAAAAAGATTGAATTTTCCTAAGAAAATGTTACATTTTGCAATAAAAAAAGACTTTTTTTTTATTTTCAAAAACATTTAGGTTCATGTTTTAGACAATAAGGATAGAAAGATTTATACCAAATTTCATCAGAATCGGTCGATTCGTCTTTTAGCTATACGTCACGTCAGTTTTGAAAATGCAATTTAAAAGACCGTGCCATCAATCCGCCATTTTTTTTAAAGGTCAATGCAAAAAAACCCTATGTAACAGCCTAAACTTGTAATACGACATATCCTAAGTTTAAGGGGTTACCCCCACTTGCGATTTTGAAAAAATCGATTTTTTTTTATTGCATTTTTTTGAAGTGCAATTTGAAGTGCAGTTTTTTTTTGATGCCCGGAATAGATGACTCTATGTAAGTTTACAAAAAAAAAATATTTTCTTCGTGTAAACTGAAATTGAAACATTAAACGCGTTTTTCTCAAAATGGCATTTCTGAAGTCGGTGACCAAGATTACTCGAACACTAATGAACCGATCTTCTTGAAATTTTGCAGGCTTATTTAATACATAAAAATGTAGTCTTTAATCGTTCGATTTTTTTTTCGAAAAAAATGACCGTTTTATAGCCAAAAAACGGCCGTTTTTTTTCGTTAAAATCGAATCATTAACTTTGACTGTCCGCTATTTTGTGAAAAATGAATATTTTTCAAAATCCTTCGATTAAAGACTAGTTTATACTTATATTTGACTAAATCCATCCGCATTTTTTTTTCAGATGATCCACTTCGCCGCAATGTTGGTCACCGCAAGCCGTGTATATAAAAACATTATTTCATTGACGGCTATTTGCCACTAAACAATGTAATATTTTTCAATAAAAAAATTACTGAAAGTTCTTCAAGATGTGTTCTTTAAGATGGTATATCGATCGATTAAAAAAGTTTTGTAGTTTTCTTTAAAACAATTCATGAAAAAGGCCTTTTTGCGCTACAAGTGGGGGTAACGCCTTAAAAAAAACGGTGAAGAAATATTTCTTAAAAAAAAAAAACATCCGAATCAGCATTTTTTTCCTCGCGTAACGGTATCTTCCCCCTTAATGCTTGATCCGAGTGACGTTTTGTGAAGTAATCATCACCGATAACTCCATTTCCAAACGGCAAGTATACGGGGCCGGGTTGGTATTCCGAACTTTGAATTATCTGAACGCTCAAAACTCCGAAAGAGTACTACCCCGAAAGATCAAAACTCCGAAAGAATTTTACACGAAAGACCAAAACTCCGAAAATCTGAACACCGTCAAAATAATTCGGCTATGGAAGTTTTAACAGTTTCAAAATTTTCTACAAATCGACGAATTATTTCACGATTTTTTATTAATTAAGAAGTGATTTTACGCCAATTTTGAAATTTGTTTAGACAATGTCATACTTTCTACATCACTTACAGTCAACTGTGTAGACTTTCGCTGGCATAATCTTGACGAACCTTGTAATTTTGGAACATTAAAATTAGGAATTTTAAACCGTCGGCGCATTCGAAGTTCGGATTTTCAACCCGGCCCTCATGTCAAGATCATGCCAGCGAAAGTCTACACAGTTGACTGTAAATGTAGAACGTATACCATTGTCTAGACAAATTTAAAAATTGACGCAAAATCACTTCTTAATTAAAAAAAATCTTGAAATAATTCGTAGATTTATTAAAAATTTTGAAACTTTCAAAACTTCCATAGCCGAATTATTTTGACGGTGTTAAGAATTTCGGAGTCTTGGTCTTTCGTGTAAAATTTTTTCGGAGTTTTCATCGTTCTGATTATTCAAAGTTTGAAATTTCAACCCGGCCCCAAGTATACGTCCTAAAGATTGTACACTCGCGTGCGTGTACGAAAATACCTTTTTTTATCGGTCGACCAAGACGTGAGATTGATGGGAGTGAGCTTTGATACAGAATTCAGCGATTAAAAAGAAGGAGGCAAGGTTAGATGATTGAATGCTCCTGTCTCGAAAATTGCTCTTTCTCTCGTTCCCCTTCAGTCGTGGGGCGCCTTCTTCGTAGAACCGCTAACCGGAAGTACGCTACGGAGTTGACGTTGAAAAGCTCGCCTCCTTACATGCGTCCGTTTTGCAAAATATGCCAGGGCTTGGTTTACGACCGTAAACTGCGAAGTGCGGAGGGACTTCCGATCATATAAAGGGTGTCCAGTTTCAACTAGAATGGTGAAATATCTGTAGGATGGTATGTTGGATAAAAAACAAAAATTCCAACAAAACACGTGCAGAAATTGTCGTAAGGATCCAATTGGATTCCCACATGTGTCCCCACTTCCTGATAGGGATCCAATGGGTTATCGCATTGGATCCCTTTACTAAAACTTCACGCTCGTACATTGGATTCTAATCTGGATTCTCCATTGGAAACCAATGTACGAATCCAATCCGAATCCTAAAGGATTCCATATCGAATCAAATCCGATACGATTCTTGTTGGATCCCACAGCTTTCTGTAAGTTGAATTTTCTAAACGCAATATATAGATATACAGCATCAGTGGATCTTTGAGGGGGAGATACCTTTAAGCGAGGAAGAAATAGCTGACTTTCGCGATTTTTTTTTCGATGGTTAAAATACGCTAACCAGTCTCATTTTTTATGTCGAATTAAAGCACTCGTGAAGAACGAAAAATAAATTTTGAAACGTTAACTTTTAATTTTTTTTACATTTATTTAATGGTTGATAATTTCTTCGACAAAAACGAGTTGGTGTACACAATTGTGGCCGTAAATATTATTAGAAACAAGATTTGTAAAAAGATTATTAATCAGTATGAAAGCCGCGATCTTGCTATGGAGGTTTTTATTCATTTATCTGATTAGACAAAATGGCGGCGGTTTGGAAAAAAAAGTATCGAATTTAGGCTATTTTTTCGACAGCTTTTCGTTAAGGGGTTACCCCCACTTGCGATTTTGAAAAAATCGATTTTTTTTATTGCATTTTTTTGAAGCATAAGTATCCGGGCCCATACTTCTGTGTGGGCCCGGAATAGATGACTCTATGTAAGTTTACAAAAAAAAATATTTTCTTCGTGTAAACTGAAATTGAAACTTTAAACGCGTTTTTCTCAAAATGGCATTTCTGAAGTCGGTGACCAAGATTACTCGAACACTAATGAACCGATCTTCTTGAAATTTTGCAGGTTATTTAATACATAAAAATGTAGTCTTTAATCGTTCGATTTTTTTTTTCGAAAAAAATGGCCGTTTTATAGCCAAAAAACAGCCGTTTTTTTTCGTTAAAATCGAACCATTAACTTTGACTGTCCGCCATTTTGTGAAAAATGAATATTTTTTAAAATCCTTCGATTAAAGACTAGTTTATACTTCTATTTGACTAAATCCATCCGCATTTTTTTTCAGATGATCCACTTCGCCGCAATGTTGGTCACCGCAAACCGTGTATATAAAAACATTATTTCATTGACGGCCATTTGCCACTAAACAATGTAATATTTGTCAATAAAAAAATTACTGAAAGTTCTTCAAGATGTGTTCTTTAAGATGGTATATTGATCGATTAAAAAAGTTTTGTAGTTTTCTTTAAAAAAATTCATGAAAAAGGCCTTTTTTTGCGCTACAAGTGGGGGTAACGCCTTAAGGAGAGATATACACCTAGATGGTCGAACAACAAAATTTAGAAGCTATGAAAATTCCGTCGACCGTAGAAGACCTACACTATGGGCCTGGTATCGATGATTCCATGTAAGTTGACAAATTTCATGATTTATTCATTCCCAAATTTTCAAACGCGTTTTTCTCAAAACCACGTTTTTCAAATCGGTACCCAAAATTTCTCGAAAACCAATGAACCGATTGCCTTGAGGTTTTTTGTGGTTATTCTATACACCATCATCTAGTACTTGTCATAGGATTTTTTTTCCGTTACTTAGTTTTTGTTTTATAGGCAAAATAATAATTAATTTTTGGCCCAAAAATCACTGTTTATGTTTAAACGTCCGCCATTTTGTCATAAATCGATATTTTCAAAATCGGCTATGACAAGTACTAGATTATAGTATCTAATTTAATCATCATTTTGGTTTTTTTTTCAGATGATTTTCGAAGAAACGCCAGTGGGTACCGTATACGCAAATTTTTTTACGACGCTCCAAGGATCATACAATATCCTTGTATATTTTTGATATTTTTAAATAAAGAAAATTGAACATATTTTTGAATGTATATACTTCTAGATAATTAAAATCCCAATCCGAAATTTCAAATAGTTTTCCTTGAAAAAATTCACAAAAATGACCTTTTTTCGGCTCCTAGGTGTGTATCTCCCCTTAAAATAAATATGAAAATAAAAAAAAAGAAAGCTGCCATAGCAATATAAAGAATGGCGTTTTTTTGCGTCTAAAGTGAGAAGAAAAATAAAAATACAATGTAACAGCCAAAAGTAGTAATAAAACCCAACGTAAGTCTAAAAAATATCGAAGAAATCTTTCCTTTAAAAAAATATCAACAAATTTTTGTCTCGCCCAAAAGTATCTCCCCCTTAACACATTTGAGATTCCGTAAAATGAAGGTTCGAAGCGCTTTTTCGGTTTTATTCAACGTGCACGAACAACAACCGCCCCCTTGTCACGCCAAACCACCGGACTCGTGGTCCGGGCACGTTGTGAACGCACATAAAGGGGGAGATAGTGGTGTGTGGCTGATGGAAAAAAATATACAGAGAGCGGCGTGTAAAATGGTGACAGAAAGCGAGAGAGAGAGAGAGAACGAGGGGGTAAAACGAGAAAGATGTACGTACTCGAGGGGGACGTAACCGTGTCGTGCAAAAGGGGTTGTACCTAGTTAGAGATTTACGATACAAGCGCGGTCTCCTTTTTTCTCGCCTGCTTTCTTGAGCTTTCAGTGTTCCACTGACACTTCTGTGTGTCCACGATAGACAGGAAGCACTCGAGAATCACTTTCGAAAAAGCACCGCTCCGCGAAGATAATGAGAGATAAAAGTCGGCCGATCCTTCGGTGCATGTGTCGCGTGTGTCACCAAAAAACGACGAGAGCAGGCGTGAAAGAAAGCGTTGTAAAATTCGATTCGAGAGTCGAGGATATCTTTTGGGAGTGGTGTTAACACATTCAATTGATTTTCGTTCCGTATTACTTTGCGTGTGGGCGATTTCATTGGTAGATTCTTTTGGTCCAGCTGGAGTCTGTCGTATAGGGGAACGAAGAATTTTTTTTCCGAACTAAAGTCAAAACCCTGGGTGGCCTTAAGGGACAACATCAGTGTGACAGGCTGAAAAATGAGGTTTTTTTGGGATTTGTTTTTGAAAAAACGGCTCCATCAAATTATTTGAAATTTTTTGTATTAGTTATTGAAGTAATGAAGCATACAAGGAATTTTTTTTTTAATTTTTGGTACATTTTATTAAGCAGAGGAGCGGTCGCAAAATGGCGTCTCAAAAAAAGACTCCCCGACGGTTGACAGCACAAGTGCCACAGCAAGCATGTGAAATCAAAAATTCAAAAAGATTATTATATTATAATAGTATAGCTATCGCAGCATCGTAGGAAATTTGAAAATTTTGATTAGAAAGAAAATGGCGGCCATTTAAAAAAAATCGAATTTTACAGAAAAATTTTGCAGTAAATTGTTAATAAAAAAAGTAAACAATTAAAAAAAAAACTCGACGATGCGACGATAGCAATAAGTTTTCTGAAGAGAATCCTTTTTGAATGAAGTCGTTTGGATAAAATTTGACAGAGTGATGCTGTCAACCAGGTCAAAAACATGGTTTCGAGAAAAACGCGTTTAAGGCGTTACCCTCACTTGTAGCGCAAAAAGGGCCTTTTTCATGATTTTTTAAAAATAAAACTACAAAACTTTTTTAATCAATCAATATACCATCTTAAAGAACAAATCTTGAAGAACTTTTAGTAATTTTTTTGTGGAAGAATATTACACTGTTTAGTGGCAAATGGCCGTCAATGAAATAATGTTTTTATATACACGGTTTGCCGTGACCAACATTGCGGCGAAGTGGATCATCTGTTGCATGGTATTTTTTAATTAATCTTTAATAATGTCAGAGGTATGGCACGATCTTTTAAACGGGTTGCGGTGGATGTTTCCAGACGGCGTGACACGTAGCGTCGGCGGGATTGATGTGAAAAAAACCGACCGAAATCTTTCTTTTATTAACACTCATACACCAAATATGAACCAAGAAAAAATAACAAATGTTGAAAATTGACAAAATTGTACGCTTTGAAATAAAAAGATTGAATTTTCCGAAAAAAATCGCTACTATTTGCAATAAAGAAATACTTTTTTGAAAACATTTTCGAAAATATTTAGGTTCATGTTTTAGACAATAGAGTTAGAAACATTTACAAAAAATTTAATCAGAATCGGTCGATTAGTTTTTCAGCTATACGTCACGCCAGTTTTGAAAATGCAGCATAGAAGACCGATTCATTTTTTTAAACCACGTAACAACCGAGAGTAGCAATTAAACGAACCCTAAGTCTAAAAAACGGTGACGAAATCTTTCTTTAAAGAAAAATCACAAAAAATCAGCAAATTTTTTCCTCGCCCAATCTCTCCCTTTAATATCGTCAGACTAGGAGAAATCCCTTATATGGGAGGGCGGCAAAACGACTATCATTTCGTCTCTTCTTCCTTCCTTGCCCTTCGTTTTCACTCCCCGGTCCTCCAGAACCTTCCCCTCCGCCCTTTTTTCTCTTTCTCGCTCATCTCTTCGTCATGGCGAATTCGAGAGGGTACATATACAGAATCCGTCGTAGTGCCCTGCCCTCACGGTCATCAGTGCATGCCGCGGCACGCAGCTACGAAAAAGAAATTTAAGATGAAACCGTCTCCTTGGCCCGCCCGCCCCCTTTCCTGTATAAGCGCGTACGCGAGCTCGCGGAGACACGCTTGATTATGACCGAATGATGTGGGAGGCAAAGAAGTAAGGAAGGTTTTTGTCGCGCTGGCGCCAACTTGACGCGGATCCTTTCTTCGTCGCGATGATCCTCGTTGCTTCCTTCCCCGACGAGACTCCGCTCCTCCTCGCTTCACTTCGATCTACCGAAAATCGTCCGCCGTGTCAATTTCAAAGCAACAAACGCGACGATGTACACTACGTCGCGTATTTCCCGGATTCGTCTGATCGGGGAAGACGCCCGACTTCTGAGCTTTGCTCGTTGCTAAAACGAGCAATTAAGGGGTTACCCCCACTTGCGATTTTGAAAAAATCGATTTTTTTTATTGCATTTTTTTGAAGTGCAATTTGAAGTGCAGTTTTTTTTTTGATGCCCGGAATAGATGGCTCTATGTAAGTTTACAAAAAAAAATATTTTCTTCGTGTAAACTGAAATTGAAACTTTAAACGCGTTTTTCTCAAAATGGCATTTCTGAAGTCGGTGACCAAGATTACTCGAACACTAATGAACCGATCTTCTTGAAATTTTGCAGGCTTATTTAATACATAAAAATGTAGTCTTTAATCGTTCGATTTTTTTTTCGAAAAAAATGGCCGTTTTATAGCCAAAAATGGCCGTTTTTTTTTCGTTAAAATCGAACCATTAACTTTGACTGTCCGGCATATTGTGAAAAATGAATATTTTTTAAAATCCTTCGTTTAAAGACTAGTTTATACTTATATTTGACTAAATCCATTCGCATTTTTTTTTCAGATGATCCACTTCGCCGCAATGTTGGTCACCGCAAACCGTGTATATAAAAACATTATTTCATTGACGGCCATTTGCCACTAAACAATGTAATATTTTTCAATTAAAAAATTACTGAAAGTTCTTCAAGATGTGATCTTTAAGATGGTATATTGATCGATTAAAAAAGTTTTGTAGTTTTCGTTAAAAAAAATCATGAAAAAGGCCTTTTTTTGCGCTACAAGTGGGGGTAACGCCTTAAAAAATGCTGCGCATATTTATAAGTAAAGGGTATCTCAAAATTTTTATCAAAAACACTGTGATTTATTAATAAAACGTATTATTCATCTGAAAAGAACGAATATTTTTCTTCCTGCCTGATCAGTGACCCGGTTGCCAGAACAACATTTCCAGTCGGGGATAAAGGGGCTATACCAGTGTGACACTTTAAAAAAATCGATTTTTTTTTGCCTTTTTCGACAGTTTATACTTTCAAGAATATGAGACGAGATCTTTATACTTTCAAGACCTATACTTTCAAGTATATCAAATGAGATTTTTTTAAATTTGCTCACATTGTAACTCAAAGAGTAATTATCCGATTGACTTGAAATTTGAACTGAGTACTCTTGAATATATTTACTCTACAACGACGTAGGATATTTTTGATTGGATAAAAATTGACGATTTGACATTGAAAAAAACGATCATTTTATAGGCAAGAGAACAGACTTTTTTTCATAACTACGCCATTTTGTTAGATTTTGATATTTTTCGAAAATCCTACCTCACTGTACAGGAAATACCTTCCAGTTAAACGACATTTTTTTCTTTTTCGATTTCAGCTACTCAACCGGCCGGAATCATGTCAGCAGTGGAGGAACTTTCTTTTTTGGCGCCTCCGAAGGCAGCGTATAAGTGGCTTGGATCTCAATATTTTTCTATGAAAAAATGATGTAATTTAGGTCACATGTAGCCAAATATATTCTGAATATTCCGAAAAATTTAATTGAGTACTTTTCTTCCAAAAAAATTACGAAAATCACCCAAATGTTCAGCGTTCACGCTGGTATAGCCCCTCGATGGCTATATCGCATATCATACGATTTTTGATATATGCATAAATGACAAAATGGCGGACATTTTTCGAAAAACGTTGCCGTCGAAAAACGTTGTTTCGAAAAAAACGCGTTTAAGGGGTTACCCCCACTTGCGATTTTGAAAAAATCGATTTTTTTTATTGCATTTTTTTGAAGTGCAATTCAAGTGCAGTTTTTTTTTTGATGCCCGGAATAGATGACTCTATGTAAGTTTACAAAAAAAAAATATTTTCTTTGTGTAAACTGAAATTGAAACTTTAAACGCGTTTTTCTCAAAATGGCATTTCTGAAGTCGGTGACCAAGATTACTCGAACACTAATGAACCGATCTTCTTGAAATTTTGCAGGCTTATTTAATACATAAAAATGGAGTCTTTAATCGTTCGATTTTTTTTTTCGAAAAAAAAGGCCGTTTTATAGCCAAAAAACGGCCGTTTTTTTTCGTTAAAATCGAACCATTAACTTCGACCGTCCGCCATTTTGTGAAAAATGAATATTTTTTAAAATCCTTCGATTAAAGGCTAGTTTATACTTATATTTGACTAAATCCATCCGCATTTTTTTTTCAGATCATCCACTTCGCCGCAATGTTGGTCACCGCAAGCCGTGTATATAAAAACATTATTTCATTGACGGCCATTTGCCACTAAACAGGGTAATATTTTTCAATAAAAAAATTACTGAAAGTTCTTCAAGATGTGTTCTTTAAGATGGTATATTGATCGTTTAAAAAAGTTTTGTAGTTTTCTTTTAAAAAATTCATGAAAAAGGCCTTTTTTGCGCTACAAGTGGGGGTAACGCCTTAAAGTTTGTTTCGGTTACTTAAATACATAAATTTTTTTAAAAATATGTTTCGAAAGTGTATTTATTAAGTGTAACAACTTTTATATCAATATCTATAATATCAACCAACCAAAAAATTCATGAAAATAGCCTTTTTTAGCGTCTAAAGTGAGACCCCTTAAAGTTCTGTCGAAACGGCCGAGTGACGTCCCCCCGCGACGAGACGAAAATTCGATGCCATTCTAGGATTCGAGAGTCTCCATTGATGGAGCGTTTGCTCCATTGATCGAATGGTTGGATGGAGGCAAGTTCGTTCCCCTCCTGTTTGCAGTCGCGTCGCCCTCCAAGGGGAGAATCGGAGCCTATGGCATGGCTTACCTCTCGGTCAAGGTGGAGTTTGGTTGCGTTTTACCTGTCGACGAGCTGCAAACTCAACCAATGGGAACGGCAAAACGTCGCAAACGAAGATTCCGGTGACCTTCGATTCGTCGAACTTGGGATCTCGAAACCCAACGAAAATCACTGCTATGCATTCAAATGAAACTCTGCAAGCGAGGACCATTTTGGGGCGTAAAGCCGGAAGACCGTGACGACGAAATCGTCAGTGAACGAAAGAAAATACAAGCCCGTGGAAGATGGTAATAAATGTTGAAAAATCGTTGAAAAAATAGCGATCAATCTCTCGACGCTCCGAATTCATAGTACACAGTGCCACCAAAGATATGAGGAGCACACGCACGGTAGCTTTTGCGTACCATCGCGGCCGGAGGTTGCTTCAAAATCGGCGGGGGTGCTCGAGAGAGGACTGTGGCGAAGGGGAAACAAAGAAAATACGAAGAAAATACTGTCTTTGGGCACGCTTTCCCTCTAGGAGACTAACTTTCGAACACGAAAAAAATGGTTGCTCGTCCACGTTCCAAGAGGCATGTTTACATATATACAGGGTGTCCTGTTATGAATGGATAAACCTGCAACTGTCGATATTTCAGATCATGTCCTACTATACGCTGGAATTTCAGTTTTGTTAAAGTCCCACGGTTTTCGAGATAAAAATCGTCCGTTTTTGGTTTTTCGCATGCCATTTCTACAAATGATAACTTTTTGACCCGGTTTTTTGAAAAATACTCTTGGTTATTTGATTCACTAGAAAAGTCTTCTTTTCAACCTTAACGGAGACTTTGTCCTTGGAGTGCCATATTTCAGGTGTTTACATTTTATTTTTTTTTAAGGAAACGAGTAGAGCTTTTTGAGTGCGGTTTTTTCTTGCTTTTATTCATGATATACAGAACGTTAAAAAAATAAATAAAAAAACCAAAATGGCGGCCGTTGCAGCTCCGCGAAAACAGGTCCTCAAATCGCGGGAGGTAAACGGCTGACATCACTGCCCCCTCTTTGTTGATCTGAAATACAAATTCAAAGCATATTATCAATCTGTGACCCTTTGGTCATGGAATGACGGATGGGTTTTTCGTTTAGTACAAATTTCGGAAAATGGCGGCAATTAAAAAAAAAATCGAATTTTCGCGTTTTTTTTTCGCATAAAAAGATAAATAATAAATGCAAAAATGTATCTATCGAAAAAACGATCCGTCATTCCGTGAAGACATATTTTCTGAGTATGCTCTCCAAATTTCAGGTCGATATGTTAATTACAGCGGTCAGGAGAAAGTCAGCCATTTTTAAAAACGTGTTTTCGAGAAAAACGCGTTTAAAGTTTTGTAATGGGTTTACACAAATGTGTTTATAATTACCGCTAATCGGCAATGCCTGGTCCATAGAGGCATCCCTCCTCTTCTTCTAGCTCCTCATGTTGAGCTCAAATTGATTTTTTGAAAATTTCAAGCACAAAGGCTCCCTCAAATGTTGAGGAAACTTTATGAGATAAGATCTTATACGGAATTTTCATACAAACCAATTCGAACATCTGAATTTGATAGCCTGTGGTGTAATAAAAAATGTACTACGCATATCGTGCTAATTACGTAAAAACGTTGCTTACAAGGAACATCCCTCAGGTGACATCCTTCGATTTTGTTGAAATTTTGATATGTTATAAAGCACCGAAAAGTAAGCGACCCGTATTTTTTTTATCGCCGGAAAAACTGTTTTAAAACATTGTTGCAATTTGAAATTTTTCAATATCTCGTACCGTTAAAACGTTATCGACGAAAAACGAAATACATCCCCATTTTTGAGGGGACCTTTCAGCCCTTAAAACCGTTTTTCTACCGATAAAAAAAATACGTATCGCTTACTTTTCGGTGCTTTATAACATATCCAAATTTCAACAAAATCGAAGGGTGTCACCTTGATGTTCCTTGTTAGTTATTGTCGATTCATATCATTTGTAGAAAAGACATGCAAAAAACCAAAAACAGATGATTCAAAAAATAATAACACAAAGCCCAAAATCTCGAAAATCTCGAAACCGAGTTGAAATTCCGAACTTTGAGAGTTTCGACGATTGAAAATTCCGAATCTTAATATTCCGAAATTCAAGATGGGGCCGGGTTGAAATTCCGAACGTTGAATGATCAGAACGCTCAAAACTCCGAAAGAATACTACAAGGTCAAACCTCAAAGATCAAAACTCCGAAAGAATTTTACACGAAAGACCAGAATTCAAAGTTCGGAATTTCAACCCGGCCCCAAAAACCGCGGAACTTTTACTAAACTGAAATTCCAGTATATAGTAGGGTATGATCAGACCTATCGACAGTTCCAGGATTATCTATTCATAATAGGACACCCTGTGAATAACGCAGCGTAGCTGAGCGCGAAGTGTCATGTATTCCAATCTTCTCCACATACATCATGATTTTCCGGAAATTTCCCAGAAATTCCATGGGAACTGGGCTTCATTTTTGATTCTTCATTGCCCTAGAACGCGATCTGTGTTCCGGACCACTGGTCAGCAGAGCTCAGAGCAAAGTTCAGAGTGGTTAAACAATTACTTATATATAAAATCGTTACATATATTTAAAAAACTCAGCCAAGTGCGAGTCAGAACTCGATCTATTAGGGTTCCGTACATATGACCAATTAATTTTTTTTAAACTAGATATTTAATTAGGTAATACTGTTTTTCTGTCTTAGTGCTTAGGTAGTACTGAACGGAAACCATATGGGGTGATGATAGCTTAAGAAAGCTTTGTATACTCCTGCTGTAAGCTATTAATGAAAATATATAAAATTATTGTTATTCAAATATTTGCAATGCCGAATGACTTATTTTTGGAGTCAGTACCAGCCAATTGCCAATATTGTCACATTTTTCAGAGCAAACGAGGAGGCGAAGAAAAATAAATGAAAAACACAGATCTAGTCTTTTTTTGAATTTGCAATTTCTTCCGTGACGTCAATCTCTCCTTCTTTCCTGGCACCGACTCCAAAAATAAGTCATTTGGTATTGTAAATATTTAAATAACAATAATTTTATATATTTTTATTATAAATTTCTTGTAGTAGTAGTAGTATCGAGTTTTATTTGCACAACTTTTTTGCAAAGCTATTTACAAAACATTAAGTGGTTACCTTCACTTGCGATTTTGAAAAAATCGATTTTTTTTTATTGCATTTTTTTGAAGTATAAGTATCTGAGAATATGTCCTGAAAATTTCAAGTCGATCCGAACAAAATTGACTGAGATATGAGCGTTGAAAGAGAAGAATCCGTTGTGAAATTGAAACTTTAAACGCGTTTTTCGCAAAATGGCATTTCTGAAGTCGGTGACCAAGATTACTCGAACACTAATGAACCGATCTTCTTGAAATTTTGCAGGCTTATTTAATACATAAAAATGTAGTCTTTAATCGTTCGATTTTTTTTTTCGAAAAAATAGCCGTTTTATAGCCAAAAAACGGCCGTTTTTTTTCGTTAAAATCGAACCATTAACTTTGACTGTCCGCCATTTTGTGAAAAATGAATATTTTTTAAAATCCTTCGATTAAAGACTAGTTTATACTTATATTTGACTAAATCCATCCGCATTTTTTTTTCAGATGATCCACTTCGCCGCAATGTTGGTCACCGCAAACCGTGTATATAAAAACATTATTTCATTGACGGCCATTTGCCACTAAACAATGTAATATTTTTCAATAAAAAAATTACTGAAAGTTCCTCAAGATGTGTTCTTTAAGATGGTATATTGATCGATTAAAAAAGTTTTGTAGTTTTCTTTAAAAAAATTCATGAAAAAGGCCTTTTTTGCGCTACAAGTGGGGGTAACGCCTTAATCAAGGTTTCCCATAAATATCGGAAAATATCGAAATACCGGTATTCCGATATGACAACTCATTGCACTCAGAAAAAAGATTTATTATGTTTTAATAAATTGGCACATTAGAACATAATTTCTTAGAAATTAATAAACGTTTACTCATATGGAGACAGTTTTTATGTGATTGTAACTACAGAATTTATTCGGCGTCACTGAATATGTTTTCTTACGTGCCGATTTTTCACATCAATTAAAAGCCATATTTAAAATAGAAAATTTAAATAAATATTTCCTCAAATCAAATAAATACTACTTTCCAATCACGAAAACCTCTTATTTCGCGACTATGATACTAATGCGCGCATGCGCACTTTGCCCTTCAACGCGACGGGCCCGACAGCAGGCCGCTCGTCAGATGTAGCTCACGCATACGTTTACCATGTAGCTTTTTCCTATGCCAATGCTTTTGGCACAAGTGTCAGTGTTGCGTTTCGGAAGTGAGAAACTCGAAAGTGAGGAATGATTTGAGTGTAAGTAAGAATATAAAGTGAGAAAAAACGATCAAGTGAAAAAATAATGACGGACGAAATGACACAATTCCTCGAAGAAAACCAGCTGGAGGATTGTGAAGAATCCTATTAGATGTTAAGAAAAACTCTATTTGTCGGATATAAAAGACCTATTTCTTCTAATTTATATATCCTATTAGATGTTAAGAAAAATTCTTAGTAAATCTTAAACATAAAGTTAAATAAAAAATGTTCTTAGCTGTTAATACAATCGTAGTAGGCCGACATACGAATAAGAAAACTTATTCGCCAGGAGACAAAATTCTTTGTCCTTAATAAATCTTTTTTCTGAGTGTGATATCGAAATATTACCGGTAATGGAAAAAGCTCCGATGGTCCAAGCTCCAGTCATCAGGGAACAATGTGTAAATGAACGTCCAATAAAACTGAGTCCCAGACGCAAGATGGTAGGATCGAAAGATCCCGGGAGGCCGGAAGGGCGAGATGCCGAAGCGGTCCGCCAACCGCGTCGTATAAAACTTTAACGTGTCATCGTACGTCGTATCCACACACGCGCGTACGTATCTACTTACACGCCTGCACGTATAATGTATAGCTGTTTAAAAAAAGGGCCTCACGGATCGCCGTTTGGGGACTCCTCACGAGCGCGCGAGTCTTCGACCTCAGCGGGGGACCAAGCGGCCCTCGGGCTCACTTTTCGAGAGTTACATACACGCTGAGTTTTAATTCGAATTCGTGTGACCCGTCCCGAGTATTAGAGGAGACGACGGAGAAACTTTGTTTTTCTGTACTTCGGAGAGGATGCGAAGCATCCAAGGGGTGCGCAAAAAGTCGGCAATTCTCGAACGTTCTTCTAGGTATACCCCGAGAACCTTCACATGTGTCATTTCGTCCCTTCCACTGTATTCGATGTCTTCGTTCTTCCCGGTGCATTGTTTTTCTCCCCACATCCGCACACGAGAGAATTTTTCGAGGTTAAGTCTAAGGACCCCTGGGTCTTTTTTCCTCGTGACCCGAGCGATCCTGATATTTTTCCTTGCTCTCATTGTAGCCCATTCGATGATTCACGTATAACCGATCTTCGAGAAAAACTCCGCGTTTAGGGGGGCGCGATACCTTGGGCGAGGAAAATATTTGCTGATTTACATGATTTTGTTTTTTAAAGGAAATATTGCTTCACTATTTTCGAGACTTTTGGCTATTACAAGGTATTTTTTTAAGGCGTTACCCCCACTTGTAGCGCAAAAAAGGCCTTTTTCATGAATTTTTTTAAAGAAAACTACAAAACTTTTTTAATCGATCAATATACCATCTTAAAGAACACATCTTGAAGAACTTTCAGTAATTTTTTTATTGAAAAATATTAGATTGTTTAGTGGCAAATGGCCGTCAATGAAATAATGTTTTTACATACACGGTTTGCGGTGACCAACATTGCGGCGAAGTGGATCATCTGAAAAAAAATGCGGATGGATTTAGTCAAATATAAGTATGAACTAGTCTTTAATCGAAGGATGTTAAAAAATATTCATTTTTCACAAAATGGCGGACGGTCAAAATTAATGGTTCGATTTTAACGAAAAAAAACGGCCGTTTTTTGGCTATAAAACGGCAATTTTTTTGAAAAAAAAAATAGAACGATTAAAGACTACATTTTTATGTATTAAATAAGCCTGCACAATTTCAAGAAGATCGGTTCATTAGTGTTCGAGTAATCTTGGTCACCGACTTCAGAAATGCCATTTTGAGAAAAACGCGTTTAAAGTTTCAATTTCAGTTTACACGAAGAAAATATTTTTTTTTGTAAACTTACATAGAGTCATCTATCCCTATACTCATAGAGCCATCTATTCTCATATACTTATACTTCAAAAAAATGCAATAAAAAAAATCGATTTTTTCAAAACCGCAAGTGGGGGTAACCCCTTAAATGATCAATCTTCTAAAATGGCGGAGGTATGGCACGGTCTTCTAAACTGCATTTTCGAAACTGGCGTGACGTATAGCTGAAAAATTAATCGACCGATTTTGATGAAATTCGGTACAAATCTTTCTAACCTTATTGTCTATAATGTGACGCTTAATGTTCGTGAAAATACGAAAAGTTTTTTTTTAATTGCAAAATGTAGCCATTTTTTTCGGAAAATTCAATCTTTTTGTTTTGAACCGTACCATTTCATCGATTTCCAATATTCGTCACTTTTTATTGGTTCATATTCTGCGTATGAGTGTTAATGAAAGAAGAGTCTACGTTGGTTTTTTTTTCAGATTGAACCCGCCGACGCCACGTGTCACGCCGTCTGACAACATCCGCCGCAACCCGTTTTGAAGACCGAGTCATCCCACACGGAAATAAAATATATGTAAAAATATATTTTTCGATATATTAAAGATGGATGTAAAATATATTTGCGATATCGAAGTTTTCGTCCAAAAATTCAGAATGTATATAAAAAAAATATATGTTGGATATGCGGTTACGTATATTCGAACTATATTGAAAATATACTTACAATGTACTCAAATTACCCTCAAAATATACTACAAATGTATTTTAACTGTATTCGACTTATAATTGAAATATACGTTAAATGCATTTAAACTACACCTAAAATATACACGATATTTGTTCATACTACATTTTAAATATTATTAAAATATATTCAACGTGTATTTAAGATATATTTAATCTCTACTTGAACTATTCTTAACAATTTTGTCATGACGTTATTTACACATCATTGCACCCTTTTACGATATTTTTCCTTGTCATTAATTACGATTATGGTGTTCGCGGTTCAAATATTTTAATGGTTCAAATTTAAAATCTTGCACGCCGTAAGGTGGTTTCGAACCCGGGACTTCTGAGTGATGAGCTGGGACCTTCCCCACTGAGCTAGTTCTACTTGATAAATTAATTTTCGTATCGTCTGCATATGGTACAATACACAATGTTAGTTCATTGAGAAATGTGCGAATTTACAAGAGTAACTAACATTATCGGGTCAATTACTTAATTGCGTTCGCATAGAGAGCGATAATCGAATAGAATTACGAGATTACATAACCTTCAATTTTTTTGTCCGATCATTTATTCCGGCTAGTGCGGCTAGGTCTTCGCGAGATACCGACTTGAAGATGTTTTTCATTTGCAACGTCATCTGTTGCTCAAGTTGCTTAACCAACCATATTCATGGTATATTAGTAAATATATACATATAAATATATAGTAATATATTCAGATATACATATAGCATACCTTAAATATATTCGGATATCCTATTAAAAATGTATAAAGCGTACGTTAGTCATGCAATTTCAATATATTTTATATGCATCTTGAATGTATCTTTTTCTAGATGTCAGCATACATTCTCCGTTATGCTCCCGAGTATATTAAACATATATTCAGTATACACATCTAATATATTTAATGTACATCTTAGAAGCTATTTATGTTTATATATCGCATAGGTTTTTAATCATATCCAAAATTATACTTGACATATACAACTTTTCGTACAAAATGTATTTAATATATGTTTTATGTATCTTTCGATATATTTTTTATATATTTTATTTCCATGTGGGATACCACCGACATTTTTAAAGAATAACAAAACAAATACCATGCTAGACCCCAAAGTAGTAATAAAACATACCGTAAAACGGGGTTAAATTGACACCAAGGGTAACGTTGACAGTTTTTGGGGCTACTTTGACAGAGCGCCAAAATATTTGCAAAACCCAAACAAACTAATGTTGCTACAGTTGATTACAATGCTGCTCAAGTTGATTTTGACCTCCATGATAATTATAAGACTGATTAAGTGCCTATGATAGTACCCTAGGTACTTGATATTTTTATGTAAAATGCTTCCTTAATAAAGATGAGAATTTGATTGTAAAAAATCGTTGTTTTTCATTTAAGGGGTTACATACAGTTAAAATTTTCGAAAAATCGATTTTCGTAATGTACATATATTCAAGTACACACACAGAAAATTTCTTGTCAATCCGGCGAATATTCTCGAAGTTACACGCACATTTGTAAAGACGCGTCAGAGCGTTCGAAAGTACTTTTAAAACTTTAAACGAGTTTTTCTCAAAACTGTGTTTAAAGTCGGTGAGCAAGATTTCTCGGAAACGGCTGAACCGATCAGTCTCAAATTTTAACACAATCTTTTCAAGTAATTTTTTTAGTAATTAATCAAATTTTTTTGCCCACCGATAAATATTTTCGATTTTATAAACAATTTGAAGCCTACATTTTTGTCCAAAATCGATTTTTATTTAGAAGCCGCCATTTTGTAAAAAAATATTATTTTCCTTATTCCTTCGATCAATTACAAGATAATCCATGATATTAACGAACATTTTTTGGTTTTTTTATTCCAGATGATCCAGTCCAGAGATATCGTGCTCACCGCAAGACGCCTTTTTTTAGAGGTGCTCCCGGAGATCAGCCATAGCAGATTTCAAAATAATTATTTTTACAAATAAAAAGTGTTAAAATACAGTTAAAAGTTACCATAATATGTGTAGTAATATTTCGTTTATAGATTGAAAGGTCTTCTCAAGAAAAATTCTTGAAAAATCGATCTTTTTGGGCCTCCTGACTGTATACGACCCCTTAATTCCATGTTTAATGCATGAAATATAAAAAAATTAATCAAAATGATGTCAAAGTAACCCTTTGACATAAGTTGCATTTCAATGCCTGGTGAAAGAAATCCCACACTCGAGATTACTTCGACACTTCAAAAAAAAACATAAAATTTTTCGGGGAGGGGGGGGGGTCAACTTTCTTGTACAATTGATAGCCAAAGGACACATTGTTCTACTGGAGCAAAAAAGTTGGAATTTAGGATGTTAAAAAAAAAGTTACCTAAAAAAGACTTCCAAAACCTGTTAAAAGTAACCCCATTTTAGAGTATCCCAAGTCTCGAAAAAGGGCCAGAAATCTTTGCGTTTAAAAAAATATGAAAAATCAGCTATTTTTTCCTCGCTTAAAGGTATCTTGCCCCTTGAGACGTAGCACTTTTTTGTATCCTTGCACATGTAGCCTGGACGGGCTACCTACAATGTTTTGAGAGACTCATTGATTGCCACATTTTCACCCTTACTTCTGGTATATCGTTTATTTTCTTAATTCTCGTCAAATATACCATTCTCCTCTCCATATCTCCTAGTTATTGTGGCAATCCTTCTTCTGACGCAGGGTTATCTATGAAGAAGGAACGAAGAAAAACGAGTTTCGCAAATATCACCGTTTCGACGCGGTCGCGGGACCATATGGGCCAGGTAGGAACGAGAGTATATTTTTTCCTCTCGACGTACGTGAGTATATATATATGTATGTATGTATAAACACGGGGCGGTGGAGAACAGTTAGAAGAGTATTTGTCTCGGGAGCTTGGTGAAACCTGGTATGGTCAACATGTGTCGTCTGATAGACCATGTCCAGGATCCTCCCTTAGGTACACACGGACGACCGTATAGGTGGACATCGCTGGTGGGAAACACATTTCGAGGCAATAAACTCAGAAGTCTTCGGTATTGTTCGATCATATCGTACTTCCGGTTTGTTCGAATCTTACGAAACTCTGTGCAGTCGTCTTTTCGCCATGACGACTCGGATAGCCTGTCAGAATCCAGGAACGTCATACTTCAGAAATGACACAACTTCCGGAAAGTCGTACCTGAGAAATGTCGGCTCATTCGTGTGTACGCGGATTATGGTATTAAGGCGTTACCCCCACTTGTAGCGCAAAAAAAGGCCTTTTTCATGAATTTTTTTAAAGAAAACGACAAAACTTTTTTAATCGATCAATATACCATCCTAAAGAACACATCTTGCAGAACTTTCAGTAATTTTTTATTGAAAAATATTACATTGTTTAGTGGCAAATGGCCGTCAATGAAATAATCTTTTTATATACACGGTTTGCGGTGACCAACATTGCGGCGAAGTGGATCATCTGAAAAAAAAATGCGGATGGATTTAGTCAAATATAAGTATAAACTAGTCTTTAATCGAAGGATTTTAAAAAATATTCATTTTTCACAAAATGGCGGACAGTCAAAGTTAATGGTTCGATTTTAACGAAAAAAACGGCCGTTTTTTGGCTATAAAACGGCAATTTTTTTCGAAAAAAAAAAATCGAACGATTAAAGACTACATTTTTATGTATTAAATAAGCCTGCAAAATTTCAAGAAGATCGGTTCATTAGTGTTCGAGTAATCTTGGTCACCGACTTCAGAAATGCCATTTTGAGAAAAACGCGTTTAAAGTTTCAATTTCAGTTTACACGAAGAAAATATTTTTTTTGTAAACTTACATAGAGTCATCTATTACGGGCCCATACAGAAGTTCTTCCGCCGACGATGCCGCTTGCAAAAAAATGCAATAAAAAAATCGATTTTTTCTAAATCGCAAGTGGGGGTAACCCCTTAAGGGAGGATTCTACTTTGAAACTTTGAAAAAATTTTTTTTTTTTTTTTACATTTTTCGAAAGTAAATATGTTCAAGAATGTTCGGTCAAAATTTTATAAAGTTCCAAGCAGTCTAACTATCCTTTTTCGCCTTTCGAACGCACCTACCTGAGCACCTACGGATCACTCACCAAAACTTTAAACGCGTTTTTCTCGAAACGACATTTTCAAGTACCGTGGTTGTGATAACTCAAAAAGTACTGAACCGATCCTTATGAAATTTGGAACACATATTCTATATGTGTGTACCAACCGACCTAACTACAATCAACTTAAAATTTTGATTAGAACTATTTTTTTATTGCAAAAAAAGACCCAAAAAAACGCATTTTTTTCGTATTTTAGCCGCCATTTTGTTAATTTTGCACGTATATAAAATATTCTAGTTAGGTCGGTTCCTGAAGACATACTGAACATGAAACTATTTGATTTTTTTGTTTCAGACCATCCGTCGGGAAGATTTCACGACCACGGCAACGGTACCTGCTTTTCGAGGCGTTGGCTTTAAACATATTTTACGTGTACAAAAAATGAATAAAATACATTAAAATTTTTTTTTATGTACTTAAAGAGTGTATTTATTGAACAGTTTAAACCCCATATCGATATCTTTAATAGTATTCTCAGAAAAAATTCACGAAAATAGCGTTTTTTTCATGGTTTCAAAGTAGAATCCTGCCTTAAGGGGTCTTGTCACTTTAGACGCGAAAAAAGGCTATTTTCATGAATTTTTTTGATACGTTTATATTATAGATATTGATTTAAAGTCGGTACACTTAATTAGTACACTTTCGAAATACATTTTTTTTATGTATTTATGTAACCCAAACAAACTTCAAACGCGTTTTTCTCGAATCAACGTTTTTCGACGGCTTGTCGATAAAATCTTCGAAACTACTGAATCGATCCTTATGAAATTTTAACCACATATTCTTTACAACTATAACTATAGCGCAAATCAAGGATTTTTTAAAACTTTCGTATGTACTATTTTTTTGCCAAAAACGGTAAAAAAAACGTTTTTTTTTTTCTTTTTCGAAAAATGTCCGCCGTTTTGTTATTTTTGCGTATATAAAAAATTGTATGATATGCGCTATAGCCATTAACATACTAAATCTAAAACCGTTTGAGTTTTCTTGTTTCGGATGATCCATCTCCGAGATTTCATCAACAGCGCAGAACTACAATTTTTTAGGACATTTTTTTAACTACCGTATTCATCTATAAATAGTGACTTGAATACATACATTTTTTTAAAAATGTGTTTCGAAGGTGTATTTATTAAAGTGTAACAGCGTTAATATATCAATATCCATAATATAAACCTATCAAAAGAATTCATGAAAATAGCCTTTTTTAGCGTCTAAAGTGGGAAGACTCCTTAAAATGCCGTTTGATTTTTTTCATTTCAGACGAGCAAAACCTCCGGAATCATGGCAGCCATCAACCAACTTTTTTTTACATATGAGCATTTTCCGAACGGTGTAAAGTCGATTAAACTTGTTATTTTGGTTTGATGGAAGTATGAGGGACTGTAAAAATGTTAACAAATGTGTGGTATAAATTAAAAAATAAAATTAAAATAAAAATAAATCCCAAAGAAAGCGAAGGAAAATTGCTGTCCCAAGGGATGACCCCGTTAAGTCTTCGATATCTCACCCCCGGTTTTCTCATCCGTGCGGGCTCTTTTCGCAACTGCAATTGCCCGTTCTACAAGCTTCGAACGATCGGCGTGGTCCACTTTTCCCCTGGTTATATTCGCTTCTGGGATTTACTCGGTGTGTCAGCATTGTCGATCCTAATCTCCGCACGAGACGGGCACAGGTCGCAAATCTGTTTCGCAAAGTTTGTCGCTCACGCAGCTCAAACTTGAAGAGCAAAGAGATCGCGATTTGGACGAACTCACGATATGCTATTTACGAGTAGCCGGGACGTAACGATACTCAAATACTTACCTGCGTGACCGTTTTTATCTCTCGCGCGTATATCGGTTTGCTACTTTACCTATATATATATATATATATATATATATATATATATATATATATATATATATATATATATGTATGTATGTATGCGAATTGATTTGGGTATACCTATTTATTACGAAGTACCAGAGGTACTTTTTCAAGTTTATAATAATGTTGCTAAAATTGATTGTAATGTTGCGCAAGTTAATTTTGATCTCAATAACTATAAGGCTGATTAAGTGCCTATAATAGTATCCTAGGTATACTTGACATTTTTATGTAAAATGTTTTACTTAATAAAGATGACAATTTTATTGTAAAAAATCGTTGTTTTTCATTCAATTCCATGTTTAATACATAATTTTTTTTTAATCGAAATAATGTCCAAGTAACCCTTATTCTTTGACATAAGTAGCATTTCAATGCCTTGTCAAAGAAACCGCACACTCGAAACTGTGCTTGACTTTCTTATACATTTGATAACCAAATGACACATCGTTCTATTGGAGTAAAAAAGTTGGAATTTATGACGTTAAGGGATCTTCTCACTTTAGACGCTGAAAAAGGCTATTTTCATGCATTTTTTGATAGGTTTATATTATAGATATTGATATAAAAGTTTTTACACTTAATAAATACACTTTCGAAATACATTTAAATTTTTTTATTTATTTATTTAAGTCACTATTTATAGACGAAAATGGTAATTAAAAAAATGTCCTAAAAAATTGTAGGTCTGCGCTGTTGATGAAATCTCGGAGATGGATCATCAGAAGCAAAAAAATCAAACGGTTTTAGATTTAGTATGTTAATGGCTATAGCGCATATCATACGATTTTTGATACATGCAAAAATAACAAAATGGCGAACATTTTTCGAAAAAACAAAAAAAACGGGTTTTCCACCGTTTCTGGCAAAAAAATAGTACATATTAAAATTTAAAAAAAACCTTGAAATGCGCTATAGCTATAGTTGTAAAGAATATGTGGTTAACATTTCATAAGGATCGGTTCAGTAGTTTCGAAGATTTTATCAACAAGCCGTCGAAAAACGTTGTTTCGAGAAAAACGCGTTTAAAGTTTGTTTGGGTTACATAAATACATTAATTTTTTTTTAAATGTAATTAGAAAGTGTATTTATCAAGGCCACAGTAACGGGTATAAAATCATGTGCGAATTTAACAATTTTTTTCGTAAGAAAAAGTGGTTTACTCATAAAATTAATTACACATCTATTTAGTATGAATATCAAGCTGGTAGAATTTTTTTTTCGATGTACAAAATGGCTGACTACTAATATTTTCTTTTGTTATCTTCTTTCAGGCGCTTCGCGGCGTGACATTTATTGCATCCACAATTTTTGACCTAGAACAAAAAACAAAAATTCTCGTCAATCTGCATTAGAATACCTAGAGAAGTACGTACGGAATTTAAAAAATATTGTTTTATTCAATAGTTGTAGGTATTTGAACTTAAGAAATGAATTTTCAGTGAAAAATTTCGTTATAACCGCTCATAAACTGCTCATAAAATGAAAAGTTTTCGATTAATCAGAAATTCCGTATGTACTTCTCTGCGAAATGCAATTAGGAACATAACTTTTAAATTTGAAGTATATCGAGTGAAAACTGTTCAAGTAATTTGTCACGCAAATTGGAAAAAAGGTGTTGCGAGAAGTTTCGAGTAGTCGGCCCTTTTGTACATCGAAAAAAATATATATATTTTCTAACAGCTTGATATTCATACTAAATAGATGTGTAATTAATTGTATGAGTGAATCACTTTTTCATACCAAAAAATTGTTAAATTCGCTTATGATTTTATACCCATAATTGTGGCCTAAGGCCTTAAGTGTAACAACTTTTATATCAATATCTATAGTATAAACCTATCAAAAAATTCATGAAAATAGCCTTTTTTAGCCTCTTAAGTGAGAAGGCCCCTTAAACAAAAGTAACCTACAAAAAACTTCCAAAATCTGTTCAAAGTAACCCGATTTTACGGTAAGATTATCCGTGATCCATTTCTCTGATTTTCCGGAGATTTTTTGTACTTTCATTCTGTTCTAGACGTTATCACTTCTCCATTGATTTACACGATAACGATATACTTTTTCGTTCGTGTACGGAGACGCGCGTTTGCCGGCTCTTTGACATTTTGCTCATACAAAAGAGTTTGTCGCATCGTCATGCGGACTCCTTCGTCGCACACTTGACGAATCGGATGAAACAAGACGCAATATTCTCCACCATTCTCCAACATCTCGCCGTATCCACCTTGGGGTCGACATAGCACAAAAAAAGTTTGCGAATGCTCGTGTGTACACTACCGTTCAAAACTTCGTCATCACTTTACGAACCATATTACAAATATGATCTAAGTGATTTCGAAGATTTGAACCGCACTGTATGCATAAATAATGACAAATGTATACATGAGAATGTTGTAGCGAAGTCGTCTGGCCTGCACGTGTCTACTACTCGGCATTATCCAGAATGAAACTAAACGCCCTTCACCATGCGACATTGACTGTCGTCGTGATATAACTTTTATGACCTCGCTAATTTCTCCATCTTCCTTATTCGCGTTACCCACCCGAATTCCACGCCGTAGGCTTTGATTTTATTCGGCTAACGATTCAACTAAATTTGTTAAACTTATAGTATTTATGTATAGCAACAATCCCAAAGAATCTTTAGGTAAAATTGTCGATGGAATCTTTGTACACGGAGAAAACAGGGGCCTCGAATTTTAGAATTAATACTATGCTTCTAAAAAAAATATCATTAAATATCAAAAAGTATTGAATGGAAAATAAAAATTGTAATTATGGTATAGTGATAATGAAGAAATTTAAATTTTAACCTGCGATATGGCACGTAAACTGATACAAATAATACATTTTATTCGGCATATTGTGATTTTTTGTAGTATTCAAAAAATATTTTGCCCACGTGATTGGAACAATTAGTTTCCAGTATTCTACAAAAAGTACGGTATAAAGAGTCACATTTTACTAATAACTTCGTAATATTTTTCGCTATACGCCGAAGATTTATGCTATGCGTATAGTGAAATCCATACACACACGAAGATTCATGCTATGCGTATAGTAAAATCCATATGAAAATATAGCATATAGGACTCGCGCCTATGCCAGAATAGTTTCAAATGTAATATGCACGCAGTATTTTTGCTATACAGCAAATAGGACTCGCGCCTATGCGAGAATAGTTTCAAATGTAATATGCACGCATCATTTTTACTATACGGTGTGAGAATCATTTTTACACTTCTATAACAACAAGTCTTAGAATTCCGAACTGGCAGTAAACTGCTATACTTTTCTAGCACTGAATATTAGAATTCTGGCAACCAGTGTTAGAATTTGAGGCCGTATTTTTCTCTGTGATACATTCGAATTTCGCATGGAGAGTTGCATTCAAAGATAGAGCACGGATACCGGACCAAAATGCGATATTGAAAAACTGACATTGGACCCGAATAATACCGATATTTTGATATCAGAGTTGAAATCATTAAAATATTATAATTGTTATTATTTCCATTTAAGTTACGTTCACTTGTTTTTATTACTACGTTCAACAGCCTTAGAATATGACTACCTACATTGAGGGGTAAGGCCACAGTAGAATTTTCAAAAAATCGATTTTTTCCGCTAAAGCGGTGCTTTATCATCATAAGAATAAGTAACTATTCGATTTATTTAACAGGAACATTTTTTTCAACAACTTTGAGCATAAAACGTAAGCCCACTTCTGGCACGGCCATAGAGTGCCTAAAACTTTAAACGCGTTTTTCTCGAAACAGCGTTTTTCCAATTGGCGTGACAAATAACTTCAACAATTTTCACTCGATTTACTTCAAATTTCAAAGTTAAGTTCCTAATTGCATTTCGCGGAGATGTACGCACGGAATTCCTGATTAATCGAAATCTTTTCATTTTATGAGCAGTTTTATACGAAATTCTTCACTGAAAATTCATTCAAATACCTACAACTTTTGAATAAACAATATTTTTTAAATTCCGTACGTACTTCTCTAGGTATTCTAAGTAGATTAACGATAAGTTTTGTGTTTTGTTCTAGATAAAAAAAATTGTGGATGCTAAATGTCACGCCGCGGAGCGCCTAAAAGAAAAAGATAACAAAATAAAATATCAGTAATCGGCCATTTTGTACATCGAAAAAAAAAAATATATTTCTAACAACGTGATATTCATACTAAATAGACATGTAATTAATGTTATGAGTGAATAAATTTTTCATACGAAAAACAATTGTTAAATTCGCACATGATTTTATACCCGTTACTGTGGCCTAACCCCTTAAATAGTTCCGGAGTGTGTGTGTGTATCATCTGCTTTTGGTTTTTCGCATGCCATTTTTACAAATGATCACTTTTTTACCCGGTTTTTCAAAAAGTACTCTTCGTTATTTGTTTGATCTAGAAAAATTTTCTTTTTAACCTTAAATGTTAGGGAAACTTTATGAAAAAAGATCTTATGCAGAATTTTCATACAAACCAAGTCAAACATCCGACTTTGATAGCCTGCGGTGGTTAACTTTATATATATATATAAAGTTAATATATATATATATTTTTAAATTTTATTATATATATATATATATATATACACACATATATATATATATAATCACTTTTTACGCAGACGCATCTCGTCAAAATGTCTATACATCTGGATTCGATTCGGAATTTTATAGTGGTCGTCTTTGATCGAATAATTTGATACCTAGAGCAGTTTCGAATCATTTGTATTTTTTTTTACTTAGACTTCGTATCGCCATGTAAAGTTTTTTTGACCTCATAGCAGTAACAGAAAGAGAGTGAGAGAGACAGACTACAGAGAAAGAAAGAACAGAGCAAATGATGAGGGAACGACAAACCCCAATGGAAATTACATACGCAAAAATATACTGCAAATTTATTTTATTAATAATTGTAATATATGTGAAATGTATGCCATATATTGAAAATATATGTTGCACATATGTGCCAAATTCTAATTTTCGTAACGTTTTTATATATGAGATGTATATGCGTGGTATTACTGTATATCAATGTATCATATATCAATGATATATGTAGCGTTTACCCTGCATATATACCACATATATTTAGCATATATGTTGCATACACACTGCGTACATACCACATATATTCTGCATAAATGGTACATATATGCCACATATATACAGATATGCGTAGCATATCTGTATATAGTGTTTATATGTAATAGCGTACTTTAACTGTAAGTTAAGTTTTTTTAAGTTTAAGTTTTAAGTTTTATTAAGTTTAACTGTAATAGTGTTTATACACAGCATATATTTTTTGTCAGGAACATGTATCAAAAATGTATGCGTCATATATGACGCATAAGTGACACATATGAGTCATATATGACGCATACATTTTTGATATATTTTTCTGACAAAAAAATAGATTGAAAATATATCGAAAATATATGCGTCGTATATGCCTCATATATGCATCATATATAGTGTTTATACGTAGCATATATGTTTTGGTCAGAAAAATATATCGAAAAAATATGGGTCATATATGCGTCATATATTTGGTGCATACATACTGAATATATACGTATTATTCTATTTTTCGTCACTATATATGCGACCGATATATATATATGTAGCATATATTTTCTGCATATATTTTACATATATAAATTTCCATGGGGGAAGCCAGGGGGATAGGCCAGTGAAAGAGACGAAAACCCAGCACTTCTTAGCTTAGAATATGAATTTTTGACAGAAGGTAGATACTTGCATACTGAAAGTAACCCCATAAAATGTTGCCCCTCAACTCGCCCCAACCCTAAGAAATAGGGGTTGAAAACTTAAAAATCGCCGTATCTCGACAATCAATAGCCCGATGAAAAAATGTTTCAAACACAAGTTTTTTGGAATAATAAAATACGTATAAAGTTATTTGACGTCCAATCCTCTATCTTTGAAAATAGCGGCATAAATCATCCCCGAATTTTCGAATCGTTTTTGTGCCGCTGTTTTCAAAGATAGAAGGTTGGACGCTGGCTAACTTTATACGAATTTTATCATTACGAACAACTTTTGTTCGAAATATTTTTTCATCGGGCTATTAATTATCGAGATACAGCGATTTTTAAGTTTTCAACCCCTATTTCTCAGGGTTGGGGCGAGTTGAGGGGCAACATTTTATTGGGGTTACTTTCGGTATGCAACCATCTACCTTCAGTCAAAAGTTCATATTTTACGCTAAAAATTGCTGGGTTTTCGTCTCTTGTACTCGACTACGAGGCGAAAGGGAAGGCGACCGAAAGGGAGATACCTTGAAGGCCTATCCCGTCACTCGAATCGTACATTTTTCTTCGGACGCACTCTGTAACAATATACAAAAGTGCAACTCTGGATGCTTTCTCGCGACGGAAGCGCGAAGAAAGCTTCGGTGTAGACGAACTAGTTTCAACAGACGAGACTTGATGTTTGTTTGATTTCAATCTGGGAACGCGGGTCTCGATGCTTTCCTGGCTCCCGCCCTTTCTCTTTCTCTCTCTTGATTTTCTCTTTCCCGCTGCATAGTAGTAGTCCACGATGTATTTCTGATGCGACGTTCATGCATCCGACATCTCCGTGTGAAAGACATACAGAAAGTGAGAAAGAGAAACGCCCCTGCTTCATTCGGGCTTTCACTGTATAATACTGTGTGTGCGTGTATTACGTATATATATATATATATATATGAGCCTGAAGACCACCCTGATCGCGACACATATTCCGTGATTTAGCGATGCAATGTTTATATATATATATATATATATATATATATATATATATATATATATATATATATATATATATATATATATGTATATATATATATATATATACACACACACACACACACACACACACACACACACACAAACACATACATACATACATACATATATATATATATACATGTATATATATACACACACATAAATGATGCCAGCTCGACGTAAACGCAACTGCGTTTCTTAGCCTGAATGATTTTATTGCTTCAATGAAAAATGAGAGCGAGCTAGCCAATTCGTCGTCAAATTCCCAGGCTCGCAATGAAATTTCGAGGGTTCCTCGACGAAAATGATCAATTTTCGTCACCGTCACGACAAATTCTTGCCGCGTTGCCAGAAAACAATTGACATGCTTCTGTAAACTCGTTCTCCAAATGCACTTTTGATATTTTAAGGAGGTTGGAGCGTTAGTTACAATCCAAGATCAAATTTAAAAAAAAATCTATGTTATTGTCTAGACTATACTGTCATTGCGATTTTTTTGAATTTTTTTCACTCCTGAGGGGTCATTTGTAAAACACGTGATGCAGTGAGGGGGGGGGGGGTAGGAAAATCATCATACTTTGTCACTGGGGGTGGGAGGGGGGTCGAGCAAAAGTCACGAGACGCTATAAGCATATTAGATCTGGAATGAAAAAAACAATTTCCTGTACTGCCCACCCAAAGTTCCGACTACGAGGAAGTCGTAACTTCTCTGATATTGATTGAGACTCACCTGAAGCATCATTGGGAACACATTGCATTCTAGGTGCATCGTGATAAAAGATGATCGAATTATTTATTATTGATGTTATATAAAGAATATATTTCTTACTACGTATAAATTGTACGTGTTTATGTATTACATTTATATTTACTTAAAGTAAACAATACAAATTGTTTGTTCTGATATAATTTATTTAAACGGTTTAAGTATTTTGTTTGCTTCTTATTGTTGAAAAAAAACGAGAGCAGAAAGGGAAGCGGGCTCCATGTCACGTAATTTTCCCCAGCGGCAGGGGGGGGCACCGGCACCCGTCACGAAATGTCACAGGGGGGGGGGAGATTGAATATTTATAAAATTTGCGTCACGTGTTTTATGAATGGCCCCCAAATACCAGGGATAAAAAATAGTTTAATGTATGTAACTTTACATGCGGTTAGATGGACAAGACGTTCACGTTACGGGTGATGTAATTTTTTTGGCTATTCAGCGCCAAGATAAACCATTTGTAACAACGGATTACCCCAACTAAAAGTTTTTAAACGTTTAGGGAAAAAAAACCATCTTGTCGATCGTAAACCATATATATTCAATATTGAGGCATCGAGGTTTGATGAAAGGTTAAGAAACTTGGCTGGCGAATGAAGAGCATTGCTGTCAACCTCAATGTCCACGAAGTTGCCGTATTTCGGCTAAATTTGATATTAAGGGGTTACCCCCACTTGCAATTTTGAAAAAAAATCGATTTTTTTTTATTGCATTTTTTTGAAGTATAAGTATCCGGGCCCAGTACTTCTGTATGGGTCCGGAATAGATGACTCTATGTAAGTTTACAACAAAAAATATTTTCTTCGTGTAAACTGAAATTGAAACTTTAAACGCGTTTTTCTCAAAATGGCATTTCTGAAGTCGGTGACCAAGATCACTCGAACACTAATGAACCGATCTTCTTGAAATTTTGCAGGCTCATTTAATACATAAAAATGTAGTCTTTAATCGTTCGATTTTTTTTTTCGAAAAAAAATTGCCGTTTTACAGCCAAAAAACGGCCTTTTTTCGTTAAAATCGAACCATTAACTTTGACTGTCCGCCATTTTGTGAAAAATGAATATTTTTTAAAATCCTTCGATTAAAGACTAGTTTATACTTATATTTGACTAAATCCATCCGCATTTTTTTTTTCAGATGATCCACTTCGCCGCAATGTTGGTCACCGCAAACCGTGTATATAAAAACATTATTTCATTGACGGTTATTTGCCACTAAACAATGTAATATTTTTCAATAAAAAAATTACTGACAGTTCTTCAAGATGTGTTCTTTAAGATGGTATATTGATCGATTGAAAAGTTTTGTAGTTTTCTTTAAAAAAATGCATGAAAAAGGCCTTTTTTGCGCTACAAGTGGGGGTAACGCCTTAATCAATGGTAATAATAAATTATCTCGTGACATAAATATAAATAGGCATAATTATAAATTACTCTAAATTTCATGCTGAGTTGTATGAAACATTCGGTGAAGCAGTGTTTTCATTATAATCATGGATAATGTGATAGTTTTTCAAGTCGGTAGTAACGCAAAAGTTTTTCTTACTCACGTAACGAAAATATAAAAATGCATAATTTTTTTTAGAAAAATAGCATCTACAAAATAAATGTATACCTCGTGTGCATTTTTTGGAGGTTCATTGAAAAAAATAGCTAAACCGTCATTTAACACAACTGGACCGCTCCAACCTCCTTAATTTGAAACCCTGATTTATTTGATCCGAACCGCGGAGAGTTTTGGATATTCGTCTTACAATTTTTCCCCCTTCTAAATTAATTGAATGATTACATTTAGTATTATAAATATTCTCACTGTAAATTTACTGGGAAATTTGTGGAATATTTGCCTTATTTTGGCAAAAAAAAACGACGATATAAAAACAGAAGAGGCAATTAGTAAAAATGCTGGCATTGGTAGCAGTAAAAGTGGAGCCCGGCGCTGCCAAAAGATTACGACGAGTACTTCTCGATGCTTGTGCCTCCTATGGTAATGGTTCAGGGCCCAATGTACGCCACCAGCAAAATAACAATGACGTTCATCCCATCGACAGCGGGTGGCCATTGTCACCCGCACGGTGCCTGAAAGAGGACGTTGGAAATGTGCTCGTTCTTGTTCTTACGTCTTTCTTTCTCTCTCCTGTGGATTGAGTATGTGTATCGTGGATTAGTGTCATTCGAGATTGCAAGCGAATGAGTGCGAAAGAGAGAGAGAGAGAGAGAGACAGAGAGAGAGAGAGAGAGAGAGAGAGAGAGAGAGAGAGAGAGAGAGAGAGAGAGAGAGAGAGAAAGAGAGAGTACGAGATTTTATGACCAGCAATTTAGAAATTCTCCCTGGGAATCCCCAAAAAATGTTCAATCGAATTTTCATTCCCATTTTTGAGTGGGGTAGCTGATTCGTATTACGTTCCGGCGTGTCCACAAGAACGTGTTCTCGTTGCATCAAATCAAATGACTGAATTTAAAGTCATTTATGGGTCTAAGCTCAAATTTGCACTTGTGAGAAAAATATTATTGTGCCAACTTTTAATCATACGTATTTTAGAGTTCTTCAAATATTATTATTGATAACCTCTTATTTAAAATTAATAAGGGGGAGACTTTTTCAAACGTATATTACAGGTGGAGCATTGATTTTATAATTTTTAGTAAAATCGTCAATGATCTCGATTATGATTTGTTAAAAGCCCGGATATTATTGCTTTTTTTCAGCGCTTTTCCAACGTCGAAAATAACAGTAAGGTTTTTCGACGTTGGAACTCATTTTATGTCGTTAAAGTTTTTTTTGTTTGGACATTAATGTCTTGTTTGCAGGTCGAATTCTCCACGATTTTTTTAATAAATATGTTACCTTTGGGTATTCCAAACAATTAATTTTCTTGCAAATTTTATATTCACGTGGATAAATTTTACGTTTAATGTATGTTCATCGATTTTTTGTTGTCGTGGGAAGCTGACCGGTGGCTTTCATACTCCATGAGGGTTTGGAATTTGGACGAGTCAATATGACCCAGTATGACAAGCGCGAAGCGTTTGAGATCCGTGACAATGACGGGTTAAAATGAAAACACGAAAGATGAGAAAATAAAATTCCAATCAATTTTACAAGAGGGAGTAGCGATTCGATATTAACGACTATTCTTCGAAATTAAGGGGTTACCCCCACTTGCGATTTTGAAAAAATCGATTTTTTTATTGCATTTTTTTGAAGTGCAGTTTTTCTTTTGATGCCCGGAATAGATGACTCTATGTAAGTTTACAAAAAAAAAAATATTTTCTTCGCGTAAACTGAAATTGAAACTTTGAACGCGTTTTTCTCAAAATGGCATTTCTGGAGTCGGTGACTAAGATTACTCGAACACTAATAAACCGATCTTCTTGAAATTTTGCAGGCTTATTTAATACATAAAAATGTAGTCTTTAATCGTTCGATTTTTTTTTTCGAAAAAATGGCCGTTTTATAGCCAAAGAACGGCCGTTTTTTTTTTGTTAAAATCGAACCATTAACTTTGACTGTCCGCCATTTTGTGAAAAATGAATATTTTTTAAAATCCTTCGATTAAAGACTAGTTTATACTTATATTTGACTAAATCCATCCGCATTTTTTTTTCAGATGATCCACTTCGCCGCAATGTTGGTCACCGCAAACCGTGTATATAAAAACATCATTTCATTGACGGCCATTTGCCACTAAACAATGTAATATTTTTCAATAAAAAAATTACTGAAAGTTCTTCAAGATGTGTTCTTTAAGATGGTATATTGATGGATTATAAAAGTTTTGTAGTTTTCTTTAAAAAATTCATGAAAAAGGCCTTTTTTTGCGCTACAAGTGGGGGTAACGCCTTAAGGGGAGAGATACCTGTGGGCGAGGAAAAAATTAGCTGATTTGCATGATTTTCTTAAAAGAAAGATTTCTTCACCACTTTCGAGACTTATGCTTTGTTACTACTTTTGGCTGTTACATGGTATTTTCTAAAATTCATTTTAAAAAATAGCAGAGGTATGACGTATAGTTAAAAAGCTAATCGCCCGATTGTGATAAAATTTTTTATAAATCTTTCCAACCTTATTGTCTAAAACGTGTCCCTAAAGTTCTTGAAAATAAAAATAAGGTATTTTTTTGTTGCAAAATGTGGCCGTTTAAGGGGTTAGTCCACTTTGAAAATTTCAAAAAATCGAAATCAAGCGAGACTTGAAGAAATCGACGATGATGAGCAATCAGAAGAGATTTTGTACGGTGCAGGAATTGCCGATTGAGTTTAGGTTAGAGTTTTTCATAGGATAAACTTCAAACGCGTTTTTCTCGAAACAACGTTTTCAAAATCTAGCTCCATCGTATCTCAAAAACTGATAAACCGATTCTCCTGAAATTTGAACCACATATTGTAAACATGATTCGCAACAAGATGACCCTCGATGGTTTTAAAATTTTGATTTTTACTCTGTTTTTTGCGAAAAACTGCGAGAAAACGCGTTTTTTGGTACTTTTTTCGTTTTTCATCTGCCATTGCCTTATTTTTTGACAAAACTTTATATCCGAGGGTCATTTTGTAGCTGGTGTCATACTGAATCTAATGGACTTGGATTTTTTTGTTTCAGACAAGCCGTTGCCGAGTTGTGATGGAGCTACCTAGCCCACCTATTTTTGAGGCGTTACGTAAAACTATAGTTTTTGTACTTAAAAATGAATAAAAATGAATTAATTTTTTTTTAATGTATTTCAAGACTTTATTTATCAAGCCCCACAACTTTTACATTCATATCTTTTATAAAATCCTCAAAAAAATCGCAAAAATAGCCTTTTTTCGTGGCTTCAAAGTGGACTGGCCCCTTAATTCGGAAAATTCATCGATTTTCAACATTTTTAACTTTTTCTTGGTTCATATTTTGTGTATGAGTGTTGACGAAAGAAAAATCTTCGTTGGCTTTTTTTCGGAAGACCGTGCCATACTTCCGCCATTTTCCAAGATTGATAAAAATTAAAAAAATCCCATGTAACACCCTTAATGCGAGGGAGTGATTTTTTCGCCTGACTTTTCCAGTTCCATCCAGAAAATACCGAGAGATCGATTTTTCGAGACCCGTACGTAAATCTGCGAACAGCCCGAACGTGCTTAAAATAATAGATTGCGGAAAAGTTCGGTGCGGGGTAAGAAAGACGGAGTGTACGAGATATGTACTGAGCGCACGTATTTAGCGGAGAGTCGTAGCTATATACGACGTGACGTTTTGTACGCTGGGGAAATACGTCGCCCGCATGTCCCCTCTTGGTCGGATTACCCCGTCAATAAAGTCCTCATAATCCATGGACGCACTTCGTCGCTCTCTCAAGACCCGTGGACGGGAGCTGGTCTGGTTGATGGTGTGTGTCGCCTAGTAAAATTTTCAGCGGGTGGCCGCAGGTACATGCACCCTGTACTAATTCCATCGTCGTTCGGTTTTTCCCAAATAATAAATTTAACGACAACGCCGGAGCGGGCTTTCCCCACTGCATTTATTTCTTTCCTATCGCACATTTTATATATTTCTCATTGACTCGCAATCTCCAAATACGCGTGTAATTATAATTCGCTTTAACGTGCAATAAACAAACCGGCAAAAATCACCGAAGTGTATAAGTATAAGTATGAAGAAATTATGATTAATTATGAAGAATGTATAAGTATGTGATTACGCTTACTTAGAATTCGCTTAAACGCGCAATCAGAAGCTCGCAAAATGCATCATATTTTTTCAATCAATTACGAAGAAATTATGAAGAATGTATAAGTATGTAAATACGCTTGCTTATAATTCGCTTAAGGCGTTACCCCCACTTGTAGCGCAAAAAAGGCCTTTTTCATGAATTTTTTTAAAGAAAACTACAAAACTTTTTTGATCGATCAATATACCATCTTAAAGAACACATCTTGAAGAACTTTCAGTAATTTTTTTATTGAAAAATATTACATTGTTTAGTGGCAAATGGCCGTCAATGAAATAATGTTTTTATATACACGGTTTGCGGTGACCAACATTGCGGCGAAGTGGATCATCTGAAAAAAAAAATGCGGATGGATTTAGTCAAATATAAGTATAAACTAGTCTTTAATCGAAGGATTTTAAAAAGTATTCATTTTTCACAAAATGGCTGACAGTCAAAGTTAATGGTTCGATTTTAACGAAAAAAAAACGGCCGTTTTTTGGCTGTAAAACGGCCATTTTTTTTCGAAAAAAAAAATTGAACGATTAAAGACTACATTTTTATGCATTAAATAAGCCTGCAAAATTTCAAGAAGATCGGTTCATTAGTGTTCGAGTAATCTTGGTCACCGACTTCAGAAATGCCATTTTGAGAAAAACGCGTTTAAAGTTTCAATTTCAGTTTCCACGAAGAAAATATTTTTTTTTGTTAACTTACATAGAGTCATCTATTCCGGGCCCATACAGAAGTATGGGCCCGGATACTTATACTTCAAAAAAATGCAATAAAAAAAAATCGATTTTTTCAAAATCGCAAGTGGGGGTAACCCCTTAAACGCGCAATCACAAGCTGGCAAAACGCATCATATTTTTTCAAACAATTACAAAGATATTATGAAGAATATATAAGTATGTTATTACGCTTACTTATAATTCGCTTAGAGACGCAATCTGAAGCTGGCAATAGGCATCATATTTTTTTTAACCAATTACCAAGAAATTATGCGGAGTTATGTAGAAAATTATAAAGTATGTATCAGTAGGTAATTACGCTTGGTTATAATTCGCTTGGACGCGCAATCAGATGCTGGCAATATGCATCATATATTTTTTTTAACCAATTACGAAGAAATTATGAAGAGTTATGAAGAAAATTATGAAGAATGTGTAAATATTAATTACGCTTACTTATAATTCACTAAGAAGCGCAATCAGATGCTGGCAATATGCATCATATTTTTTTTCAATCAATTACGAATAAATTATGGAGGATTATGAAGAAAATGATAAAGAATGTATAAGTATGTAATTACGCTTACTTATAATTCGCTTAGACGCGCAATCAGAAGCTGGCAACATGCATCATATTTTTCTCAATCAATTACGAAGTATGGACAAAGGCCCTCAATTCTTACCGAATTGCTAGCTGTCGATGGTATTGATACTTCTATTGATGCATCAGCAGAGAATCAAGCACCAACACTGGTGGATGGCCGATCAGGTTTGGGCTCCGGCGGTACTTCGCGTTAAGCAGTGTTGTGCATGGCTATCAATCGGAGCGGTGATCGCTTAGCCATGCGCCGGCTGGTGCATCAACCCGACGACCTTAAAGTTTACATCGTTGGAATACACCGCAAATAATTTTCTTTTGTTTCCCACATGTTCTCAAGCACATTGAACCTGCGAGAATCACGTAAACTTTTTTTAATTCCTATTTAGTGATATATGAACTGAATCGGTACATTTTTTTATCATAATGAATGTAAGAATATTAAAAAGAATTTTCGTTGCGTTTCAACAATGCAAAGTTCAACCCTAGGACCAGCGAGCGGAAGGCCGATACTTCTGAGACCTTGAGTGTAGATACTTGAATAAGAGTCTATGCACCAGGGAATCGGAAGAATATGGGGCCGTATATACCGATATGGATTTTCCACGGTTTCCCCGTACTCAGGGGAAATGAGGTATAGTATTT